>CAWUFW010000545.1:3000000-3217500 GCA_963921515.1 Calotriton arnoldi | reverse complement strand
CACTATCCTTTCATGTCCCTCATCCTACTCTTATCCTCCTCTCTCCTTCCTTATGCCTCATACTGCTCCCCTCACTCTCCTTCCTTCTAGCTCACGCTAATCTCCTCCTCACTCATGGGGCGTGGTTTGGCGCGCGGCGAGATGGCCGCACAGTAGTGTAGCTCTGCCGGCCGCCAACTTTATCCTTAACAATATCCTGCTCTGCTGTGGCCACCCGCGAAGTCGGTGAGACCTGAGAGTAAGCCGGTACGCTGGGCTACCACCCTGTGAGGATCAGGCGAGTGTTCGGTGCCTGCAGTGCCCATGCGGTGCCCTCCGGTGTGTGTGCTGGGATCCATGATGGCGGCCGCGCGGCTCTAGACGCAACCGCGACATTGCTACAGATTCCTGAGAAGACGCTGAAACGTGGGGGAGCGGAGCGGCAGATACTCGGCGCAGAGACTGCTGAAGTGGGTGAGAGACGCATTGCCTGCACGGTCTTCGCTGGATTTGGCGGCCGCTGGACAACTCCTGGAGGTGCGTGTGCGGGACTCTGCCTGCTCTGGGGCGGTGCGCACTACGCGAGCGCCCGGCTTCGCGTTGCAGGTTAGGTCTCACTACATACGATGGCTGCTGGCCGCTTCTAGCGGTGTACTTGGCTCTATCCCCTAAATCCTGTGGTGCTTGTGCAGCGGTATCTGGGAGTGCGGAGTGTGTGGCTATATACCTCTGGCTGGTGGACTCGCAATATCTAAGCTGTGGCCGGGCCGCTCACGCCGTTTGGTGATAGGGCCCAGGACGCAAATGCTCCTCTATCTACAAACCACTCCAATACTCAACAGCTTGCGTGCTGACATCATGGGCAAGCCGGAGAAAAACCAACCCCGACTTAATTTTGAGCTGCGTAAAAGTGGCAAATCGACGCAGAATGCTGCATCTGACTCGGAGCTGGACTCCGCGGCGCAGGCTCCAACAGCACTGGAGAAGACGCTGGCTGCGATCCAAGCCAGCTTACAATCTATAGACGGCAAAATAGAAGCACTGAATGGCCGCATGGACCACATATCGTCCAAATTAGATAAGCAGGCAATTCGGCTGGGCGGAACAGAGAATATCCGATGCCGAAGACAGGTTACAACAAGTTGCAGCCAAGACCACAGACATTGAAAAGATACTGGCGCTCCTCAGGGATAAAAATGAGGACATTGAAGCGTGCTCACAGCGCAATACTGTGCGCATTTTGGGCCTGCCGGAATCAACGAATGTGGGGCGGTTGGAGGAATACGTCGAAGCCCTGTTTCGCGACATCTGTGGTACTGAAAACCTTTCGCATATGTTGGTTGTGGAGCACGCCCACAGATCTCTGGCAGCGCGTCCGCCCCCCGGCGCTCCTCCGAGGCCCATCATCGCTCGGCTGCAAAATTTTCGGGACCGTGATGTGGGCTCCGCATAGCTCGGCAGAAAGGCGCTATCACTCACCAGGGAAATTAACTGTCGTTCTACCCATCTATTTTACGGCCTCTGTACAGGCGGCCAGGAAGGAATTTCAAGGAGTCAAGAAACTGTTAATGAAGGAACAAGTGCCCTACGCGATGCTGTACCCTGCCCGTCTTCGCATAGGCGCAGGTGACAAGGCGAAGATTTTTGTCAATCCGAAGCTGGCCATGGAGTTTGCTAAAACCTTGCGACGCCAAAAGCAGCCCTCAGGCAACACTTCGGACATTGATGAATAATATAACCTTTTGTACTGATTGGCCAGCTCCACTTGCAGGTTGCAGACACTCTGTCTGTTTGATATCAACTAATTCATTTCTCTTGCAGGATGGGGGGTTGAAATTGACGGGTCTGGCATATGATTGTTTGTGTTGAGTCTGACATACATGATTCCACTTCCTTTGCTGGTTTGTGTTTAGGTGGCTAAACCCATTATCTGCTGCGACCGCATATTATGAATCGCTGTGGATATGTCTTCCTGCTGGCACTTGGACATATGCAGATTTGGGTCTGCTTTATGTGGTAGGTCTTGTAGCAAGGGTAGGCGTTCTTATTTGCTCATGTCTCTTACAGCACATTGAATAATAATCTCTCAGTTGGCGGGTGAATCACAGCAAGAGGCCTACATTCTTTTTAGGCGGCCCCCTCCCTACTACAACGGGGAGTGGTAGGGGCCACTACGTCCCCCCCCTATGGGTATACCCCACCACGCAATTGCTGTATTTCGTTCTTTGTTGGGGCTGTTTATCATCGTGGGTCATGGCTTTGGCGAATTGGGGCTGCCAAAGTGGGTGGGGGGTTTTTACGGTATGGCACTGATACATTTGATGTGATCGATAGATCAGACATGGTTGCGGGTCTAGTCATGGTTTTGCTGGAATATAGATTGACATCTGCTCAGAAAACGTTCAAACATTGCACTCGAAAGGTCGGGTGAGCGGTATAATTGCATAACATGGAATGTCCGTGGGCTCAATACTCCCAAAAAGATCCGCCAAGTAATGGCATATCTTGAGCGGCACAAGGTCCAAATCGCTCTACTGCAAGAATCGCACTTGAGTAAACAGAGGGAAGCTAATATTGCAAACAAATGGGCGGGATATAAGTTAGCGTCGTCGTTCTCCACCTATGCGAGGGGGGGGTCCTTATTTTGATTAAAAGAGGTATCCCTTTCCTCCCGACACTATCAAACACTGATGGGGAGGGTCGCTGGGCTATGGTGCAGGGTAAATTAGGCATCACTATGGTAACGTTCCTTAATGTATACGGACCGGTAGTGGATGATCCTCAAGTTTTCACACAACTGTTGGATCTGCTGCGTACATGGCCGGAAACTGCAGTAATTTGGGGGGGGCGATTTTAATACGCATCTTGATCCGAGTCTGGATAAATCCAACCCACATGGTGTACAAACTGTCAGGGTAGCACAGTGTATTCGCGATGCCATGTTGGAGATGGGACTCGTTGATGTTTGGCGACTCCGCAATGCTGTTGATAAAGTAGGCACACACGTCACCCCCGCTTATAATAGTTGGTCGCGATTAGACTATTGGTTATTAAATGAGGAGGCCAACGGATGGGTAACATATGTGCACAACCTCCCGCGCACCCTATCAGATCATAATCCGGTAATGTTAGGCATCCAAATCCCTGCAAACATGCATCACCCTTTCACATGGCGCTTTCGTGCTGAGGCTCTACTTGATCCTATATATGAGGACACTATCAGACGGGCTATAATACAATACTTTGAATTAAATGCGGGATCGGTGGAGAGTTCTGCCGTGCTATGGAAGGCCTTTAAGGTTACAATACGGGGGGTCTGCATTAGCACAGCATCGGGCATTTTAAAAGATATCAGAGGTCAGCTCTCCAAGACCGAGAAATCGTTAAGTGTGCTAGAAACACAGTACTTAGCTAACCCAACAGCGACCTCCCTAGCTGGAGTCCAGGACTTACTCAAGGAGTATGACACACTGGCTGAGTCGGAAGCACGCTACTTGACACGTCGCCACGTGGCCAGGGCTTATGGGGAGGCGGGGCGTCCTGGTAGGAAGCTCGTTGCCACGCTACGCTTTAGGTCCGATCATCACTACATTGCCAAGATAGTAGATGCTCAAGGGGTCGAACACTACAAGCCACAAGAAATAGTAGAGCAGTTTAGAGGCTTTTATAGAGATTTATACACTACGCGGGGGGAGGCGATGATGACGACGCCCTGAACGATTACCTTGCCGACATTGCTTGTGTGTGGCTTTCAGATGGGCATCGTGAATATCTCAGTCAACCTATAGATGAATATGATGTTAAAGAGGCGATCCTGTCTTTGCCCAACAACAAGGCCCCTGGTCCTGATGGGCTTACAGCCGAATTTTATAAACGGTATGCAGACCGTCTTACCCCTTATCTGCTCGATATGTACGCAGAGGCTCACGACTCTGGTACTCTGCCTCCCTCCCTCAGACAAGCTCTCATTATTACTCTCCTCAAAAAGGACAAGCCACCTACTCTGTGTGAGTCATATCGCCCTTTGTCACTCATCAATTTAGATGCAAAAATATTAGCGAAAATTATTGCCACTAAATTACAGCCTCTATTACCCACTCTGGTCCTGCCCGATCAATCCGAGCTTCGTGCCCGAACGTTACACGTCCAATAATCTTCGTACGATATTCGCCATGTACCATATTTTAAACCCTGAACTCCCTGCGGCAGCGGTCATGCTCGACGCCGCTAAGGCATTTGACTCCATTGAATGGAGTTATATGTTTTATGTCTTAAGGAGAATAGGGTTCCCCAGTGTTCTGTTGCGCTGGCTGCAGGTGCTATACAAGGACACATCAGCAAGGGTGCGGGTGGGGGGCCTCACCTCTGAACCATTTCGCATAGATCGAGGCACTCGTCAGGGGTGCCCCCCTGTCGCCCCTTCTATTTGCTATTCTGATGGAACTGATTGCCTGTATAATACGTCAGCGACATAGACACACTGCACTTAACTTTAATCAACGACCTGTCTGCATATCCATGTATGCAGACGACATGGTCCTTTTTAGCCGTAACCCTCAGATTCATCTCTCCTCAGTACTTCGTGAATACATCAGATTCGGTCTGTTTTCCGGACTCACGATAAACTGGGAAAAATCTATGGTAATCCCTCTTACGGTGTGCACACCCCCTCCTACGATGGAATACCCCCTCATTTGGACAATGGACCCTGTTAAATATTTAGGGATTTGGGTACATCGAGATCCAGCAACTGTCATCAGGGAAAATTACGGAAGAGCGTACAACACTCTAGTGAGTCAGGTGGAGAGATGGACCCGTCTTCCCCTGTCACTTGCAGACCGTATTGCGGTAATCAAGATGGTCATTCTCCCACGTTTTCTGTATCTCTTTTGTAATATCCCAATTCGCCTCACCAAGCACTTCTTCTCTACAATAAAATCACAACTCTTGTCTCTGGTGTGGGGAGGCAGACAGGCTAGGATCAGTTGGGCTACGTTGACACTTTTATATGCATGAGGGGGATTCGGCGCACCGGATCTTTATATATATATTATCTCTGTGCACAGGCCCAATATACCTATTATTGGTTCAAACCACATGTTTTCACCCCGCATGTGGCAGTGGAGGACGGTGACGCACATCCCACACCCTTGATGGGGGTCATTACACATGTACATAGAGGCACACCCAAAATGGAGATTAACACCATTGACACTACTGTTGCGGCATGGCAGACGATTGGGACACTAGCAGATAAGCTTCCTATTTATTCTCCAGCTATGCCCTTAGCAGGACATGCGGCAATATATGTCACACAGGAGGCTGGCCCTATGAAATCCTAAAAGGAAGTGGGGATCACACATATGCGTGATCTCTACCATGATGGTACATACATAGATGATGATGATTTAGGGTTCATTGCTAATCCCACCCCGCTTTTCATATACACTGGGTATCGCCTAAGGAGAGCCATCAAAAGCCACTACCCGTCCTTCCCCGCCGAGCCACCTTCTCTTCACTCTCTGCAACTTCTTATTGTAGCTCCCACCAAAAAAAAGCTGATTACTAAACTATACAAGGCAGTACAAGATGAGACGGTGAGAGCTGAGGATAAAAGCCTCGAGCGCTGGAACTCCATTTTAGACCCCCCACTAACTATGAAAGAATGGGAACAAATATGCACGCTGACTGGTAGACTCTCGCCGAATGGAAATTTGCGCATTATCCATTTTAAATTCATTCACCAGGCATATCATACTCCTATTAGACTGCACAAAATGGGACTTAGAGACTCAGACCAATGTAAAAGATGCGGGCAAAGGGAAGCTGATTTCTATCATCTCGCGCGGAGGTGTGGATCAGTCTTCAAATACTTGGAGGAGGTGCTTAACCGATTACATACTATGACGGGGTCCTCACTCCAATACACACCACTCACATGTCTGCTTGGTCACGTTCCCCAGTTGAAAGGAGTGCTGGGTAGATGTGTTCGAATAGCCCTTCTGCTGGCCAAGAGGCGAGTGGCAATTACGTGGGAAAGTAGGCTTAGTCCTCATATTGAAGGTTGGGTCAAAGACTTGGTGTACTGCCAGGAAACCTTGGAACTGTATGCTGAGGAGCTGCCGGTAACTTCTCGCCCCAAGGACATATGGGAGCCGTTGAGACAATACCTGTTGCACCAAGCTCAAAGTGATGTCACATCACCCTGAGCCATCATTGTAATGTTGTAATATTATACCATTCTGAGTAACTATATGACGGACTATGACATGACCTGTACTTTAATGCTCAATGTGTTAGTTGATCACATAAAACATGAACAAGGCTGTTGATTGTGGTTTCTTGTTTGCATCGCCCTGCGTGGCGACATGTATTTTTTATTTTTATTTTTCTTTTCTTTTTGCACACACTATGAAACTCCAATAAAGAGAATTAAAAAAAAAAAAATCTCCTCACTCGCTTCCTTCTCCCTCATACTTCTCTCCTCACTCGCCTTTCTTCTGCCTCATGCAACTCTCCTCGTCATATTCCTTCATTGTCCCTCATGCTGTTCTTCTCCTCCTCACTCTCCTTCCCAAATTGTAAACACTGCTCTTCTTCTCCTAACTCTATGCTTCATACTGCTACACAGCTAACCATTACAATCCAAACCACATAATGCCACAACACATCACATATATACACTCAATAACACATGGCTAAAATACAATACCATTAGCAAAGCCAAACACTCTAAATTAAACAAATGCGAGACCTATTGCATTTCCAATGCTTGTTAACTTTTACTTTGCATGTTTGACATTGAATGCATTTCATCTTATCAGGTGCGAGTCCCGGCTCAGTGGAGCAGATGCTGGATGAGGAGAACAGGCGCCAGGCAGACGGTTTAGCTTCCAAGGTCACCAGACTCAAATCGGTATGTTGCTTGTGGTGCCTGACTAGTTGGGCCTCCGCTTTGAACTGACCGTTGTGGACTGGAAATTACAGAAAATAGATGTAAATAACTCTGAGGGATGGGGCTGACTTAAAAAAATGTTTTTTTTTTTTTAATCACTTTTGAACTCCCTGGTAGGGGAGAATTTGGAATGCTTGAAATGGGAAGGTAAGATACATTTCCCATTTCTTAACAGTGTTCCTGTCTTGTCCTCATATCTATTGACATGAATATCACAGGAGCAAAAGTGTAGAGGAACGTTTCACTTCTCCTTAATGTTTCTGCCTAGTCCTTTTAATTCCTGCTATTGGACAGTCCGAACGAAGGTATTTGAATAGGCTAATCAGAGCATCTAAAGTATTTCACCTCTTCAATAGGAAAAGGGTTGCCTCATTAAAAGACGTTCACAATGTATGCTTGTGTACATATTTTTAAGATGCCATTAATTATTTAGCAAGTGTAAATGTTTACTTAGAGTAAAAACTGAGTACTGACTTGCCTAAATCTTGGCGAAAGTGAAAACATTTTCCAGCTTCAGCAGATCTTTGGTAGCCATGAAGCATCACAACAAAGTTAGTATTGCATGTTTTTTGAACTGCCAGTAACCGATTGTGACAGTGCTGATTGGTTAGACATATCCGATTCCCCTAAGATGTCTATACCTACAGCTGGATCATTACATGGACTTGAGTTAAGAAAGACCAGTTAAGAAGCTCAAATTTCCAGCTTTTAAATGCTTTTAGCTTTAGATGACGATCAGTACATTTGAAGTAGTCTCCTAACTAGAATCCCAGCTCACAGAGGGAACAATGGAACTGTGTTCAACTGAATACAAGGTTACCATATAATTATTATGTGTGTCTTTGCTTACATTCTGACAATGAGTAATAGTGTTCAGGGAGGAGGCATGGGTTGTAGGTTACCAGTTTTAATTTGTGATCTGTGAGACCAGGTGCTGGAAGCAAGTTGTAGTATTCACCGTCCACATATAGGAAGGTTCACTACAATAAGTAAGTAATCTCCGTATAAATTTAGGCGCATGTGTAATAAAGTTGCACATCTACAAAACTCCACCTTAATCAAGATCAGCCCCTCTCTTAATGAGTTCCTTAACCTGCTCCTGGTGCAATACTTGTACATTAAATCTCTGTCACTCCATTCACACAGCAAATACCTCAAACCAAAATACTACACACCTCCCTTTGCATAACAGAACAGTTCCTTACAGCCAATAGAAGATACACTTAATTTAATGTATATCGCCCATTTTCACAATAGAGGTTTGCCTACTCTTGAGAAAATGCACTATTCACTCCCAATAACTAATCCCCAAATATTCAATACCTATGCACTCGCACAACAAATCCATATTCCCACTGAAAACATTCAAGTGCAGCACTATAATCCTCTTCATGTACAGTTTTTTTTTTTTTTTAACCAAAAGAAAATAGCAAGAAAATAAATGCTTACACATTGGGAACATACCCACCCTCCCTTCTGTCTAATATATCAGAGTAATCTGCTATTCGCCCTCAATCCAGTGGTACATCATTGCAGGGTTCACAAGCCCAACATTACTGTATGGGAGCCTATTCAAGATCTCACTGATGCTGTGTCCCAAACTCTCCAGTAAATGTCTAGACAAGTATCATAAGTATGTGTGCGAAATTATCTGTGTGCGCCAAGGGTATATCACGGTGGGTGGATATCATCTTTGATGTTGTCTTTGAACTTCTCCAGGATCATATCCCAGGCCCGGGCTATAAAATATTTCCTTGGGCCCGCTCGTTCCTCTCTGTGAAGCAGTGTGCTCTCCGCTCAACCCCTAGAGGCCAACGATTGCGCCCAGGTTGGTAAGGTAGAGGCAGTAGATTGTTTCCAATGCAGTATTTTGGAGCACTTTGCAAAAAGTAGGTTAAGATCAAGGAATTGAATGCAGGCCTTTCCAATTTGGGGCACCCATCCAGAGAATTGGATATAAGGAGGCTGGTTGTGGCACCTAGTACTTGTAGTACAGCGTCTTACAAATTGATAAAAATTACAATGTATAAATACTAAATTGATCTCTTAAAAATATTAATATAGATTCCCCACTGCATACCATCTGATTCGGTTGAAATATTGCACATTGTCTCAAGAAAAATTCCTCTTAAGTGTCCTGGCATATTCGATATTTCAAAATTCAATCATGCATATGTATACAGAAAAATTAATGTAAAATATGTACAAGAAGGAATACGATGTCCATTCATATCCCTTGATAACAAGCTCATCTTGGCAGTACCAAATTACTTTACATAACTTTGAACTGTCTTCCGCAAGGAGCGCTAAGCTGTCAGTCGATAGACATTGTTGCTTTCCTTGCATCGGTTATACCGCGTGGAGGTGTCTGGCTCCATACTTTTTGGGAGCCATCTTGGTGAGGCTGCCCTCATTGCTTTTAATGTGTTTACTACTTACGTTTCTCACCATTTTTTGTTTCACATTTGATTTGTCAATACTTTTGCCTGGTGGGGAAGCCTTCCAGGAGGGTTGAGAGCTGCTGGGCTCCAAATTTTATTTTCCCCTCCCAGTTCCGGTGTTTGTCATGCCCATAGCCACACCTGCTTTTAGGAGGTGGACTATTTTTACTGTGCACTGTGTGCATCTGCGCTGGTCTCAGCTCCCATGAAGAGCGCTAGGTTGTCAGCCGATCACTGCTGATACATTGTTGCTTTCCACGTAGCAGTTCTACTGTGTGGAGGTTCCTGGCTCCATACTCTTAGGGAGCCATCTTGGTAGAGGCTGCCCTCATTGCTTTTAATGTGTTTATTGTAGGAGAGTAGGATCTGCTTCTTATAGTTACCCCCACTTTTTGCTGATGTTTCACTGTTTTTCGACTTAGCCAGACTGAGGCCCTGTTAATCAGGACCCCAGTCTATCTGCTTTCTAATCTAAATTGATTGTATGTACTTTAGGTACACTCCAGATTGGATTCTGGGGTACCCTTGTGAGTCCCTAGTATATGGTATACTATGTACCCAGGGCATAGGTACCCCAGAGGCTTACCAGGGCTGCAGCATGTATTGTGCCACTCCTGGGAAGCCTTTTAAAATGACACAGCAGGTCTGCTACAGCAGCCTGTGTAAGGTGGTGTATCCACCCCTTACTGAGATATAGGTTCCCTATATCTGTCCATATCACTGCACATGTAAACCTATCAGTCACCCCTATGGCAGGCCTTAACAATCCTGAAGGCAGGGTGCTGGGTTTCATGTGAGAGGGTGCCCATGCATGAGCAGAGCCCCTCTGCAGCTTTCAGAATCTTCATTCCGGGGTTGTTTGTGATGCAGCCAGACCATATACTCTTAAGTGCATTATAACCAAACGGTAAATGCTAACTTTGGAGTGGCTGCATGGAAAACTGTGGTGTTTGGTGTCAAACACCTTGGAATCATACCCCCACACCAGTAACTGGTGTGGGAGTATGATCCCACCCTTCTAGAGGGAGAGACATGACGGCACCGGTATACCCGGTACCAGCTAACAGAGCCCTGGCATCACAAAATGGATGCTGCAGCCACAGACACGAGTCTGCCCTCCTGCTGCTGGATGAAACTCTGGCAGGGGAGGCCTGGACAATAGGTTTCCTGTCACAGGGAGGTGTGACCACCTCCCAGACAGGCTTTAGTGTATTGGGGCTGGGTGGGTGCACTATCAGAGTGCTTTGAAGTCTGCACTGGGGGCACATTTGGTGTCCCTGTGCATAGTCCAGCTCAAACCGGTTGCAGGGGCACACAGCCCCTGCTCTGGCGCGAAACTGGACAAAGGAAATGGGTGTAGCCACCCCTCTTTCCTGACCCTCCCATAGGTGGGTCCCCAGAGTTTGTCCCACCCCTTCCTTGGGTATAAAGTAGAAAACCCTGACTACAGGACTTTAGATTACACCTGGACTAAACTCTGATACCAGAAACCAAGTACTTCGACAATCTACACTATGCTGGATGACTGAAGAATCTCCCTTGGAGTAAAGGAGTTACTCCCCTGCAAGGCAGGCACCTTTAACGCAACTGACCGGTTGGCATCTCCGAGCTCCGACGGACTCCGAAGAGTATTGCCACACAGGAGGTGGGTTTTCCGAGGTCTCTGAGGTCGATCTGTGCCCACAGCAAGTCTGAGGCCCGTATCCCTCGTGGAGACAATGCAACCCGAACCCCTAGACACCGCGACCATTTGCAGAAGCATCAGCTTTCCGGCGACCCCTGAGGCTGAGCTTTGGGTTACTTGTAGCCCTGACCCCGAGCAGTAATTGCACCGAAGATTGCAGGCCTACACTCAATGAGTGTTCCGTGGGCCGCCATTTTGTGATTCCTCTCGAGGTCCCTTTGCGATCCCTGGTCCGTTGACCCGTGTCCCCAAGAAGGCAACCCTAACTTTTATTGGGCTTCCCTGGTTGCTCCAGACGTGCCCTGACTCCATCGCTTGGGGAGTCCCCAGGACCTTGCTGGTCCGCACAGAAGCATCTTTTCTCTTCCTGCGTGGGTTGCTGTTGCCAAGGCTTGTTGTGGTCAATCCGATCACCGACACCCCAACACTCGACATCCTTCGTGGGACAGCTCGAATCCGGCCCCTGGTCGTCATCGACGTCTCCGGGACCCCGTGGCTGCAGTCAAGCTTCACCTCTTCGCACCTGAAGCACCCGACATCGGTGGGCATTCGATTGCTCCGCTCCTGGTCACTGGCTAGTGACCCAGACTCTGTCCCCTCTGCTTTCAGGTTCTTCACATCTTCGATCCAGGCTTGGATCACACCGGACACTTTTCTCCTTCACGGCAGCAGCAGTTTGCAGCAGATCGCCATTGAAAACGACGACGATTCCCGGCACCTTTGGCACCTATGCACCCGGCTTCCCTGGGTGAGGTAACTCGAGTACTCCGGTGCTCCCGTGGGTGTTGGCCTTAGAAACCCTTAAGTCTAAAGGGGTTTGCTCAAAGTCCTCTCCTAAGTGTCCTTTAACTTTAAAAGTCCAACCGCGACTTTCCGCATTGAATCCTACGGCGCTCGCGGCTGTGTTCTCAGACTGCACACGTCCCCCGTGGGTCCCCTCTGTCACTACCTTGGGTGGTTCCTTGGGGTCCCAGCGATTCTACGTGCTCTAGGCACTGTCTAGTCAAGTTGTGGTTCTTATACTACTTTCTTAGTATATGGTTTGGTCTCCCCCTGGAGCCCACTGTGTATTGTGCTATTTACTGTCGTTTTAATACTGTGATACTGTGTATCTTGAACTCTAATCTCATAAAGGGATTAGTAGCTAGTGTTTAGAAATAAATACACATATTTTATATATATCTTGTGTGGTTCTCCTTTCATTTAGTTATTCAAGAGGTTATAATCTGGTAAACCAAGCTGCTTTACACTCCTTCAAGACTTGGCCTGAAGGCTGCTCTCCATAGGTACCACTAGGATAGCTTTCAATAAAGGCTGTCTTTAAACCTATCATCAATAAGGGTCGTTTGGACTGGTGCAAGGTGCCCACTATAACTAGTGGACAGCATATGCCAGGCCAACTTCTCACATTTATTATTTATGTTTCTCACCATTTTGTTTATTTTATTTTAAGAGTTTTATATAGCGCTGGCTAGACCTGGAGGTATCAGAGCGCTTTTCATGAGGTTAATTGAGTTACAAGTTACAAATTACATCCGTTACAAGAGCAAAGTAAGACACATGGAGAAGAAAAAAAAAAAAACAATGTTACGGTAATTGTTTCACATTTTATTTGCCAGAACTCTCACCTGGCGGGGAAGCCTTTCAGGAGGGAGGGGAACTGCTGGGTTCCAGGTTGTTTTATTTTGCCCGATTGGTTTCAGTGTTCGTCACGTCCATAGCCACACCCCCTTTTAGGAGGAGGGCTATTTTACCATTCACAACGCATGTCAGTGCAGCAGGCGCGCTTAAGGCTAGCCCTTCTGCTACCGAACAGCGCCAGGGGCCCAAGACCCCTAGTTGTTTTGGCCAGCCCCTTTGCAGTACTCTAAAGCTGCTGAACCTTGCGACTTCTGCCAAACGTTCGCTACTTCGCACTAGACGTCGCTAATTCCGAGATCTGATGTAACAAATGCAGAGTCTCACTCTCTATCCCTAAGGTCACAAACACTATAGTAAGTACAACCTCCCTGCCTCAGTGTTCTGCAAAGTTCTACATGAATTGTAATTCGCTAGTTAAGCATAAACTCGAGGTTTAAGATTTTCTCGAATAGCGTCTGCCGGATGCAGTCTTTTTGACTGAAACCTGGCTCACTGAGGACTCTTCCCCTGACTTAATACAAGCCATTCCCCAAGATTTTGCCATTGTAAGACTTGACAGGGAAACCCAGAGGGGGAGGGATTGCCATTTTCAAGCAGACACTACACTGCACCTACCCTGAGCTATCTATTGATGGGTGTGAAGCATTTCTTTTTTTCCCTAGCCCTCAGTAGCAATTTTAGGGTCGCAGGGTCTTTGATTTATTGCCCCCCTGGTCCCGTCTCTAACTTTGTTACCTCTGTGGCCGACTCTCTGTCTCCATTAATTTTCTCTACTCTAACTTTATAGTGGTAGGGGATCTTAACTTGCGCTTTGATTATTCCAATTGCTCAGTGGTCACTGCTTTGGTTGCAAACTTGGAGGGCTTACAGCTCTTTCAATAGTTTTCCACCACCACACATAGACTTGGGCAACGCATTGATCTCATTTTTTTAAACCATGCTCTTTTAGTGACTGACCCTCCCCTTCCGCTCACCTGGTCTGACCATCTTGCCATCTCTCTTTCTGTCCCTTATGATAATCCGCCCATAAGTTACGCTCCTTCATGTTGTACGGGCACGTCAGTGGGCTAAAGTTACCCTAAATTCAGCCAAGTGCTAGACACCAGCCGACCCACTCTAGATAGATGTGTCGATGAGGCCAACTCACAACTTGATCAGTGGAGCATTGGATCAAATAGCCGCCTTAGTTAATCAGAGTTTTCGCAGACAAAAACCATTGGCTGACTGGTTTAACGATTAACTTTTAGCATTAAGAAAGAACTGTAAGCACCTTTGGCGCAAAGCCTATTATCCAGCTTGCAAAGCTGACTATAAGGCAGCTCTTAAATTCTACCACTGCCGTATTAAGCAATCTCATTGCGACTTTCACACTAATGAAATTGAATCTGCTCAGAACTCTTCTTGCAAAATCTTTGCCGTTGTGAAGTCACTCTCCTTGCTGTCTCTAGTCTCAGCCTCCACTTCGCCATCAGAGGATGGCTGTAATGCCTTAACACGATTTTTCTCTGAAAAGGTGGCAAATATTTATGCCTCCTTTCCCGCTAAGGCTAGAGATGCTCCTTCTCTAAGCACCAGATTCAATCCCTCAGATGACCGCTTTAGGCTGCTGATCTTCAAGTCCATCGAACCGGAGGAGCTGACCCTACACCACGCATTGGTGAAGTCTGGCTCCCCACTTGATCTAGCATCCCCCTCCATTTTGGAGTGGGGCCTGGAGGTTGTGCACCCAGTACTAAGTGAAAACTACTGCCCCATTTCGCTGCTTCCACTTTTCGCTCAGATCACCGAGAAGCACGTCAATAAGCAGCTTTCTAACTTCATTGAGGCCAATGACCTGCTTCACAGGACTCAATCAGGTTTTTGTCCCTCCTACAGTACTGAGTGAGCCTTGCTGCAAGCTACAGAAACAATCTGTCAAATTTTGGACTCTGGCGATTCGGCAGCACTAGTAATGCTGGATCCCCATGCCGCGTTCGACACAGTATCTCATAACATCTTGATTGAAAGACTTTGGAACTGCGGCGTCTGCCCTAAAGCCCTGAGGTGGGTTGCCTACTTCCTGCAGGAGCGCACCTTTCCAGTGTCCCAAAAACCTTTTCAGTCAAAGGTGCTCCCTTTGCAGCAAGGAGTGCTGCAGGACACTTCCTTAAGCCCAACCCTCTTTAATATGAATGTGCGCTCCCCCGGCTGAGGTCATTGAATGCTATGTGTTTACCATCATCTCGTATGCAGATGACACTCGGCTCATCATCGTTCTCTCTCACTGAATTCCTCCCATATAACATCCTCTCTATGCCTTGCAGAGATTGCCATGTGGATGGACTTGAACTGTCTCGAGTTAAACTATGGGAAATCCGCTGTATGGATCCTAGGCAAACTGCCTAACATCTGGTCTACTGCTTGGTGCCCCAATAACCTGGGTCCACTACTCCTCCCTAAGCCTAAAGTCAACAATCAAGAATTTGGGCATCTGGTTTGATGAGAAGCTTTCTTTTGCCAAATCACTGCCCTTGCAGGAAAATGTTTTGTGCTGCTAAAGACTCTAAAAAATATTTTTCACTTCCTGCTAATGTCAGCAAAAAAACAGTAGTCCAAGCCCTGATTATGTCCATGCAGGACTATTGTAATTTTCTGTTCCTCTGGGTGTCACTGTCCTATGTGAAAAGACTCCAGCGAGTACAGAACGCTGCGGCACGCCTTTTGTTGATTCTCCCAAAGCTTGCCTATATTGGGGCCGCACTTGCCAAGCTGCACTGGCTCCCACTGAAGCAGATACCTTCTTTTAGAGCCTTAGGCTACTACTATAAGGCATTTGCCCACACAGGCCCACCATATCTCCAATCCTTTATCATACCCTACGTACCATCTAGGAACCTAAGATCCGCAGGTGCTATGCTAGCTAGCATTCCCAAAGTGAAGAGAACTCGCATTGATGGCAGCTCTTTCAGTTATTTAGCGCCCAGACTTTGGAACTTTCTCCCCCCTTTCAGTCCGTCAAGCCCCGTCTGAATCAGTTTTTCGGAAAAAACGTAAAACTTCACTATTTAGATCTGGCTGGCCCTGAGGTAACTGCTGCATTCTTGGCTTGGGGGAATCTGGACCTTAGCGCTGGGACTTCATCTGAAGTAGCTACGCACTTTACAAGCTCCATATGAAGAAGAACTCTATATAACATTAGAATCCCTTCCCCATATAGTATAAGTTAATCTCTAAAAAATAAAAGTCCTTCTAAAGTGGCAGTGCATACAAAAGTGTCTACAATACAGTAGTCCTTAATCAACCTGGGAGCTACTCACATAAGCCCACTTGCCCCATATTGTTCTATAAGTTAGTATTTTATTTAAATAGGCGTGATTTCAAAATTCCCCTTTACTAATTTTCTTCTTCTTATTCAGTCTCTCTGCATAGGTGGGGCTTATTGAAGATTACAAATCTTTAGTTATTCTAGAATGGGCTATGAGTGTAGATATAAAAATGAAACGGATGGGGCGTGGCTTGGCAAGCCAAGATGGCGGTCGCACTCTGAGAGTGCTCTGGACCCCTCTGCAATCCGATGCCATCCTGATCCTCCAGTATCCAGCAGGGGCACCTTAACCACCAAGGTGCCCTTACACGCAACAGTTCTAATCCCCTAGAAAAGAGCCTGGGCGAACAGTGGGGGGCCACCGGAGATCATCGGCGGAACAGCAAGACTCGACACAAAATGGCGCCGCATTGACCTGTGCCTGGAGGGCCTGCCGAGAGATAGCTGTGGCGATCCCTGGGCTTGTGCTGCCTGCCCCACATCGGAGGAGCGGAATCCCAATCCTGTCTATGCCACTTATCCCCTGTGAAGTTGTGGTGACCTGAAGCTCCGGCGGAGCTAGCAGGACATCAGCCGCGGGCACATGAGGTGGTGGGGGGGCGCTGGTCGCGGCGGAGGGGCCGCCGCGCTGCTTCCCAGGGCAGCCGGGCCTCCGGCGGCGAGCTGTCATCGCTGACTGGCCACGAAGGGCTTGCGGTGCACTCGGCCCGCGATCTGCGGGGGCAGCGAAGTTACCCTGGGCCTCACGCTGATCCTGAGGGCGACGGCCTTACCTTGAGCGGACACGACTCCTGCCACAGACCCTGGGGGAGACGGAAGGGGCCCAATAGCAGAAGCGGAGCAGCCTCCTGACAGCCGTAGCTGCTGGCCGTGGGCACACGAGGTGAGGAGGGGGCGCTGGTCGTGGCGGAGGGGCCGGCGCCCTGCTTCCCGGGGCGGCTGGAGCCTCCGGCGACGGGCTGCCATCGCTGACCAACCACGGAGGACTTGCAGTGCACTCGTCCCGCGATTGGCGGGATCCTCCCCCCCTCCTGCGGGGGCAGCATAATGATCCTGGGCCTGCCGCTGGTTCTAAGGGCGGTGGTCCTACCTTGAGCGGGCGTGACTACTGCCGTAGGCCCTGGAGGTGACGAAAGGGGCCCCACATCGGGACCGGAGCAGCCTCCTGATACAGCCGTGACCGCTGACCGGCCGCAGACAACCGGAGTCGCGCTCGGCCCGCAGCCGGCGGGACACCTTGTGGGGGCCTGGAGGCGGTCGGCGCGTGGCCTGCTGGCGGAGGCGCGCCAACCCTGCATCTAGCCCTGACAACAGCAGTGCTCCTCCGCCCCAGCCCGACGGAGTCCCCGCTCGCCTGCTGAAGCTGGCGGTGGCTACCGGGACTGTATGGCGCGCGGGGCCTCCTCTGCGGGCCGGACGGAACGGCAGTGAACCTCTAGACTGCAGGGAAGGGACCCTGCAAGACCTTGAAGCAGCCACCTCATTACTCAGGTGCCCTACATTGAAAAGGGCTGGGGGCCTGCGACCGGCGGAGTGTATCTGAAGTCCGGCTACCCCAACAAGCCTAACCCAGCCGCACCGCCACACAGAGCAGAGGCGGGTTGATCCTCGAGTGGCAGACTCGCATACCTGCCTAACTAGGAGGCTCACTCCCTCTCTTGGACCCGGTCAGCCGGGTGGACCCATCGTTGGCTTTCCGGGAATGAACAGAGAGCTGTCTTAGGGGCCCAGCGCTCCATTTACCATCTCGTGCACAGCAGTGGTGGGAAAGGTGACACGGGAGTCCCGCCAGTAGAAGGCCCGACCGCAACTGAGGGTCCAATATGAGCGGGAGATCCGCGGCTTGACCCGCGCCCAGTGGAGGAGGCGGGCGGGACACTGCAACCTATACACATGGCCACATAATCCTGCACACTACCAGCTAGAAGCCCGGACCCCTACCGCTTGTCCTACACTCTCTCCCCTCTCTGAACGTTAGATCACACATACTGAGCCGGCTGGTGCTTCAGTGACCCATGTGGAGGAGTGTACGACTGGACCGATCAGACTCCACCCCCCCCCCCTCCTAACGATCCGATCCATCATGAGGAAGGATAAAGGAACAATGGCCCAACCAACCCAGTTCAAAATGGAGCAATTTGCAATCAGCGGCCCAACCCAGAGCGAGTCTGCGCCCTCCACGACTGGCCGCCCCGAAGGAGACCTGGCTACCATATTGCACGCCATCAACCTGCTAAGAATCTATGGAGTCCTAGATAGGTGACTGCTCCTGTGACAGCAGCAGAATCCTGCCTTTCAGAGGTAGAGGAGGATGTCTCAACACTAAAAACGCAGGCGAAGCAACTTCTGTCTCATACTTCAGATCTCCACAGGCGAGCCGAGGATGTCGAAAACCGCTCCCGCTGGAACAACCTCCGCCTGGTTGGCCTTCCCGAGGGCACGGATCCCACCCAGGTCAACACTTTTATTTAGGAATGGATCAGGTCCTGGATGCCTGCGGACGCCCTGTCCCCCTGGTTTGTTGTGGAACGAGCCCACCATGCTCTTGCCCCAAAACCGCCACCAGGAGCCCCGCATCGTCCAATAATTATGAAAATCCTCAACTTCAGAGACCGAGATACCATCCTGCAGGAGGCCCGCTCACGAACAGAACTGCTCCACAAAGGGGTCAAGATCTTGATCTTTCCTGATTACACCAAGGAAGTGCAGGCCCACAGGCACTCTTACCTCCACGTGAAGCAGAAACTGCAAGCCCTCAATCTGCCCTATAGACTCCTCTTCCCCGCCCACCTTAAAGTGATGCTCCAGGGCAAATCATACTTCTTTGACACGCCAGAGGCGGCATGGACCTGGGCAACTGAAGACTGCCCGATCCGCCCAACGATGAGTGCTCCTATGGTGGACCCCCAAAGGGAGCCACGTGGAAACGCACCTACAGCCTCCCGAGGGCGGGGCGCTGGGTCCGGGGGAGAAGGCCCAATACTCGTGGAGCGACATCCGCCTCTCCGTCTGGCTCTTCTTTCCCCCCCACCCCGGTGAGGAGTGGATCACCTGGACTCCGGGACAACTCCAATGGCCTAGACCTGACGACCGCAGCAGGTCCCAACAACTCCCCGGGCCCAGCTCTGAGGACACCGATCTGTCACGCAGCCCCCAAATCTGAACCTAGGTACTGCCACTATGAGGACTTCAATCTGGAGGATTCGAAATCCTTTAACATTGAAGGGCCCAACCTGTAGCTCTACACTACGCCCCACCACTAACTAACTAGTTACCTGTTTACACTTCAAGTCTTGTTCACTGGACGACAGATGCTTTGGGGAAGTATGGGGTTGGGGGTTGGTTGGGGTTCTTGACTGGGACTGTTCTCCCAGCCTTTAGTTGTGTTATTTTGTGTTATGACAGCACCATGCACAACACCCAAGAATTTCCCCTGGGCGGTCCTTGTGATGACCCCAAATGCCCCCAGCCTTCATCAGGGCCCTTGGACTTAGTCCACCTTAGCTATTCCGCTTGCTGGACCCCTGCACCACCGCTCTGTCCCAATCCATGTAGTGGGGGTGAACCCCTGAGAGTCCTTTAATGGAACGTTAACGGCCTTCTAGATAAAATCAAACTAACTGAGGTTCTAAAATACACCCGAAGGGTTAACCCAGACGTCCTACTATTACAAGAAACGCACCTGATAGGAAATGAATGTCCCTTTTTAGCACGTCAGGGATTCAACAGAGTATGGCACTCTGGATTCTCCAGGGGTGCTCACGGGACGGCAGTCCTCCTGCGGTGCTCCTTTCCCTTCTCACCGAACCAAGTGCTTACTGACCCACAAGTCCGCTTTACTGCCCTTACAGGTATTCTCGGGGACTCCACTGTTAACCTAATGTCACTATATGCCCCCCCGGCGAATCTAGAATGCACCCTTCGGGCTGCAATGAAGACGCTATCCACCCTCCCTCAGGGCCTGACCATAATTGGGGGAGATTTCAACGCTGTCCCCGAACCCACCACTGATGCCACAGGTGCCCCATCCTCCCACAGGAAACTGGGGGCCGAGCGCCTTGGAGATTGGGCCTCCACACTGGGCCTCTGTGACGTCTGGCGCACCTGACATCTTAAGACGCTGCAATACACACACACACCTCTGCTGCACACCACACCCACTCTCGCATAGATCTCTTCTTTATGCCCGCCCCAGACTATCGAGCCGTTTCTGAAATTCAAATACTGGCGCGTGGAGTGTCTGACCACTCCCCGCTCCTTCTGCGGGTGGGGGGCCCCACAGGAGCTCTGCGACCCCTGTGGCGACTAAACGCCTGGTTCCTCCAAGATCCAGAGTACAAGAAGGGAATTGGGGAAGAACTAAACTACTTTCGTACAAATGAGGGCACAGTGCAGCCACGATTCGGGGATACGCCAAAGGGTTCCTCAAACACAAACGGCAGGTCCAAAACCGCCAGCTCTCCCAACTTGAAGCCAAAGCCCTCCGTCTGGAGCAAATGATGGCTGCGACGGAGGGAGAAGCGTAACGCCGGCAGCTGCAACTAGTACGCGAAGAGAAGAAGAATATCTCCCTCGAATCTGCCAAATTGGTTTGGAGATCCTCTGTGGCCAGGGTCTATGGGTGGGGAGACAAGAATGGCAAGTTGCTCCACTGGCTCGCTACCCACCCCATTGCCAACCGAATTGTCCCCAAAATCTGTGATGCACAGGGACAAATCTCTTGCACCCCTGCAACAATCGCACAGACCTTCGCGACCTACTATAAGGGGCTGTACTCAGCAGATCCTTCTCATAGGCCGCCGAGCAGCTCCTCTTTTTTACAAAACATCCCCCTTCCGTGGCTTTCACAAGCAGAACTTACAATCCTGGACGAACCTATCACGCCCGAAGAAATCGGGGAGGCAATTTCCTCACTCGCCACCCACAAGACCCCTGGTCCAGATGGGTTTCTCGCGGAATATTATGCAGCATTCCATGAAATCCTGATCCCAAGACTCCATGCCCTCTTTGAGGAAGCTATAGAGAAAGGCACCTTCTCCTCTGTCATGGACACAGCCACCATCGTGGTCATACCCAGAGTACACCACCCCCCGCCCTCATGTGCTCAATACCGTCTAATTTCACTCATTAACACGGAGGTTAAAATCTACGCAACCATCCTCGCTACCCGCATGTAACAGGTGCCCCACACCCTCATCCACCCTGACCAATGTGGCTTCAAGCCACGCCGCAGCACAAGACATTCATAGATGCCTGCAAGTAGCCCTCGCCCACCGTAGTCGCCTTTCGCCAGACCTAGCCGTAGTGTTGCTCGATTTTGAAAAGGCCTTTGATATGGTTAATTGGCATTACCTTGGGGACGTGTTGGAAAGGGCAGGCTTCGGGCCCTCCTATCGAAGAATGGTGAAGGTCCTTTACTCTGTCAGCCAGGGTCCTTAAAAATGGAGCATTGTCGGACACCTTCCCGATCGAGAGGGAAACCCGGCAGGGATGTCGGCTTTCCCCACTCCTCTTTGCCCTCGCAATCGAACCTTTAGCGTGTTGCATCGGGATGGATGACCAGATAAAGGGGTGGCGCTGGCAGGGTTCCCATGAGGACCGGATCGCTTTATATGCAGACGACGTCCTCCTTTATTTGGCTGACCCGGCCTGCTCCGGACCAAGATCTCTTCAGATCCTCCATTCGTTCGAGAGGGCGTCGGGCTTACGTCTCAACCCGGCCAAGTCCACTTTGGTGCCCCTCCATGCCTCTAGAGAATGCGTGGATTGGCAAGCAACCATCCCCCTACGAAGGCTCTAATTCAAATATCTCTGGATCTGGGTGTCGCTCCTCCCCGAGCTGACCTGGTCCCTTAATCTCACCCCACTCCTCACCCGCCCAAAAGACGACCTTCGTCGTTGGCAAACGCTTCATTCTTAATCCCCTTGGTAGAGTCGCACTTTTCAAGATGATGCTTCTCCCACGTCTCTTGTACACCGTTCAAAATCTTCCGCTCCACCTCCCTTGCAGCTGGTTTCACGACCTGGATGGGGTAATCACAACCTTCCTCTGGGGTGGCTCGGGATCGCGTCTGGCCCTCACAACTTGTCAGCGGCCCACATACGAAGGGGGTATGGGGATGACGAACCCCTTTTTGTACTACTTAGCCACCCGCCTTTTAGTGATCCACGATTGGTTTAACGGCGGATGGTCGGATCCAACTTACCGGCTGGAACTGGAGAGCCTCGGATTTTCTCAAGTCCAGGCCATGCTCTGTGGGGCCCCAATTCCTCACACTCTACCAATACTTACCCGCACAGTTCTCCTGGCATGGCGCTGCAGCACATCCACTGGGACACTAAACTCGCATTGCAAACACCGCTGAGGCACAGCACTTGGTTGCGGGAGGTCGCGACACTAACATGTTTCCAGAAATGGGATTTGATTGGCATAACTTGCCTGGGAGACATATGGAAGGGGGAACACCTGTCCTCCTTTCGGGACCTCCAACAGGTATACTCCTTACACTCCACCCAATTCTTTCGATACCTTCAGCTGCAACACGCCCTGGCCCTCCACATATCCGACCGCACAGCAATCCCTGAATTTAGCCCATTCGAGGCCCAGCTCCTTATGGGGAACTTAGGAAAAGGGGGAATATCCCAAATTTATTGATCCCTGATTAACAATACCCCATCCACACTAGAACCTCTTGGAGCCGGCTGGGATCACTGGCTTGGTCCTCTAGAAGAGGAAGACTGGAGGGATGCCCTCATGGCCCCTAGGATACTCACTATATCAGCCAGGCTCCGCCTCATTCAGATTTACTACCTTCACTGCGCATATCTTACCCCGGTGCGGCTCCACAAAGCAGGTTTCCTCCCAACCCCACAATGTCCGCGCTGTAAAGCAGAACCAGCTGACTCCTGTGCCACCCTTTCTAAATACTGGGCGTCCATTGTGTCTGAATTAAGTGGCATTTTGGGGTGGGAAGTCCCCCTCAATCCCCTTGCACTTCCACTGGGGGTGATGGAGGGACTAGATGGTTCCTGGGCTGACAAATTATTTCTAGGAACAGCTATTCTGATAGCCAAAAGAGACATTGCAGCGACCTGGAAGGACTCAACATCTCCCTCTATAGCTAAATGGCGCAAGGGTGTAGATTGGTGCACTATCCAAGAAACAGCTGTCTACGAAGCAAGAGGGTGCCCAGCTAAACATGAATGTGTATGGGGCAAATGGATGGGACCGTTGGACTGAGTAGCCGCAGCGCGGATGGGCCCACACCTCAAACGAACAGAAAGGGGAAATAACTTGTAACTGTATTGAAATGCCTGATATATCTAAGTGGTGCTATGTTTACTTTGTTGTTTAAAATGCCAATAAAATTGGTTATATAAAAAAAAAATGAAACAGATGGCGCTGTTAGGCCGAGCAAAGCTGTTAATGTTGGTTTGAAAATTTGCCCAACTCTGCCAGTGATGGCCAAAAAGATATCTTTCCAAAGGCTGGACACCACTTCACAAGACAAGAATACATTTTCCCAATCCCCTTCTTTTTTTTTATATAAATTGGTTTTATTTGAGTTTGCATTTTAAATCAGCAGATAAAAATTAAATGCAACAATCCCCCCTTCCTTTGGACGGGCACGCATGTCAGGCAGCGTATACAGAATTTATATGCCAAGTTTCTTAGAGAGCTTCTCTTAGGATTCCATCATCCACACAACCCTCCAAATCGTGCTGTCATGATTTTCCCAGGCAACCCCTTTTTAGGTCTTGCCTAGCGCTGCTCTTGGAGAGGGCCTCTTGGAATCACTTCAGACTTCCAAGAGACTTCTCCGTGTGGGTTAGCCTCCTCCCACACATTCCATTGGCCTTTGCGTGTGGCTTTCAATAATGAAAGCACGCAAATGGCCAAAGACGGGTGCATGTCCCGCCTTCCCTCTAAACTTTCACTCCCATGGCCTAGGGGTCTCTGGAACGAGCAGAGGCGCTCATTGTGCCAGCTGCATTCCTCCCTTATCCTTATCTTGTCTTGGCTCATGTTACTAATTAAACAAACACGGTGCTTTCGCAGCCGCGCTTGTTTTTCTGAGTGCAGTTTGGCCTCTTCCACTGGTATAGGGCGGTGGTACTGTTCTTGTGCACAGTACAGTGAAGCGCTTCTCCGTGACAGCAGCCTCAGGCTATTATGCTACACAACCATGTGTGAAATTCTTTTATTTCACTGTTTCTATCACTTAGGAGGTGGTCAGCACTTTCTTTAACATGCACCTCTGCTCCAGGCCTGCGAGATTGGAAAGCATGATATATAGTTTTATCATAGCATTTATAAAATGCTTCATAGCACTGTTGTGCCCTAAAGTGGTCGCCACCAGTGCTGGAGGGAGGAATTTGATTCTTTTTACATGGAATATTGCATAATAATAGGTTTGATTGGGTGCTTTCTAAATTCAAATGTTCCAGTGGCTTCGAAGGGACAAGTTATGTAAATGAAGAGGCCTTGTAGGAACTGATGCTCGCACCGCCGCTCTCGGATGGATGGAGGTATAGATGTGGGGAGGGCGGTGGTGCTTTCATGCTGTGAGAGATGCCGTCCTGTCTTGGCGCACTTACACGCTCAGTCTGTTCTGGAGTTGTCAGTGTTGTGGTGTTTTTCACAGTTTCATTCCTGCGGGTGTGATGACTTCATGGCTATATCCGAAGTGTGACCTGCGCCCGAGCTCCTGTCTGCCAGGGATGTGATGTTATGTGGTATGAATGAATGCTCCCATCACCGCCCCCCGGTGGGACTGAGCTTGGCAGTGTGAATCAGGGAGGGGGATGTCCGTCTCGGAGGTCGCCCCTCGTCTCCTTCAGTGCGCCGTTCCCCTTGGCTGGCTTCATGAACAAGGACTTACCCCCCCCCCCCCCCTGGATGCGCACGCAGTTTCTTCCTCACGCCTCATCTTTTGATTTCGCTTTCCTTTGCCTGCGCATGAGCATGTAAAGACGGTCCGCCTTACTCTGCAGAATGGCCCCGCTGGAGACCCTGGCCCCGCTGGAGACCCCCCTGCTCCTCCACTCCTCCTGCTCCTCCACTCCTCCTGCTCCTACCAGGACCATTGCCTCTCACATCAAAGAATCCAGGAGATATGTTAAAGATTTGTGTAACCATTCTAAGACCTTTTTGCATCCCATTAACAACACGCAGCTGAAGCGATTTTGCACTCCGATTCCAACTACGGGTGTCGTCTCGGGGGAGGATGGATATTCTGTCTTGCTGGTGCATACATGACCGGCCCTTGCTCCAGTAGTGCCCTGGCCAGAGAAAAATGTACCACCCTCGCTACAGCTGGTGAATAAACAACAAAGAGACAGCAGCCATTTTTCACAGGTCTGTCCTTGCCTGGCAACATCAAAACCGCGACTTGCCTCAGATCACACATCTCCGCACCCCCCAGGCTCACCCTAATCACCCACAATGTAACGCCCACAGACTGGCTCGAAGTTGTTTGTTGGGAGGGGGTGTTGATATGTGGCAGGGGGGGTTCAGGGGGTTGAGAGGCAGATGGGAAGGCAAGGTAGGGGGTTGATAGGGTGCTAAAAAAAACAGCGACTGCAGCACATTAAAAACGTTTACAAGCACTTCAAAGGGAATCACTGGAGCCAAGGTAGCGGATGTTGCTGTCTGCAGGACCTTTATGTGGACAGTTTATTTATTTTGAAGGTTTTATATAGCGCGAACAAGACCCTTGCGGGTATCAGAGCGCTTTACAATGTAAAATATAGAAGACACATATGCATGTAGTAAATAACATACAGCTCCATACAAAACAAGAATGGTATAGTCACAACAAGAGAATTTGGCCATGAGAAGAGATTTCACTTCTATTTTGAAGGACGCAGTAGAGGGATTCAGTCTAATTTCTGGGGGCAGAGCATTCCAGATCCTGGGCGCCATCCCCGAGAAGGCTCGATTGTATGTTTTTCTTCTTGCAGAATCTTTGTGGTTTAAGTAAAAGGTTACTGGCACTTCTGGACGCTCTGTTGCCACATGAAGGCACCAATTTTTGTGCCAGATAGCTAGGGGTGTTGTGATGGATGGCTTTATGCGTCAGGCATGCGATTTTTAGTTGAATTCTGGCTTCGAAAGGTAGCCAGTTAAGGGATCTGAGGTCCGGGGATATGTGAGTTTCTTTTGGAGCCGGTAATAAGTCTAGCTGCTGCGTTGATTGAAGCTCTTAGAGGGGCCGTTGAGGATCTAGGAAGACCGCAGAGAGAGATACTCCCATATTCCACTCTAGGGATAACTAGTGCTTGTACTGCCAGTTTGAAGTCTTTTTCGGGTAGGAAAGGTTTTAGTTTTCTTAATGTGTTCATCTGAAAGTTTGCTCCTTTTGTCGCAGTGCTGATGTGTTTCTGCATATTTAGATTTCTGTCCAGCGTTAATCCCAGTGATTTCGCTGAGTTGACAATGAGAGGTTGGCAATTTAGTGCTGTTAGGTGTTTGATCCAATCTTGAATTATGGTTACTTGGGAGGGTGGAGCGATGAGGAGGAATTCGGTTTTAAGGGTATTCAATTTAAGATGGTTTTCGGCCAGCCAGGTCTGAGTTTTTTCTAGCGTTGTGTTGAGAGATTTGACGTCTTCTAGTGAATGGATCTTTAAGTATAGCTGAGTATCATCTGCGTACATATGATACTGTACGTTAGAGGAGTTGAGAATTTCGGTGTGTGGTTCCATGAATAAATTGAAGAGTGTCGGAGAGAGGGATGATCCTTGTGGGACTCCTAGGGTGACAGGGACGGGATTCACCTTGAATCGTTGCGATCTGTTTAGGAGGAACGAGGTGATTTAATCTGTGACACTTGCCAGTAAAAGAAACGAACAGTAATAATCTTGATCACAAGATGCATGTAATAGGCTACTATATCACATATTTGGGGATCTGTAACCTTAGGATAATGAATCTAATTTAAAGCGTTTGTGGTATGATAACCGACTTCTTACTCACAACGGGGGAATGTAAAAGGATAGTGCGAACTAACCTGATATGAGGTACCCAGCCTAGTACTTCAACTTGTTCTAAGTTTGAAGAAGGTCAGGAGGTCTTGACTCGGAAGTCTTCAGACAATTGGAGTAGCTGAGCAGGAGGCGGAGACGAAGGATGCGTCGAGGGAGCTGGAGCCAAGGGAATCACCGGAGGACTTGAGCTGCAGCCTCATCTTCCAATATTACAAGCATAAACATAAGAAATTCTTGTGCATCTTGTTGTATATTAAGTGTAAATTGCGAAGAACCAGTACATATATCCAAAAGATGCCGAATGCCAGAAGCAGTATGGATTTTAGTTCTATCAGTTACTAACTTTTGAAAAATATTATGCAGTAAAGTACAGAATCTTTTTTCTTGATTTTCCAAAATTTCATGATGAATATCCTCTAGATAAAAGACAACATTTACAATTACATTAGCATAGCAGTTGATACCTGAACTATTTTCTAACTGGTATCCTACAATATCAACAGTGTCCATTTTCATTTTCTTTGCAGCGTCATCATTCTCTTGAATTGTTTTCTTTTTTTAACCTTACTAGAATGTTTCTCATATCTCCGTTTTGGGCACACTACACGTTTTTCATATACGGGATATTCACCTAAGTTAGGAGCATACAGTCTTCTTAACCGATTATACTCTCTTACGCAATTTGCATCATACTAACCTTTTTCTCATCAAAATCAATCCAATACAAACCAGATAATGTTCTTACTTTAAACAATGCAGCATATGCCATACCCTCTTTAAACACTGTACTTCCAATATTTACCAAAGCACTGTCTACACTTAAAACTTGAGATTTATGAATGGTCACTGCATATGCTAAAGAAAGAGGAAACTGTTTTCTACGAACATACAAGTCTTTTACAAGCAAAAAACGAACAGCACAACGTCCAATCTGTTTTACCTCTTCAATCTGATCAAATTTAATCTTCAAAAATTCAATTCCATCTCTGTTCTGAAAATTTACAAAATTAACAACTTTTCCCATTGCTCCATTTACTAAACCTTTTTCTACATCCAAATTATGCCGTAGCTCTTTCTTTGCAAACAACTTTTTTTTTTTTTCTTTCACTTGGGTACTGAGGGCAAGATGGCGGACTGAGGACGCCACGGAGTACACAGCCGAGTCTTCCCTGCACTCATGAGTGAAGTAACGGAATTGCCCGGGATGGAGCTGTGAATATCAGCTATGAATATTGGCTGGTTAAGGAGAAACTACGGAAACTTGTGAATAATTAGTGGAAAAAGAAGGGATACGTATGTGGCGGCTTTGTTGGCTGAGGTGTCGGCGATATCCTTGGGCCTCCTGGTTGTTTTCCTGGGGATCGACCGGCCGGTCAGCGTTTGACTGGTCGGGTCTGCTTTACACTGTGATCACTCCTGCATCGCTCTCAGTTGGACTTCCATTATCTCAGAGTGAGCAACGGATGGCGCCCTCTAAAACTACCGCAAGGAGCACCCGTGCCGGTAAGAATGCTGCTGCGGGGGACCCGGGTGCATCTGATGATGGGAACACGGCTGAGAAACTCAGTTTGGCTATTGGCAAACCGGCATTGCGGTTATTACAAACAGGGAAGACAGCTGAGCTTTTCGCAGGTAACTTGAGAAAAGAGGATGTAACTGGCCAGGACTTATCAGGAGTTAAAATCGCAGAGATATTTCTTGCAGCGACCTCAGGCCATGACAGCATTGCTAATGTTTCTGATGCCGATACTGTTACCGATACTGCTACTATTGGCACGGCTGACACTGTTACAATCCCAGCAGCAGCTTCTGTTGAGGAGGATAATGCAATTAATGGTAACATAGTTACAGGGAGTGGAGAGATGGAGAGGGCGTCTTCTGTTCAACCCCCGGTTCATCAAGCATCAGCATCGGCGACTACTTTCAGAGCTGAAGAGGTTGTGGAATTAGGGGCTAAAGTCTGTGCGGCTATCGATGAAATGATAGAGGAAGAGAACGGAGGAGATCAGTCTGGTTCATCTGAAGAATCAATGGAGCTCCTTGCACAGTCTCCTATCGATATCTCTACTGACATTGTTATTACCACTAAATCAGCTTCGGGCAAAAAAGGGAAAGGGAAGCCCAGAAGCAAAAAAAAATAATTACTTACTGGGCAGAATGCAACACTATCTTACGGAAAGGCTATTCTAGATAATAGCCCTCTTCGGAAATGGGTACAAGCAAAGGGGGGCGTTAAAACAATGGCATTACGGATCTCGGGCAGTAGCCCTATTGAGAGTTATCCAGCGAATCCAGCGAAGGCTCAGTCTGTCCAGCCGGCACCTATAGATGGATTGCAATTGGGCCTTATGGATGAGAGACAACTTACATCTACATCTTTTGTCTCTAATGCTGGTCATAGTGAAGAAGGTATTTGTTCTACCCAGGGAGCAGCTCTACTAAGGGACAGAGATACAGGCAAACAAGAAGATGCTATGCCATCTGTTTGCTTAATATTGCAGTCCTTAAAAGAGCAATGACAGGAAGCTCAACAGCACTATATGCAGCTCCGGGAAGACAACAACAGAACATAACAGGCATTACAGGAGATGGTGGACAAATTTGGAGGACTAACTAAGGATATCTCAGAGCTGCAACAGAGAGTTGCGGACACTGAAGAACGGTCGGCACTTACTGATGTTCTTGCCAAAAGACATGAGGCTCAGATTTCAGATATGCAGGCTAAGCTGGAGGATATGGAGAACCGTCAGCGACGGCAAAATCTATGACTTTTTGGTATTCCAGAGGGCGCAGAAGGGGCAGATCCAAGGGCCTATATGGTCGAACTTCTTCATAAAGCCTTCCCTGATCTTTCTGATTGGGATTGGGACTCTCAGTTGCAAAGAGTGCATAGACTGCCATTAGTCCAAAGGAATAAGGGAAGCCAGTATCCTCGCCCATTCTTGATTTACCTGGGTAATTTTTTGCTGAGACAGGCAGTAGCATTGAAAGCTCGACCTAACTCTCCAGTAACGATTGAATCGGTTACCTTTTTTGTAAGGTCAGATTTAAGCAGGGCCACAATGGACAGGCGTTGGAAGCTTCGCCAGTTCATAGATCCGATCAAAGCTCTTGGTGCTCAGGCCTTCCTGCAGGAACCCGCACGCTTAAAAGTTCTTAAAAATGGTCACATATTTTTTTTCGTTGAAGAGAAGGAGGCTCGACAGGCACTGGTTAAGTGGCAAGCAGAAACTGTAGAGAAGATCTAGAATGCGGGCTCGGTTTAGACTGGGGCGATGTCCTTGGTTTGTTTTGTGATTATCGCCTTTTTCATGTTTTCATTATGATTATTGAGGTTCTTCCTTCTTTTTCTGATATTTGTTCTTTTTTCACGTAAGGTCAAGACAAGTGTTATTGTAAGCAATATATGTTGTAATACAACCGGGAGTGGGGATGACTATTTCGGTTGTGACTCTTTTAGGGCTGCCAATCCAGCGGCAGCTAGTAGAAGGGGGATGCCCTTCTGATTGGGACAGGGTGGAGGGGGGTCTTGGAGTTTGGGGTGGGGGAGTAAGAGGGAGGATGGTGATATAGGGCAAAAAAATCATCACTAGAGCACAGTTTATTTAGGGTGAGGGGAAGGTTCTTAGACTTTTTTTTCATTTGGATTAGAAAGAGATCTATTAATGATCAATATACTATAAGCGAGATTGGAGTGAGTAAGGGGGACTTATTGGAAGATAGACAGTGGGGGAAAAAGAGGAAAAATAAGTTATATTATGAAGTGGTTTAAGTGCATGGCATGGAATGTGGCAGGTCTTAACAGCATAACTAAGCGAAGGCTTGTTCGAGAGGAGCTTCAGATGTATCAGCCTCAATTAGTCTTTTTAACAGACACACCTTGCTTATAAGGATCGAAACATGTTAAAACAATTAGGGTATGATATTATTACGTGTACTACTCAATCTGTATCTATTAAAGGAGTGGCCATATTAAAAGATAAGAGATTCAAGTGTAGAATGGTAAAAAGCCAATCCGATCAATGGGGACGCTGGGCACTAGCTCAGTTTGAGCTAGAGGGTAAAAAATATGTGGCTTGTGCTGTATATGGCCCTAATGTGGACGACCCGGCTATATTTGAATATCTTAATATAGAATTGCTAAATTGGGAAGGCGAAAGAGTGATTATGGGGGATTTCAACTGTGTTATAGATTACGCTTTAGACTCCACTGGCAAATGCATCAACCTTAGAATGCGTAAGACTCGCGCTGCAATATTGGAATTAGCACGACTCCAGTTGGTTAAGGATGCATGGAGACATCTATATCCAAAAATTCCGGGCTATACATTTTATTCTGCCCCTCATAAATCCTATTCTAGGATAGATTTGGCTTGGGTTTCAGATGGTATAATTCCAACGCTAGATATGGAAATTTGTCCTCGGGTTACTTCAGATCATAACCCCATTATTTTATCTTTTCAGGTTGAAACTGATAAGAAGGAACTGCTGCCCTTTTCTTTTCCTAAGAATTTGCTGACAGATAGTGAATATTTGGGTAATATGGTCCAGTATCTGGAAGAATTTTTAGAATAAATACAGGGACGGCATCTCCACTAGTTGTTTGGGATACAATGAAAGCATATGTTCGGGGTATCACACAAAAATATATCTTTCAGCAGAATAAAAAGCGTAAAAACAAAACTGAGGCAATGCTTAGTACTCTACGTAATATTGAGAAACGGCATGGCGAAGCAGTAAAACAAAAAGAAGATCAGCAGACCCAGGATACTTTGTTTTTGTCATTAATAGATGCTAGAACATTAGTTAAGAAGTTTATAAGGGAGAAAATAGCAGCTAGTTATAGTAAATATCGTATGGAAAAGTATGAATATGGGGAGCATATAGGACAGGTATTGGCTTATCAGTCGGCAGAGGCAAAGGCCAAAACTAGGATTAAGACCATAAAGGGGGCAGATGGGACTTTACATACTAAATCATCAGCTATCTTAGATCAATTCTTGCTGTTTTACAAACAACTCTATTCGCTTACGTGGGCATCAAACCCAGATGAGATACAACGCTATATTGATGATAGCTGTCTTCCACTGGTAGAAGCAGGGAAAGCTGCTATATTGGATGAGATTATCATGGCAGAAGAAGTGGAGACAGCTTTAATGGCATTGCAGATGGGGAAGGCTGCAGGAGACGACTCGTTGCCGTTAGAATTCTATAGATCCTTTAAAAAGACCCTGCTCCTTCCACTTAGTAGGGTAATACAATTTGTTGCTGAAAGAGGGCAGGTACCTGAGTCGTGGAATCTCACACAGATTGTGTTTTTTCTCAAGAAGGGCAAACTACCAACAGAATGTGGGTCTTATCGGCCAATTTCTCTTATAAACGTGGACGCCAAGATTTTTCGAAAATCTTGGCGACCCGCCTGGCTCCACTCATGTCGGGATTAGTATCTGAAAGACAACATGGGTTTATCATGGGGAGGGACACTACTGCTCACGTTAATATGGCTATTGGAGCATTTGACTTTGCAGAAAAGGAAAAGGTTGATTTCGGGATGATTCTCCTAGACGCCGAGATGGCTTTTGACCGGGTTAGGTGGGATTTTCTATGGGCCATACTGGGTAAGATCGGTCTAGGACCACGGTTTCGGTCCTGGGTAAAGGCGTTATATCATAATCCCCAAGCTAAATTGTCTTATATGGGTGATCGTTCTATGCCATTTCGCATTTTATGTGGCACCAGACAGGGTTGCCCCTTGTCCCCATTACTTTTTACTCTATATATTGAGCCATTCTTACGTACTTTACAATCTTGTACGTCTATTAGCCCATTAGAATCGGAGACATCCAAACTTAAGATCACGGCATATGCCGATGATATAGCTGTCTATGCAATAAATCCAAGCATTGCAGTGACCAGCATTGAGGAAGAAGCTAGAATGTTTGGCAATGTTTCAGGGTACAAATTGAATGCTAATAAAACTCACGTACTTACCACGGATGGGATTCAAAATTCTATTATTGGGGCTTGTACTACTGTAAATTATCTGGGGGTGAAGATTACTGCTAAAATAAATAAGATCATTGATCTAAATTATACACCACTCTTAAATGAGACTGTTAAAGTGCTTAAAATTTGGCATAGGCTCCCCATAGGATTATTGGGCAGATGCAATTTAATAAAAATGAAAATACTTCCTAAATTTTTATATTTGTTTAGGTCTATTCCTTTGAAAGTTCCTAATATATTTTTTAAAAAACTTGAAGGGATTTTCAGTAGTTTCATTTGGGGTTTTAAAAAACCTAGGAGAGCAATTGAGCTGCTCAAATCCCCATTCGAACAAGGGGTCTCGGCTTCCCAGATTTTAAAATGTATTTTTGGGCTTCATTTGCTACTCGTTTTCGTAGCCTGCTTGGCCTGGATCAGACGGACTCAGTATTTGGTTTTATTTTAGGCAATCAAAGGGATAAATTTCTATATGGAATAAGGGACCCTAACTACTTCAAGCGAGTTAAATTTAAGACTGTTAGAGATACTGTATATATTTGGACGGCTATGTTTGTAAGATGTAAAATGCCAATATATCATGAAAATTTTCCATTATGGGGGAATCCTTTGTTACCTGAGGTATTTCAGGATCAAGTAGCTAAATCCTGGGCGCAGTATGGAATTACCTGTTTAGGGGATGTGTATGATGATAGGGGAATTAGATCATTTGAGAATCTACGTCTAATTTACAAACTTCCAGCTCATTTTTTTTTTTTAATATTTCCAGATTAAAGATTATTTGGCTTCTAATGTGGAGGTTAAAGCAATAATGCATTCAAATATCTGGGAATGTTTATATGGAAGAAAAACTAAATCTTTGATAGGGTTTATGTATGAATCTTTAAGTAGCTTTAGACCAGATGGCAGCGAGAAACTAGCAGAGCGATGGGCTCAAACCTTGGGCATAGGGGTTTCATCTGGAACAATTAGACATGCTCTCAGCTATGTCAAGGAGTCGGTCCATTCAGTTAGTTTACAACTCCAGCAATTACGGACCACATGTATGCTGTACTATACCCCGGCTTGGATAGCCAAATGGGCTCAGGGTAACTCAACAGGGGATAAGTTAAAATGTCCTAAATGTGGATTATATGCTGCTAATCTAGTACACATGTTTATTGAATGCCCAAAATTAAGGGGTTATTGGTTAAATGTTGAACAGCTTTTGCAATCTAAAATTGGGCTGGACCACCCACTTACTGATCTTTAAATTCTGTTGGGGTATAATGGGGAAAATTCAGCAGCTGCACGCCTCTTTTCGATCTTGATGGCCTCTGCCAGACTGGCTATTGCAAGAGTATGGGTCTCTGCGATACCGCCCTCGCTTGTGGATTGTTGGTCTATTGTTAGGGAAATTTATGGATTAGAAGTAGCTTTGGCAAAGGCAAGGGGTACTCGTTCTTTAGTTAAGCTTGAAGCGATTTGGAGACCTATGACTTTGGATGGAATAATTTAGCTTTATTTAAAGGTGGGAGGGAGATAATTAATATGTGTATGATCATTTTTTTTTTTTTTTTTTTCCTCATGTTTTTTTTAATGTTTTTTTTTCTTTTATGTATAATCTATGAATCTTCCGGCTATATTTGTGAAGTTACTGTGCTCTTCCTGTTGATGAAAATAAAAATTATTTAAAAAAAAAAAAAAAAATTATGCCGTAATATTACCCGACAGTTTACACATACATATAAAGTATTTTCTAAACCAGCAGTCTTGGATACAGACTTCTCCAAAGAATCCAATTTTGACTGTAATTTCTCTGAGAGAAGAATAGTAACTCCTTCGTGTTCCATTTTATCAATGGCTTCCATTTTCACTATTGGTTGTTTCTCCAGTTTCAAAAGTTCTTGATTGAATGTAGAACACTCTTGCAGTGTTGGCATTAGGCAAACTATAGACTTCTTTTCTCCAATTTTTTTGTACATTATTTCAGGTGCAATATTTTCATTTGGAAACAAGTTTGTTAGTAGCTGACTTTGTAAAGTTTCTTTACCATGTTTTGTCAAAACACCAATTCTAATATCTTGAAGAATGTTTCCATAATGTTCATCACTGCTTGTCGCATATTCTTAATAAGTTCTTTATATTCAAAAAGAGACCAAATGTTCACATTTCCAATACTTCCCAAAGATTTCTTAGTGTCTTCATGGACAAGTGTTTTAAAAACTGGTTGTCCTTTCACAGGAGTAAGTTGTAGTAGATCACTGAATACAATTACATGTTTTCCTCCAAATAAAACATAATCTGTTTTTAAAATCTGTTGCATTCTTAAATGTACAAAGGCAAGCATTAAGTTTGAGACCATGCTCACCTCATCAATGATCAGAAGTTTCATTTTCTTTAGTACTCTTGAAACTTCATAACAAGCTTCTCCAGATAGCTTGTGATATTCCAACTTATTTTCATGTTCAACTGGTAGCATGAGAAATCGATGTAATGTAATCTCTTTAATGTTATGTGCTGCTAACCCATTTGGAGCGGTTACAACACAAGATAAATGTGATTCAGTGGTTTTGTGTAGATAACTGGTCAAAACTTTAACTAAGAAACCTTTTCCTGTTCCAGCTTGCCCACTGATATACATTCTTTTCTCCCCTCTGATGATTGGCGCCCTGGGCTCGGGCCAAAAACCGTCCCCTAGTGAATACTTGGGGGCGCACAGATCTCACGCAGGAAGAACCACGATTCCACTAGGGAGTCTTTGGTGCCCCTAGGACAGGAGCACGTGGTGACTTTTTAGGTCTCGCCTAGCGCAGCACGCATGCGATGCTCTAGGAGAGGCTGTAGGAGAGGGCTCTTGGAATCACTCCAGACTTCCAAGAGCCTTCTCCGTGTGGGTCTGCCTCCTCCCACACATCCCATTGGCCTTTGTGTGTGGCTTTCAATAATTGAAAGCACGCAAATGGCCAAAGACGGGTGCATGTCCCGCCTTTCCTCAAAACTTTCACTCCCATGGTCTAGGGGTCTCGGGAGCGCGCAGGGTGCCATCTGTTCTGGATCAGGTTTCCAATTAGCTTTCACTTTCGCGTGCAGTGGCGGGCACGATGGCAGGTGCATTCCGGGCTTGTTATTGTGTATTTCCTCCCCCCTCTCAATCAGTCAGCTGGCTTCAGCCTGCCTCTCGCCAGAGCCAGGCGGATGGAGAGAGAGGGCTGTTTTGCAGGCTGCCTCAGAGCAGGGGCACTCGGGCTTGTTACAGCTGCTGCCAGGACTTGAATCGGGAGGGCACAGTACAGGCTCAAGCCCCACAGGCGCTCCCTGGCCCGGGTTGCTGCTCCTGTGGTGTTTTCCCGTGTCTAATGGCGGATCGGTGGTGTTGTGAGCACCGGCCTGTAAACAGCCATCAGAAGGAGGGCTTTGGAAGGGTGCGAGTCCCCGTCCTCAGCCTCCACCAAAAGATAGTGAGAGGCCTTTAGGAGCGAGGATCAATGCATGCCGCCGCCCCACCCATCCTGTGCGAGGCACGGCTCTCACCACCACAAAGTGAGAAGATCTCACCATTAGGGCAACAGGCCTGCGCTGTTGGAAATGGCTGCCCACAGCCCTGCACCCTAGCAGTAAGGAGTGGCTCTCGCAGGCATACAAGGGCAGGCCTGCATTGTGGGAAATGGCTGCCCGCAGCCCTGCACACTAGGGGCAAGACGCCCACTGCCCTGCACACTAGGAGTGCTGCGTGGCTCTCACAGGCAAACAGCAGGATTGTGCTGTGGCCCCTGCCCACTGCGCTCACTTGTATACTAAGAGGGGGATATGCTGTGGCGTATGCAGCTCTGCATACCAAGGGTGGGGCACAGTCGTGCCCTGATCTGAATAGCTGTTCACTGACTTCCCACGCCCCCCAGCACACGGCCGCATGCCCTTTGTGTAAAGAGGTCTCCACTGCCTGCTCACCGCAGTGTGCGCATCAGTGGCGGCTGGTGGCATTTGAAAGTGGTGGGTGCCTGCTCACCGCAGTGTGAGCATCAGTGGCGGCTGCTGGCATTTGAAAGTGGTGGGGCGTAAAATTGTTGAACTTCACAGCGGCGAGCGAGCGTAGGGAGCGAGCCTGAACCACCTACTGGGGGTTCGGGGGGTTCTCCCCCCCGAGAAAATTTTGAAAAAAGAGTGGGCAAATGGTGCATTTTTAAGCAAACCAGAAGGTGTGAAGAACAGCTCAGTCAATACTACTGTTTAGAGTTGTGGGAGTTAAGAAACCTTATAGAAGTTTGACACATAATGAGAATGCTCTGGGAATATGGAACTAAAATGAACAACAATTTACTGGTACCGCAGTAGCACAACTATTCTTAATCATACTGGATAGAACCACAAGCTAACATGTACAATACCATGATTGACAGGGTGATGAATTTACTTGGACACTAGCGCTTAGGGAATGTAGCAATTTCTCACTCAAAGGCTCTCAAACATATCTGCATTTCCTTCAGACACCTCTTATGCAAGTCAACAAATGAGTCGAGAACTGCGAAAAACTATTCACACATCACAATATGCTTTTGTGCAGTGCTTTGAGGCGCTGACCATACATGCAGACCGGGCTTCTCAGCGTTGGACACAGGTTGAGCGCACCATGCGTGGCGAAACACAGATGTGTCCCACACACACACCACTGTAAAACACTGCCATTACAAGATGGAAGCCATGACCGGTGCATCACTATTAAGGCAGCTAACTAGAGGTGTAAACATGCTCAGTGCAACAGTGTTCCACTGTGGTACCAACAGACTCAAGTTATGGTGCTGGCTGCGCCGCTGCCCTGTGCACCATTTGCCAAAGTCGTGCCACCTAGAAGCAGGCCTAACCACACTATTAGGCGCTATATAAACAACTGCCTCCTGCCTACAATCAACGACAAAAGCTGGATAATGCAGCTGCACTGGCATGTTTGGGGGGAGGGAGAATACTGAAGTGGTAGATTGAAGCCAAAAACTGTTTCTCTTGCAAACATACCCCAAACATCGACCCCAGGCGCTCCATGATTGCAACACACAACGCCGAGCCATAAAAGTCAATCCGTGACAGCGAGGCATCCCTTCCCCAACATTGCCAAAAGATTCCAGCAAACCAAGGTCTGTGCTCCTCTGAGGGAGGGTATTGGGGTAAGTCGGCCAATCAGAAGAAAACAGGAGAGGATAACACGCTTAAAAGCAGAGAAGACGAGGACAATGGATAGATTCAAAACAGACTTTCTCTCCATTGAATGGCAAAGGAGATTGCACTTCGACCACTGTTGAAACTTGGAAAGCAAGCAGATTAGGTCCATTTTCACTCTAATGTTGTTAAATAGATTTTCGTCACCTTAAATAGAAGCTAAAGTAGAGCCATTATGTGACCATGCTTTGTAGGTTACAATTGCCAAGAAATTACTTAAGTTGGGCTCACTCTCAGTTCCTTCATATTTGGTAGCAAAATAAGGCTACGTGTTTGGTATGAGCAGAGACATCTAACTTCCAAACAATGCTTTGGCAAATTCCTGGCTCATCTCTCCCTGTGCATTTCCTGGCTTACCTACCTCAGTCCCTTCCCTCTTTGTGCAGCCACCTCCGGTGGTCAGGCCAGGTCACCCACCAGTGCAGATGTGCGATAAAACCCCTAAAACCAGGAGGTGGCTGCACTACAAGCCTCTGTTTTCAGTCACCTCCTGGGTGTGGCTAGATGCTTCACATGCCAAGAATACTGACACTGGACTTATTCACGCTTTAGGAACTTTGGTTTTTATGAAGTAGTACTGCATAAAGGCTGCACAAAGTAACGAGCATAAGGTAGTGTGGTATAACAGAAATACACATGTATGCAGTGCGTTTATCAAAGCGCAAAAGTCTAGGGCTTTATTTGTGACGTGGTTTCACTTCAAAACAAGGGACTTCTTTATGCGAGACTGCTGGAAAAAGTTGATGTAGTCTCTGAGCTGCTACTGCATACTGAAATGCCATTCCTACTAGCCCTCATTACTAGCGGTCCGGTGGGGGATCCGATCATTATCTCCGATTCAGTGTTAGCAGGTCAAAACGGAGCATAATGTGCAGATTTTGATGCTTACCACACCAAAACCTATATAAATCATAATTTTCCAGGATTTTTTGTGCATTCAATTTAATTTAGCTCCGGTGGTCGGACTTTTTTGCACCCGGTAATAAACTGGTGTGGTAAACTCCGACAAAATTATAATTGTGACCCCCTATGCAAAAAGGAGTTTCAGAAGGGGCCAAATTAACTGTGACATCCGTAATGTGTCCTAAGGCTCCTTCATTATAAAGATAAGCCTTCTAGAAGTCTTGCTACCCTGTTATAAGGGTTCATGGCGCCCTCCGTGCTTTCACTACAGTGAGTTAACACTGAGCTTCCTTGTCAGAACCACCCAGAGCTGCCAGGCAGGCCCCTGAAACCTCAGCAACACGATTATGCAAAAATGTCACTTCAAACAAAGGGAAACGAAAATATGTTATGTTCGGCAGCATTCCCCAGAGAGTGATGATTGGAGCTTGTGTAAACGGTGGGTATGAAGACAAGTGGCGTAAAAAATTATTTATAATGCAAATACCAGCAGACAACTTTAAATCATGCACCTGTCACCATACCAGCCCAGACCAAAAACACATTTGGTTTTCAAGCCAGAACGTTCAAGTAAGAATACATTCCGAATGAAGGCGATACAGCGTGCTACGAAAGTGCTTCAGTCACTGTGACGGGAGAGTGAGCTCCATGACTGTATCCCAACGAACCACAGAGCCCAGTATGAAAAGGAAGTGAAGCAAGCAGATCCAAAACAGTAGTCCAGCACTCGGTAATAAAGAAATTTACAGCTTTGTAAGTACAATGTTTTTATATCAGAGCACCCTTTCAGCGGAAAACCTCTCTTACTGTTTTGAATTCCCTTCACACCGGTTATCTTGTCTCCTACCAGCTCGCTCTCCCTGACGCTGAAATCTCTCCCCACCACCACCTTCATGCACCACCTTCACACTGTCAGGCGCAACTCACACCTTTGTCCGCCTTCAAATGCACCATCCACGTACTTCCAGCCAAGCGTACGCCGCATATTTGAAGGGAAAAAAATTTCACACTAGGCACAATATTGTCAATTTTCACAGGCCAAACTGACCTGTAGTGTCTGCTGCAGGGCTGCATAACGCACCTGTGGTGTTAGTTGCAGGGCTGCAGCACCCGTAGTACGACTCAACTTGAGAAATGCCGGATCAGCAGCAAGTCTGCTATTTATTCTGCATCCCAAACTATACTCTGTTTCCATGAGGTGGCATAAATCTGTATTTCTTATGAGGGGCATTGCCTCGAGGACGGGGGCTCAGACAGCAGGCTTGGGGGAGAGAAGTCTAGGGGCGCATTAATTTGTTTTCGATGTGATGTATAATATATAGCTCTGAAAAGCCCACATTTGCACAGTGCCATTGTTGTGCATCTATCGACAGGGGGGGCTGGTGACATTTGAAAATGGTGGGGCGTATAAGTTCGGTAAAATTGCCCAGCGGCGAGCGAGCCCGACTGTCATATGAACATTTTGAGAAAAAAATGAGTGGGCAAATGGTGCATTTTTAAGCATATGAGAAAATAAGAATGTTAATAAAGTAATTGTGAATGAGATTTCATATGATAATGACTTGGGTAGCTGCTTATTCAGTATAACTACACAGAACTTCATAACAGACTTTGAGATAACAAAATTTATAGACTCTCTCAGGTGTTTATGAAGTCAAATTACACAATATTATCTCCATAAACTGCAAAACCAATCTAATATTTGCAAATGAAATGGGACGATGAGACTCGGTCATACACCGAGTTGTCTGAAGCATAATGTATAACCTTCCTTCTGGAAAGGGGTTTCCTGCCATATCACAACCTGAGGGTTCCAGCAGGCACATTAACCCACTAGCAGTCGCTGGTGTTCTCGTATTACTCGCATCGCTTGTCGCTCTCCCTTGCACCTACGACACAGTACGTTGTCCAGACGGGCTTTTCATATAAAGCTCTAATTAAATATGGAATTAAGTGGGTATACATTGTCTCTTTTGAGAAGCAGATGTAATAAATACAATTTGTAGTCGAAAGAGATCACGCTTTAGCACAAACGGGTGAAATATATCGGTGCTCTACCACTAATGAATTTAGTCTTGTTTTGCGGCATGAAACATCCTCTGCAACAAAGGCTAAAACATACACACGGAGTCCATCCTGCTGCCGCATGGGAATATAGCGATTTTGCAATTAAAGTGGCAGCAATAGATAATGAGGGAAATCTGTGCCTGTAATGCTAATGGGAAAGAGAATTCACGTGCTCATCTGACCAGCACGTGTCATTTAGGAAGACGAAAGCCACAGAAGCCCATTTGACCTCTCCCATTATCATCGTGGACTTCATAAAATGAAAATTGTAATGAGTTTGCTAAAACACTATGCGGTTGGAAGAAATAGACGCATAAGGAAGTGTATCGAAAACTTGCCGCCAGTTAATGGGCTCAAATAAATGCAACCAACGGTATATTTTTGGTAAAGATTAAGAAATTAACAACCCTTCTTTTTAGGTCTCGCCTAGCATTGCAGCGCATGCGCTGCTCGCTTGCGAGATCTATTTTCGTCGGGTTTGCTTTGGAAGTGGAGTGGAAGCTCCACCCATGCTTTTGATTGGCGCGCGTCACAAACGCTCGCTTTTCATTGCAAGGAAGGCATGTTTGTTCCCTCCCTGTCTCCTGTTTGCCTCGCCTGCCCGGACTGGAGACTGTGCACGCGCACGGCGTCTCTTTTGCTCGCGGGCTTGGTTAATTAGGTGTCATGTTTATCGCTTTCAGTTTCACAACTCGAGGGCCTCGTGTTGCTTGTATTTCGCTGCATCTCGCCACTGGCGCAACATTTTAAAATATGGCACTTATGGCGTACGTTCGTGCCAAATAGGTTTACATTTTTATTCCATACCACTTTCACAAACTGCGGCGCTTTGACTTCACACAAGGCAGACACATGACGTTCAGCATTTTGTTTACTGTGTGGGAGGTAAGTTTCTGAATCTTAGTTAAAGCACCATCTACTGTTCGTCGTGAATTATGCTGAAAGCAAAAGCCACATGCTGCAACCTATTTATGTCCGTGAAACCTTTACTGAAATCGCAAACAGGGGAAGGCCACCACTGGAGCAACGTTTTAAAATATGGCATTTATGGCGTACGTTCATGCCAAATATGTTTACATCTTTATTTCCATACCACTTAGACAAACTGCGGCGCTGCGACTTCACACAAGGCAGACACATGCCGTTCAGCACTTTGTTTACTGTGTGGTAGGTAAGTTTCTGAATCTTAGTTAAAGCACCATCTACTGTTCGTCGTGAATTATGCTAAAAGCAAAAGCCACATGCTGCAACCTATTTATTTCCGTGAAATCGCAAACAGGGGAAGGCCAGACTGGAAGGAGCCTTAGCTGCATCTGTCCCTTATTTGCTCGTTGTTTTGCGTTCTCTGTCTGCAATCTGCTTGCTTCCATTTTCATCTCGCTCCCTTTCAGCACATCGCGGCGGTTCATTCTTTTTTAAGTGCCTTTTCAGATCTTATTGGCGGTTTTACTTGCCCATATCGCAGCGTTTTATTTTGAGTTTGTAGCTTCTAAAATTATCATTGTGCTTTCGCTGTTGCAACATTAGCCCGTTGTTTCAGGTTAACTCACGCAACAGTTCTGGCTGCTGTTTCTTCTAACGTGCCTATATGCGGCACTCTCACAACATACAGGAACATTAGCGCTATACCATATATGAATACAATTTCTCCTAGTACACACAGAGAAACAGACAGAGGCAACATCTCAATTTTGCCCTTAATGAATAAAGTACAACATACGGTCACATAAAATGCATTTACAAAGCAGTGCGCAATTTATGATGTATACAGGAGCTATAATACCCTCTTTAGCCATCCTCCGTGCATTCCGTAATATCAAATACACCAGCTGGTAAACATTTGCCTAACTACATACTTCCCACGGGGCAGACACATGCCCTCAATTAGCTGATAGAAGCAACGTGTTGTGGTTTGTAAACCACATGCTGCGACTTTTTTTGTCTCCGTGAAAGCTTTAATTAAATTGCAAATAACAACAAGCATTTGCAATGCAATAGGTCTCGCATTTAGGAGAGTTAGAGCTATTGGCGCTGTAAATAACAATGTCTTTTTCCCATGTGTTTTGGTTTGGGGTGGAGTGGATATATGTGGTTTGGAGTGAAATTATGTGGTTTGAATTGTTAATTGTGGAATTGTGTGGGATGGAATTGTGTGGTGCGCAGTGGAATTATGTGGCATTGTGATTAGATATGGGTGAGAGCTGTACAGAATCGATAGAAAGGGAGATGGGGATAGGTACTTTGTGCATGAAGTGGTGAATGAACTCCGTACGGAGGAGCAGAAAGAGTGTGTGAGAAAAATTGATAGATGGGGAGAGCAAGCGACAGATGCATAAATAGGGTGCGCCTGTGTACGCAGAAGACACCCTAAAAAAAGGAGTAGAGCATGGGTTTGAGGGACAAATCTTGAAAAGGCACAGGAAAGAAACTGTGCTTGAAGATCTGAAGTGAACCGATGTGAAAGGGAGGAAGAGTGCAAGAGAGGTGTGAGAGGTCTGAGAGATACGAGAGAGAGATGGAAGAGTGGGAGGTGGCAGCCAGAGGGGGAGGCGACAGGTGGACCAGTGCCCAGCCTGAGGTGGTACAGGAAGATAGCATGTGTGTACATAAAAGCCAGCCTCTCCGTGGGTGTATTGCACATTTAAAAGTGCTGCTGAATCAGAGGGCTGAGGAATGTCTTCATTTTACAGCCCCTTTAATCTCGGGGTAGGAGCGCTCATTTGACTGTTGGAAGCCAAAAACAAAAAGACATGTGCAGTTGAACGACCCTATTATAACAAAAAGAATAATATTCTTTTAAAGTTCCTTAGTACTGAACTGTAATATTGTTATACTTTAAGAGGGAGGAAATTAATGTGCACAAGGATAAAGGGGAACCCATTTCTCAAAAAGCATTTGGAAGCGAAATTGCAAAGACACAGCATTGAGTATGGAATCACATACACCAGAAATGGAAACAGCTTTCTCCTGCTTGATTCAATGCAGGTTGTTGCCTGAAACGAGAGCCTGAGTAAATGAAATGAAAGGAGTAACGAGATTCACCTGTGCAAAACAGATGGTGAAACTCAGAGTACTGAAGGCTATCAAAAGTTATTAATTGCCAACTGGTGAAATGACATACAAAGCCAGGAACAGCGTAGGTTTCATACACAAAAAATAAAGTTGAAAGTGCCCGCTGCCGTTTACTGAACGCTTTAAATACGAAAACGGAGCATGCGAGTTGCTAAACAAACATGTGCCCAAGGCCGACCAAACACAACCTAATGCCACTCGAACAACCAAGTATAAAAAACACTGTACAAACTCTGCCACAAAAGAGGATTTTATCTGATCCTGAGTTCCATTGTGGAGGAAACCTTGAATGATTTCGCTGTTGGTCGTCCAACAGTGTAATTAGGCCAGAGTGTTGTAAGTAAACTAAAATGAAATACAATAATAAAAACTTAAGAGAGTGCTTGAAGTATTAGAATTCTCTCTTGCACCATGCGAACGTTACCGAATAATCTTGACTCTGCATGTTTGTGCTCTCAAGATGTCAGAACTGTTATTAGCACTTTATAATCCCGTCTCCCCCACCCACAGCCCCACCCCCAGATGAAGTGTATAAAGACACACCATATGTTAAGACCTTGTTTTTTTTTTTTTTTTTTTTTTACCGACACATGGATCTTTGAGTGTCCATGGCGGCGGCGTTCCTGTGGGTGGGGTTGAATATTACCTTTTTCTTTAAATGTGCAGCCCAGGCCTGGGGCGCCAAGCAAGCACTGCAGGAGCTGGGCACCGCAGCCAAAACTAAAAGCCTGCACAGGAAGCTTCCTGTTGTCCGAGCAAACACACAGCACGGAGGGGAAGGAGGAGACGTAAAAAGGGGCAAGCTTCAGTCGATGCCTCAGAGCAGGCATGTAAGGGCTAAGAGAGAGGGAGTGTGAGCACAGGGAGAGAGGGGCGAGACAGGAACAGAAAAATCGGCGCGGTGAATATTACAGCTGCGTCCAGAATCGATAATCTTGAGGTCCCCGTGAAAGCTCAGCTGCTCAGGCCGCTGCATGTTATTGTATTAACACAGGACTCCCTCTGCCCAGGCAGCCCCCGCCCCTCTGGGTGGTATGGACACCCAGCCCATTACCTGGTAGTTGAGGTCAGCGGCCGTCTGCAACTACAATAGAAAGAAAGCGGCCTGCCACCCGCAGTCGGTCAGATGCGCAGTCCCGGCAGAGTTCCCAGCGCTGCAATGCCCTGCTGCAAAGCGCACTGCTCTCCGGCATAGAGCACTTTATTCATCCTCATACTTTTATTAACACGGAGCCCACTTTACGAATTAAATAAACCTTAAGCGAAGCGGCCAGAAAGCGAGACCATTAACTGCAACTCAGCATGCTGGGCTGCAAAAAACGTAAAAGAAAGTTCCCCTGAAACACATCAAACACAAAAGCGGACAAAAACAGTAGTTAGGCGCTGCTTCTTCCGGACTAAACGGAAGTCCGTATCGGATCAACAGCCAGTAAAAACCCAGCTAACGAGGTATGCCAACGTTAAACAAATGACGAGCAGCAGGAGATATTACCCAGCAATAGGCGGAGTTTCACCCAACGTATAGATTACTTGATGTCTCGGAGAGACCGCGCATGCGCTGCCTAGGCGAGACCTAAAAAGCGAGGCTGGAAGACGCCTTGGCCGCATCTGGCCGTTATTTCCTGGTTGTTTTGTGTTCACTGTCTGTTATGTGTCTGCTGTCATCTTCATAACACTCCCACTTTAGTTTAAGGAAATATTCTCACGCTTAGCATATCTACAGGCTGGAAATAAAGCAAGGGGAAGGGAACCGCAACGTGCAACCCATGGCACTTTATTATGTAGTGTGTTTGTCTTCTTACATTTCAGAGCGCTTCCATTAACACATTCGCACTCTTCTTTTTGGTACGTGCCTTTTCAAAACTACTTACCGCATTCACTTTACCAACGCGCAACGCTTTATTTGGGGTATGTGGTTTTTTTATATCGTTATAGTGCTTTTGTTTTAACAAGTTCCATGTGCCTTACTGTTCTTAGTTGCTTTTTATTAATGCTCAATTTTGCCCTTAATGATTTGATGTTCGTGATTTGCCACAGTCGCCCAGCAATATCCATATCAATGTTAATAATGGGAGTACGCAATATTATTACGACTTCTTGATTGTACAACTAACAGTTTGTCTGCCTTTCTGACCTTGAAGTGCTGTAAGAGTGCAATGTGCTGTTCCTGCATGGATGTATACGGGTTTAAGGACCGTATACTAACTCGGTGTGTGTCTGGATACTGCCCGCTGCCAGCGCTGTGTGTGTAGTGTGGACATTCCACCCCACGGACAGTACTGGGGTGTACAGAGCCCTCAAACCTGTGCGTGTGCTCAATCAGCCGGTGTAGTGAGCTCTTGCTCAACGGGGTATGCTGGCTGGTTGCTTTTTGTTTGTTTTTGTTTTGCAGTTATATATAGCAAAACTCGACCGAAAAGTATTGGAGAGATTTACAGGAGAACCAGTTACATTACACAAGAACACATTGCCTATTGGAAGGAGCGTGGAGATTAACTAATTTGCCAACAATCACAGGATGGTGAGCCAACGCCGTGACTCGAACCTGGTTCCCTAGCTTCCCGCTCGGCAGCTCTGGTCATTACGCCACATCCTTGTGCTCTAGGGAGATTGCCTACTGCCATGTTGTGTGCCTATGCTCCGTGTTTGTACGGTTGTATTGCAGAGAGTGCAACTGTGACCTTAATGTTCTGTGCAGTGGCCACAGTGATGCAACGAATCAGGTGTTGGTGTGGAAGGAGGGGGTTTGGGGATACAGTGAGGTGCAGCGGGTTATAGAGTCTCCAGAAGTGTGCCTCGGGTGGTACTGTCCCTCTCGTTGCTCAGTATAAACAGGCTAAACACTCTACGCAGGGTACCGCCTATAAATAATGAGGCACCCCATACATTGGCAGAACTGTTCCGACCTCAAACTCTCAACAACAAAAAAAACAAAAAAGTAGAGTTTCACTGTAAATTAGTAAGATTTAGTGGCTTGTAATTTTGTCAGCGGAAAAAGCTGAGGCGCAGAGAAATGGGATCTATATGCAGTATTCTTAAAGCCCAACTAATATTACCGTTACAACATATATAAATAAAATAACTAGCATACTAAAAAGCAGGGGGAGCAACAGCCACAAGTTACATGTGCCTTACTGTTCTTAGTTGATTAGGTCTCGCCTGAGCCAGCGCATGCGCTGCTCTGGCGAGAGTTTTAGTAAGCGGGTTTTGGAAGTGCAAACAGTGGCTTTTGCTGGCGACCAGCTTGCGTTCACGCGCGATCAGGCGCCATATGGCTTCCCTCGCCATCTGGACGCTCGCGATTACTTTCACGGCCGCGCGGCCGTGTCAGTTGCGCGGCCAATGCTTGTTTAAGTAATCTTTTTCAGAAAGCTGCTGTTTGCCTTATTGGATCAGCCACATTTGTAGTTATATACTGCGTGGAGGCTTGACAGCACTTGCTGTAACATGTAAGCCTACATGTTCATCTGAAAAGGCTCTGAATAGCGTTCTCAAAAGTACATTTCTCGCCCAGATTGACTAATTGTTTTTGTCGCTTTTCTTATTTTCAGCCAATTAACCGCCTACGCCTTTGTGTAAGGTTTCCTAGACATTTCATGCCTGTTTTTACCGGAGGTCTTCTGCTCCTATTTCTATCTTTAGACGTTTTATTCCCAGTATGATCTATTTTTTGAGTGCTCTACATTGCAACAGAGACTAATTGAGCAAAGTCAGCCGTGTGACTGTGACGGTGTAACTGTTCCCCGGGACTGTGCAGGGGAGATTGCTTGTCATCCGCGAGCCTGAGATGGATGACTGCAGTGCCTTCTTTCGTCTTCGAGGGCTGCCCGCGTCTCCCAAGCAAGCACGTGCGGCTCAACCAACCTTGACTTAAAAACAGGGGGGCCTCATTATCTGCACGCGCGCGCAGCCACGCACCTTCACCTGCTGCCATGTTTCACCTCTGCTGGAAGAGGTGTTTCCGTGCAAAAATCATAGAAGAATAATAGCTCCAGGCACTCTTGCTACGTATGTTAAGTTTATCTTCTCTTCAGAACGTTTTACCTCACTTGTTCCATCTTTTATGGTTGAAAGATAACAGCAGGAATACCGTCATAAACTTTTGATGCTTTTTAAATATATGTTACCTTCCCTACCTATAAACTTTCCCTGAGTGCTCTGGAACGTAATCCACGCCAATCTCATAGCTGTACGATTACTTTTTTTTTTTAAATGAGACACTTTGTATCTTCCCCGCATATCTAAACCTGTATGCATCTCTCAACAACCCTTCTGTGTCATGATGCCATGACAAATTAGCGCACATGTGCATGCTTTTACCCTAACAGCGCACATGTGCTTGCAGAGTTCAGATGTAGAAGATAGGAGTCACTGGGTTTAGATAGCTTCCTTGCAAAGTCTCTCTATGCAGATGCCTTCTGCTCTGCCGGGCCTCATATTCAGCTGAGCTGGCACTAAGACGGGTGAGCATCTTAGTCAATGTCTACAGTGTTGTTAATATGTACTGCCCATTTTCACTACCTTGTATACCGAGTGCAGCGCTAGGTTCGCGCTATAAAAATGTAAACATCACCAGAGAAAAATAAATAAAATAAGACTTTCTTGAATCCCATGTGGACCTCTTCATCCATCACGGAAGTAAACACGCTGAAGCAATTTACCCCTCTGGAGCCACGCCGCATAGATCATGCAAGTATTCAGTCATCCATTCATCCAGCACACATCCTACTGAGTTCCCCCTGTGTGTTTGTGTTCACATAGAAATTTGACTACTAGACGATGTAGATTAAGTACAAATCTTACACTATACAACGCTGGTAGGCCTTTGCGCCATAGGTAAGGCTGAACGCCACACAAATCAGACATTTCTTAATGCAAGCACCACAAGTGACATTTGTGGGTGACTCTGTGAATGTAGTGCAGTGCACTTTTCGAACGTTTGTGCAATGCATTCACTCATTCCTAGCTAATCCACACAACCACATAAAGATTAGGCAATACCCTTCATTTTAACCCTTTTTCCTCATTAGGGTTCTGAGTACACAGTATTACTATTTAACCATGTTTTCCCCTCTATTCACAATACTGAGATAAAGCGGACTGGGCGAATTCATGATTTAAAATAAGAAAACCTGTATGATGCCATATTTTACTCAAAAATGAGCCATCCTGCTCCAAATCATGTTTGAATAATCTATTATCTGATCTTGGCCCCAAATGCAACAAGCATTTGCAATGCAATAGGTCTCGCCTTTGGGACCTTATAAGTGTTCAGCCATGCAACAGTTGATGTTGTTGCACCAAGGATATTGTGCTGGATAACTAAACACTTAGAAGGTCCCAAAAGCGAGACCTATTGGCTATGCCAATGCTTGTTATTACTGTTGATGTTAGTGACCTGCCACAGTCGCCCAGCAGTATCCATATCAATGTTAATAATGGGAGTACGCAATATTTGTGCCCTACATACAAAAAATGTCTAATAAAACAATATTAAAACACGCAACAATTGTACTGCATCTGTTAATATACACACACCTCATGCCTACAACACTCAAACATATACTACAGTTTTTACTGCTATACAGAAACACATCCTACTTGTTACACCACTACACAGTACTACAACTAATACTCTAACACAACTGTCATTCACATTATACTACCCTTGCTAATCCTACAAATGCTTTTATCATCCCAGCAACTATTCATTGCAAGACTCAAACACTGCACACTACTTCTACCTACTCCTCTTACCACCATCACTAGCTGGAACATAAGTTATAAATCCACATACTTACTACACACATACATGCCACTCCTTATCTGTGAAATACATTCACTACACCACAAACAAAAACATTAAGCAAGATTGTAATTACAATGCCAATAACTCTAACTCTAACTGATGCGAGACCTGTTGCATTGCAAATGCTTTTTTAAATATCTTTAGAGACAAAGTCTCTGTGTAATTCATTTGAACTGTTTGGAAGAAATGCTTAAGTGCTTACAGGACATTCTTCTTCTGTTGAAATCAGATCTCTCCATTCCAGATAGGCCAAATGGGGACCCAGCTGTGTTACTTATGCACGTGATGCAAAATCATTCGACCTCGGTTCAGCTGATAACTGTTTTATTTCGAGGATGAAACTGTTCTATTGGGCTGTGCCACACACACAAACACTTAAGTGCCCTCACATAAAGCAGACTGCCTGAAAACTCGTTCTATGGCTCTTAACCACACCACAGACAATCTGCTCATTATGTTTCACATAGTAGCTGCTCAAGGGGAAGTGTCCGGGCTTGATATACCTCGGAATTTATAGCTGTAGTGAGTTTCTGCTGAGCCTCTGGTACTTGCAGAAGTGATCTCTGCTTGGCAGGCACTGAGCCAGGTCTCCTTTAAAATCAGGTGAAGGCAACTTGTTCCTCTGCAATCATTTCCCCCTCAGTGAAGATAGAAACCGTAAGTCACCCTGACCTACAAACCGCAAACGGCCAACCACAGGCAACACGAGCTTCAAACAACTGCACGTATGCGTGCACACACTGACACGCACGAACACAAGCCGCACACACTTCCCAGGCATACAACAATACCAGCGACATCAAACTCCAAATCCAGCTGACGTCACTGCCGCTCCCTCATGCCACGGTTTCCTTGTGATGTGCAGCAACACACTTTCAAACCTCCCACAGCACTGAGACACCATACCTGTGCACAGCAGCACTTCAAATGTGATAAACCGGAGACTGCGTTCTGGGCCCAGCTCGGTCATGTGAATATTTCATCTTGCCAAGGGGAGCATGCCAGGCTGTAGCAAAGTTCAACATATCATGGACATGCTTCATTCAGAATTATTTAAGGGTCATTTAGTCGCATCCGGGCCTTTCCTAACGCAATAGGATAAAATAAATGGCAATAAGTGGATACTTAAATCAGAACATGTCCTTTTGTTCAACCACATAGGTCTCTCTTGATGATCTAAATTTTCGAGTATCTTAAGGCTCTGTCTTTCAACAGGCTGCTGGTCACCTTAATTACTGTAGAACACACACCTGGGAAGATTGTAAACATGTCTGCCTGTCTTAGCATGCCTGTACCCTGCAGTGCTTCCGCCATGTTTTCTTGCTCATTGAACTAGCATTATATGAACGACAATCTCTGTGACTGAACCTTACCAAACCCAACCTCACCTCTCCGTCATTATTCTTCTGGCCGAGTCCTGCTTCCCCTTATCCCCCACTAAACTTTAACTGCCCCTTCCTTTCTTTATCCAGTTCCACTGTCCGCATTATTGAGCCACCTACTTTTGCTCAGAAGTGGCTGGCTGTTAGTTGTGACCAAAGTAGTGTATACAACTCAACTCCGGATCTTCTTGACTCGAGCCTGCCTGGCCACAGCAGCATGAGGTGAGGTCATGTGTGGTCTCGCTCGCCGAGAGGGGAGAGAGACAGACAGGCTGGCCAATCAGCCCAGCAACGGCAGAAATGGCCAGCCACGGCATGGCTTCACAATAAGCCAAAGCAGTGAATGGTCATGCTCCGTGGGCAGAGCCTCCCACCCCAGCGAACCCAATGTGCACAAATTCTGCACCGCAGGACTGCACTAGGCCTGGCAACTGCGTCCCCCAGCCAATCCAGACGCTTCTCCCTTGCTGTTACACAACATGAGAGGAGCACCAGGATTGGCTTGAGCAAGCCATCTCACCACTCATAAGGTGACTGCGGATCTGCGGTTTTGAGCAACCCCCCACTCACTAATGTACAATAGAGAGAAGCCTCCAGTGTGCTGGCCCGGCTGGCCGGAGAATGGCAGCCATCCAACCCAACATGCACGCTTTGTAGCCTAGGTGCCGTGCACTCGTTGCCACCCACCAGTACCAGTATGCCTATCAAATTGAAGCCTCACCCCCTTCACAGCCCCACGGTGGCTGAAGGCTGACTCGCGGACTGATATATATATATATATATCTATCTCCCTCTCTATCTCCCTCTCTCTCTCCCTCTCTCTCTCCCTCTCTCTCTTCCTCTCTCTCTTCCCCCCCCCCCCCTCCAGTGTGACCCACCTCACAGGAATGCAGCAAATCTGTCTATGGGGGGAGAGAGGGGGTGGTTGTTTTCCTCATGTCTTCATCATGCAGTCCTGGGTTTCCCAAAATGGAACCCGGTGTCTTCTATATATTTTACCATTGCAGGCACCCTCGGTGTACATAAACAGCCCATACACTGTCCAATAGTGATACCTCCAGGTATGGTGCCACCCCAGGCACACATACTTACTCTGTGCGTTCTGCTCAGTACTGTAGCCTTTCTGTATTGTGCCATGGTGTGCTACGTCCAAACACGCACACTGCTAGCACATACATTCACCATGCATGCACTGCACAACACTTAACCCTTTGTGTATTGTAATTTTTGCAAGTTCACAGCAGCACATGATTTCACTATGCATGCACTGCACAGCACTACATCTCTCATGTGATGTATTCCTCTCCGTGATGCATACACCCAGTGCATGCACTCACCATGCATGCCCTGCTCTATCTCTGTACTGTACCTTGCCAAGGCATACATGTATCTAGCGCAGTCACCACTCATGCACTGCACAATACTTAACATCTAATTGTTGTAGGACAAGGGTGAGTTAAGCACACAGCAGCGGTTCACTCCTACTGATCACTATATGGTATGCTGCCACCACTGCGTTCGTACTGCTTAACTCTTGGTGAAGGCAGTAGCCTTCCACCACTATGAGGGTTGTACTTTGGGGGCCCCTCCCGGTCCAACAACACCACGATCTGTGAGACAGGCCTATGTCATGGTGCACACATGATCCGTGTTTGCCTATGACACAAAAATAAACATTATGGATCCAGGCAGTACAGTTGGGCACTCAGGGCAGGGATACATGTCCATAACCATGCAGGGGACCTTTCTGTGCCAACAGAGATCAAGAAAATGTTATGGGTGCTCAAGATCACACCAGGTGAGAGCATGGGTCACATCCCATTTGCATTGATGAGAAGTAGGACTCCTTTCACTAAGGATTTTTATTTTTAGAGTTTTATATAGCGCAAACTAGACCCAAAGATATCCGGTATCAGAGCGCTTTACATGATCACCAGTTGCGTTACAGACGGACACATTAATTTTTGTTGGGCACGGGGAGATTAAGTGATTTGCCCAAAATCACAGGCTGTTGAGCGTCGTTGCCGAGACTCGAACCCGGTTCCTCAGCTTCGAAGTCGACCGCTCTAGCCATAAGGCTACATCCTCTACCCAATAGCATGGGGGTGGATGTATAATGCTAGGTAGGGGTTTGGGCTCCTGAAGAAGGCAAAGGAAGGATGACTTGTGCACACACCGTTTAAAAGGCTAGGTTCAATAGGTTGCATGGTTTGAGTGAAGTGTAACTTTAAGTAGGTGACAGAGTGAAACAAGCATTGGCATAGCCAATAGGTCTCGCTTTTGGGACCTTAGAAGTATTTAGTTATGCAGCACAATATCCTTAGTGCAACAACATCAACTGTTGCATGGCTAAACACTTATAAGGTCCCAAAGGCGAGACCTATTGGCTATGCCAATGTCATCATACATGCAGGACCTGTAACTTAAATTATTAGGTTGAACTAAAATTATTGCCCAAGACCTGTAAAGCTGATGGAGATGTATTTATTGTTTTTATTTAATTATTTATTCATTTATTTGCCAATAAAGTAGCCTGATGGTGTTCAAAATGCAACTGACTGAATTAAAAGTCTTTTGCTATGCTTTGTTTTGTTATGCTATGCTACGCTTTGTTATGCTATGCTTTGTTTTGTTGTGTTTTGTTATGCTATGCTATGTTTTGTTGTGTTTTGCTATGCTATGTTGTGTTTTGTTATGCTATGCTTTGTCATGCTATGTTTTGTTTTGGTATGTTATGTTTTGTTTTGTTATGCTATGCTTTGTTGTGTTTTGTTATGCTATGCTTTGTTGTGTTTTGTTATTCTATGCTATGCTATGTTTTGTTGTGTTTTGTTATGCTATGCTATGTTTTGTTGTGTTTTGCTATGCTATGTTTTGTTGTGTTTTGCTATGCTATGTTTTGTTGTGTTTTGCTATGTTTTGTTTTGTTATGCTATTCTATGTTTTGTTTTGTTATGCTATGTTTTGTTATGCTATGCTATGTTTTGTTGTGTTTTGCTATGCTATGCTTTGTTATGCTGTGCTTTGTTGTGTTTTGTTATGCTATGTTTTGTTGTTTTGCTATGCTATGTTTTGTTGTGTTTTGCTATGTTTTGTTTTGTTATGCTATGCTATGTTTTGTTTTGTTATGCTATGCTATGTTTTGCTATTCTATGCTATGCTATGTTTTGTTATGCTATGTTTTGTTATGCTATGTTTTGTTTTGTTATGCTATGTTTTGTTTTGTTATGCTATGTTTTGTTATGCTATGTTTTGTTATGCTATGTTTTGTTTTGCTATGCTAAGCTTTGTTTTGCTATGCTAAGCTTTGTTTTGCTATGCTAAGCTTTGTTTTGCTATGCTATGCTTTGTTTTGCTATGCTATGCTTTGTTTTGCTATGCTATGCTTTGTTTTGCTATGCTAAGCTTTGTTTTGCTATGCTAAGCTTTGTTTTGCTATGCTAAGCTTTGTTTTGCTATGCTAAGCTTTGTTTTGCTATGCTATGCTTTGTTTTGCTATGCTATGCTTTGTTTTGCTATGCTATGTTTTGTTTTGCTATGTTTTGTTATGCTATGTTTTGTTATGCTATGTTTTGTTATGCTATGTTTTGTTATGCTATGTTTTGTTTTGTTATGCTTTGTTTTGTTATGCTATGTTTTGTTTTGTTATGCTATGTTTTGTTGTGCTTTGCTATGTTTTGTTGTGCTTTGCTATGCTATGTTTTGTTGTGCTTTGCTATGCTATGTTGTGTTGTGCTTTGCTATGCTATGTTGTGCTTTGCTATGCTATGTTGTGTTAGGCTGTGTTATGTTGTGTTAGGCTAGGTTTTGTTTTGTTTTATGTTTTGTTATGTTATACTATGTTATGTTATACTATGTTATGTTATGCTATACTATGTTATGTTATGCTATACTATGTTATGCTATACTATGTTATGATTTGTTATGTTATGATTTGTTATGTTGTGTTAGGCTATGTTTTGTTATGTTATGTATTACGTTTTGTTAAGTTATGTTATGCTATGCAATGGTATGCAATGCTAGGCTATGTTTTGTTATGTTATGTAATGGTATGTGATAAGCTATGTTTTGTTATGTTATGCTGTTATGTTGTATGTCGGAGACCATATAACTTACACAAAGGCTCAAAAGAAGGACAGCTGCAGAGAACGGGCTAAACAGTGGCCCCCTCCCCACTGTTTTGCTGAAAAGGAAGATAATTGATGCTAACCTTCTTAAAACAACAACAAAAGCAATAGTATTGCAGATCATTTTCTTAGCGCCCAACACGAACTGAAAGACCACTTGGCGCTTTTATAGGAGCTAAGATTACATAATTTAAAGAATAACAAATTACTGCCAACCTTTAAGAGTGCTTAGAAGCAGCCTAAACTCTGGTTTAAAAATATAACTGCACTCCTCCCTTCCTCCCCACCACAACACGCATGATGCAAAGATACATTAAACTTGCTGGGCTAGTGGGCTGTAGTTTCATTTTCCATTGGTGTTGTCGCATGGCAATACAGAGCGGACTGAGAGTAACTGGCTCGACACAGGACCAGCGCATAACTGTGCACGAACAATAATACCTGCACACGTATGTTAAAATCTCGGTACGGCTCTCTCTGGGTTTCATTCTTGTAAGGTTCACATGAGTAAACGGATAAGCTGTTTATTGGTAATAGTTCCAAGGCGCTGAGTTGGTTACTTCTCAGCACTGGATACCAATGTATTGCACACAACTTACATCGTATGGAGCACAACAAAACAAATGTGCAGCTTTTTCACGTACAGCACAGATTGACAAACATTATAAAATGACTAGCACATAGCATGATACACGGTTGGTTCTTATTGAATACCATGTACAACAGTGTCACAAAAAATATGAACCACAGGACGTCGCATACAACGGAATAAAAAGACTAACCTCAAGGCACGAAGCACTAAACACTGACAATATCGGAAAAGCGGAACACGTCGTAGACCTCGCAGACTTTGCGATGCGTTCTATAGTGGAGTATGCATCATTGGGCAGTTCTTGATCATTTTGGCAAGTGCGTGCGTGCAAACAAGCCCGGGAGTTGTGTGCGCGCGCGCTAAAAGAAAATTTTAAAAAGCACGCGAGTGGTGCGCGCGCAGCAGAAGTGAAAGTGATCGCGCTCCAGATGGTGCCTCGGGCGCTGAAAGCTGGCGGCTGCGCGCGTAACCGCAAGCGCTAGGCCAGCAAAAGCGTGTGGTAGCACTTTGAAAACCCCACTTACTAAATGTCTCGCAGCGCATGCGCTGGCTCAGGCGAGACCTAAAAAGGAGGTATTGTGTTGAAGGGTGAAAGCAGATATTCATTACATTTGAGTGTGAAGAAAATTGCATGCAATGCAGCTCTGAGTGATGGCAAGTTGTGGCATGCCAGTCGATTATGCTTGTATAGAGGTGCAAAAGACATTTAAGCTCAGAAAATAAATTGATTGCTTTGAGATTGATGGCAGTGATGGTGAGAAAGTTATGCATCGTCAGTGTTTGTGGTAATGGTGTGAGTGGAGATGTTGATGGTGTAGGGGTAGCTTCTTCTACTCCATTGGTTGTTCCGGTGATTAAAGGCAGGTTTGGCAGAAACATCATTAAGACAAAAAAATTACAAGATTTGTTTTGTAAGTAATATGACTCCATAATTGTTGTATAGTTGACAATAGTCTTACATTTTCAACTTTTTTCATGAGTCCGGTTTGTGCTTGGTATTGAGTAGTGTTGTTGTTTTTTTTTTTTTTTAAACCTTAATGTTTTATTGTTATATTTTTGCTGTTATGGGGGGAAGAAGTTTTGATGCTGCCATGGAATGCCTTCCTACATTCGATTCATCTTCTATTCATGAATGATGGAATGCTGAGAAGATTGTGAAAGGCTAGCAAAAAAGGCAGGACCTTCTTTGCTTCGTGTTGGGCTTGAGAGAATGAATAAAACGTATTCAATGTAATTCACCTTGGCCATTCTTAAACCTTATAATGCATTCTTCTGTTATGAATGTTACTGAACCCAGGATGAATATGGAGATATAAACCGTTCATACACTGGTTCAGAAGACTGATATCTAGAAATACCTGAGAAGAAACTTTTCTTAAGTGCGAGAAATTTCTTAGACTAAACCCATTACCAAAGAAATAGCTGTGTCTAAAGAGACTAAGCTACCCATCTAGTGCTTTACACAGAATGTCTGCCAGCCTAGTTGTTTAGACCAATATGAAGCGTCTGGACCCCTTCCATATGTCTTTTGTGGATGCAGTAGGGTGTTTTATGATTAAAAAGAACCTGTGAATTTTAGTCCTCAGATCATTGGGTGTGCTGAATTAATCCACTTTGTAATCTTTTTGGTGTCTCTCAAGTCTTCAGAGTTTATTTGGGCTACTCTTGTCAGATTTAAATCTATTTTCTATGTTATGTTACACGGTTTTTGAAACATGCATGTTCACCTGGTATTTGGCCTTGTACCACTTTAATGCAAACATTTGTCTGCTATTGTGAGTTCATCTACGGGGGCATCATAATGGGGATGTCTATAGAAGTGCGCTGGCACTATGAGTAAGGGTGGTGTGAAATACATGTACAGTTTCCCTGCAGATTGGAGGTAGGAGAAGGTTTGAGACCTGCAGTCTATACCCTTGTGAAGTTGGCATATGTTGGGGTTGTGTTTCTGGGGGCATTGCAGTGGGAGTGCAGGGCTTCTGACCCTCTGCCTAAACCAAGTTAATTGTAGAGGTGTATTCTGCTGCTTGGAGGCTCTCTTCTCTCTGGACCATGTATTGCACAGGCTGATTACTGCCTTCCCTGTATCGTGTTGGGTGATTGTACTGATGGTGAAGCAGCGATACAAGTTGCTGCTACCCCTTGTGTAGTAGTTGACAGAGCCTTAAACTAGCATGTTTATAGGGTGGCCTGGTCTTTTCTTTAGACATGGAATCAGTTTTGTTGTGTTGCTCGCTTACCGTACTGCAGTTGTTCCTGGGGTTTTCATTGTTGCTGCATTTCCAAAAGGTCCCTCCCCCGCCTGCTCTTTTTCCTTTGTGATCGGTCAATCACCGATGTCTTTTTTTCATACAGTGATGCTTACTGTGTGCGGTCTATTAGTGGTTAGTTGTGTTACTAAATGGCTTGTGAGATGTGCGATTCATGAGATTCTCATTTGGGTGTAAGTTTAATGCTGTAAAGGTTGACTAGTCAGGGCTATGGAAGAGAAGCATGGTAGGAAGGGCAGGTAGAGTAAATGCTGCAGTTTCAAACTCATCACTACTTTAAGCAGTAGAAGTAATTGAAATGAACAGAGCATGGCAGACTGCAATGTCCATTGACCACTTGTAATGTGACTAATATGACCTTCAAGCCAGGTTCTACCAAAAGTAAGGATGTTCCGGGGAGAAAATCACAGAGGCAATGCAGGCCAACCTAGTCCCTCATACACAGATCAAACTGCAGCACTTGTTTTAGTCTCTACATGCCAACAAAGTGTGAATCAATGAACATCCTCATTTTTGCCACCATTCACTTGACCATGATACATTTGAAGCAAGGAAATCTGATGTGTGATCAACCTGCCAGGCCTAGTTACCCGGGTCCCATGCCCTCAAGAAGTGTTGTTTCACTGTAGCTCATCTTCTCAAATTCCTGGTGGGTGTCACGGATTGTCCCAGAAGGCTTGGGCCTGCACTGTTGGCTCAAAATTGGAATCAACCTGCTGAGCAGTGATGCTAGACACTCATCCTCTTGTTATTCCACATGCCTATATGTGATGATATGCAGCCCATTCGTAACGTTTGCACACTAATGAACAGTGCAAACATTGTCTCTGAAGTCCATGCCTGGAGAGAGCAATGTTGTCCAGTGATGGCCGTTCTCTAAAGTATAACAGCATAGTGCAGGAGGGACAATGTATATCAAACTGCAATGAGGCTTGCCTGTCTTTCCAGCTTCTACACCGTTTTAATGTTCTGTATTGTATTGTAAAAGCTACGTAGTGAGGTTTCAAGGTGCTCCAGGTTGCATTGGGTTCTTGTGCTTGCTTTCAGAGTGTGTGGTTGAAATGTTGTTGATGTTTAGAGGTCTTTCAGGAGGTGTTGAGAGACATGCAGCTATATTCGGTACAGATGCTCATATGGATGCCTAACCTTTTATTTCAGAGCTAATAGTAATTTTACTGCCCTCTAAAATTCAATATTGTTGTAAAATATTCTTAATTTTAGAAGCGATAAAGTTCCATAACTTACACATCTGAACTGAGAAGGTGTTTCCACCATGCAAGAGTTTTTGGAGGGAGGAATGGTCAAGAGTGGAGACCATCTGATCAAAAACCTCTAAGTTAGTGGTAAGAATGAAGACATTTTTGCTGAAAGAACAGGTTAGAAGCTGTGAATGGCAAGATAAACTACACACATTGGTTTGAAATCTGGCCAGTGCATAGACTGAAGTGATGGTAAAATGCAAGTCTTTATATGAAGCTTAAGTTCTTATCTAGGAACAGCTTTCTATAACTTTCAGTTCACATGAAGAGAGGCTGTGAGGTATATACCATTGGCATAGACTACTCTGAAGATTACTTAAATGATGGTGGCGTGTACCATTTGAGAGAAAGCCCTGCCATGGGAAAAAATGTGAGCTTCTCATTATGTGAAAGGATACACATGTAACTTGATTCATTGTGGCATAAGGGAGAGGTTAGAACCCATAATCGCCCTTAGATTTCTTACTTAGTGTAATTAATTGAGGGTGAGCCATGCTCTTTAGGCTGTATGGTGGATGGATGGTAGATGATCCATTTTCCACCTACTATAACCTAGTGTGTGATGTATTAAGCTTGTGATGTTTCTTTTGCATCTGATTGTAAACAGAAAGCATTTGCCGATGGCACATGAATCGAGTTTAAATGGATTTTCAACTTTTAGTATTCTTTGTGTGTGCTATAGATGTATCAGATGAGTTTGAATGAGTTCATGAACTAAGCTAAATAGCAGAGAAGAAATGATGCAAACATGAGGAACTCTGGCAGTCGAGGGAAGCGGTGCAGAGTAAAGGGGGAAAGTGATAGAATGAAGGATCTGTCAGATGGGAAAGAAGCAATCCAGTAAAGGCCAGTGCTAGGACTGCATCAAAGGTCCCATGGCTGAAACGCTGCACCTTCCTTTGAATCCACTGTAGTACTGATGTCATCCCACATTATAATCTATGCTGATTCCGCACTACACCAGGACCAAAACCTTTTTGGATGTCAAAGCAAAGGTTGTTTTCTTCAAAGGTGGCTGACCATTGAATGTAGGCAGCTCTTTCTTCCAGTTTACCAAGGCTATTGCATATTGGGAGCAATGGGTTGCTAGCTACGTTTTAGGTCTGGCCTAGAGACCTGTTTAGCTGTTTCTCGAGCCTAATTTAATAAAAAAAACTCCCCATGGTGAAGTAGTGACCACTCTGGTGATTACTGAAGATCCTTGAGACTTGCATGTTCCAAATAAGCTGAGTTCGACCCAAAGATTCTTCATTAGTTGAATAACAGATGCAGCAAGGATGAAGAGTTTGGAAAAGAGAGCATTGGACGTATCCCAGGAAGGAGGTTAAGTGGCTGCCTTCAGGGTTTGTCCTGTTGACTCTGGCCACCTGGCAGACAGTGGTGTAACATTTTAATTTCAGTGCAGAGTTCAGAAAGGGGTGAAACGTGAGGGAAATGTGGACATAAGTTAGACCCAGTGGAGAGACAAGGAATCACTGGAAAGGTATATCCACCCACCTGGATCAAGTGTGGTGTCTGGTATTAGGTGAGTGTGGCAATCACTAGCGAATGCAGATGATGAAGAAGTTGAGAAGACCCCCCCCCCTCACCCCAGACCGGCATCCCTGCACATTGCTCACTAGATCGCCAACATGCACAACCTCTTATTCCTGACTCTAGCCAGGGGCCAGCTTTTGCAATACATATTGTAGATGGCATCTGAAGCTTGCAAGTTCCTTGTGCTGCAGACACCAGCACAACAGTGAAGTGAAGTGTGTGGTAGAAAGAAACAGCACTTCTAAGGCCATGTCCACAGATCAAATATTGTACACTATTCCGTCTTTCCTGACTATATGCTTTTCAGGGTGCGCATACCTAAAGAGCTGCTACCACCCGACTTCGCTTGGAGGAGGAAGACCTCCCGAGCCACACTCCACTTTGATCAGCGACTCTCAGATTTTCTCCCATTTTAAGGAAGAGTGCACTTTGCACTCCTTCCAGACTGCTCTGCCACCTCATTGATGGGTGTCGCAGAAAAAACAAACAGACACCTCTCTACCCCCTACAGCGTGTCCTGCTCACAATGTTTACATCGCTGGGAAACACCATATTGTAGAAGAAGAAAACACTACACATCTTCAATTCATAAAAGTGAGCCTGAGAGTCACCCAGGCTATGAGAACCAACAGCAGAGGACACTGGTGCAGAGCAAGATAATTGGGTCAGGTATGGGGAAATGAGAAGACTGGTATTGCAAGTATTCAAACAATGCACTTCCGTAGAGTCAGGCATGGTACTGGTGGGGTTAGATTACTAGGAGAATGGATGAATTTAATATGGAATAAACAGCAGTGTGACAAGCTGCTAAAGAGGCATTTTACATGACATTCATCTTGTATAGTTAGCAGAGGGCAGGATGTACAATGTGCTAGCCAGAAAGCTGATATAGCCTTTACTCAAAAGTCCAGCTGTATGCTCCATTCAGTGTCCATGGCACACAGTCCATCGTGGTTTATGCTATATCTTTGAATGACTTGTGCACACTTGGACCTTCTTGTACCATGCTTTTTGGTGAGGATTGTTTTATGACTATGTTGTTTCACTAGCTTTGAGCTATCCTAACATTGTCTTCTGTTTCCTGGTCACTATCTCATCTGTTCTGTTTTTTTGCAGTTGGCCCTGGACATTGACAAAGATGCAGAAGAACAGAACAAGTATGTGGATGGCATGGTAAGAATGCAGCACTTCCAGGTTCTACTCTTAGGGGATGTTTATAGTAAAGTAACGTGTGGAAAGCAGTATGTATGGGATCCTTACAGCTCAAAGGCATTGTATTGAAGATGGGACGGTCATTTTGTTTGGTTTCTAGTTTACTTTAGTGAACATGACATATAGGTTGTGCCCTATGCTTGGCCTATTTACGCCTGCATATATAGACTTTCTGACCGTTTTAATTTCTCTTTCGTCCTCTAGGATTCCGACTTCATGAGCGTGACCGGGTTGCTGACTGGGAGTGTGAAGCGTTTCTCTACCATGGCACGGTCAGGCCGGGACAACCGCAAACTCTTGTGCTACGTGTCAGCTGGGCTCATCGGAGCCTTCATGGTCTTCTACTTTTTGCTCTCACGAGCTCGGACTTGAACTGAGTGAAGGAAGGCGTCTCTGCTGTCTCCAAATCTGAAACACTTTACCAAGAGCCTGCTAGTCCACTAAGTGGGCTGAGCGTGCATGTATGTGTGTGTGTTTTTTACTACTATTACTCTTTGCAACTGTGACCCTTACTTCTGCTGAGAGGATGCTTTTATCCACGTGTAACCGATGACGTGCCATCGATTTGTGTGAGAGGAGGATGAGAATTCAAGCTTCCACTAAAGACTACCATTCTGGTAATTGAGCATAGCTGGGTTACACCGTTTACCATCAAATCCTGCAGCTAACTGGGATTTTTTGTGTGTTGCTCCCACCACAGTTTCTTGTTTCATTGTTGAGGCATATTCCCCAGTGCACATTAGGGCTTTGCCAATGTAGAATATCGTTCATGTAGCTTTTACATGGCTAGCGAATTCAGTCTTCATCTGCAAAGCCAACCCTGTTATGTATGTCCAACCTGCTCATGTACCAATAGCTTTTAGCCTGAAGTGATACTGGTCTGGTTGGCTCAGTTTTTTGACCACAGCAATGACGTGCACTTTTACCAATTTTCACCAATTGAAATTGACAAAACTGATTTGGTGTTAGATGTGCAGCGCTTGGAGTTGTCCGATCTATGTGTTTTCTTATTGGTCCTAGCTGTGTTCAAGACATCGGTCAAGCAGCACAACGTTCAAAACCGGTGTCCTGAAATGTGTCCAATGTTAAGAGCAGATTCAAATATCTGCTGATAGAGTTCTGTGTAAAATGATCTGTTTTTAGTTTGGCGATCTACTGAGACGTGCAAACTGCAAATCCTAGCTCCCTATTCAGTGTGGTGATTAGTCTTGTTTGTCAGCCATTGACTTTAGTCACACTGTGCTTCCTAAACTTTTTTTGCTGTGCTTCGGCTGAAGCGTATGCATCAAAACTTTGCCATTACCACCTGGAAATGTTGAACTTTTGATACTGTTTGACAATGCAAGTTATACAGCTCTAAGTCTTGAAAATTGCATGTAAGGTGGAAGAATTTGAAAGTATCTTAGAATGAGACTTCTATAATAGCCCCTAAAAAGGCAGAAAATGTATCTCCGTTTTATTTTATCTTCAAGGATATATTGTTAATTGTAGGTTGTATCCTTCACATTTCATTCATATAATGGCAGAGGTCTTCCAAACTATAAAAATTACTCCTCAGTGCACCTGCAAGCAAAGCGGTCTGTGAGGGTACAGATCTCCCAACAGGACCAATGCCAACTGTAGACCGAGTAAAACAGATGAACCGAGTTGAACAGTACTGATCACATTATCCACGATTTGCACATCGAATAAATGCAAAGCTGTCTTATTTAAACTCTTCAGACATATTTCAAATATTGAGGCTTGTATTCTCCAGGTGTAAGACTACCTTCCCTGGTCAGCCGTCTCAATGTAGCAGCTCATATGGGGTTCGAAGCATTTCTAGATCAGCACAAAGGTACCTTCTGCATTAACAGAACTGTTTCGTTTTTACATCTTATAATGACAAGTTAAAAAAATGTTTGAACATAAATTCAAAGATTTGATGACTGCCAAATTTCAACAAACTGAATTTGTGATCAGGTAAAAATGTTTCATTGGGTTTCTAACTGCTTCCCCTTTGCGGGTGCTTGAACAATTCTCTTTTCTCAAGATGGCTATCGCTTTTATGGATGGTTTACCAGGCGAATCTCATCTTAGGTTTTTTTTTTACACTGTACTAGTGGGTTAAACAAAGATTCTTGGGATAGGCAAAGAAAATGACAGTTTTTTTTTTATGATTAATTCCTAACCCTGTATGGCTGACCACTCCGGACTCCTATGATGGAGGGGGGAGCTGAATTGTGAATTAAAAGGTAAGACTCTCCCCTTCCACCCACCCCCATGTGTTTCTGCTTATTTTGAATGTTGGTTATATTACTATTAACCTACCGTATGTGTATATGTATACATGTAAACATATTCATATATTCACAGAGGGAATATTTTGTGGGAAATTATGACCCTTTACCAATGAGAGAAAACGCTTAGTTTAAAAAAAAAAAAAAGCTTTGAAATTCCCCAACAAACTTCAGTTGTGTTATTGCTACAAACCAAAACTGAAATTCTGAAATTGGGCTATGCAATAACTCCCAACAGCGTACTGCTTTTGGACTCTCACAAGATGCCATAGATGACAATTACAAATGACCTCCTCAGTCATATTACATGATCACGGACATTGGCATCGGTGATCTCAAGGAAGGACACTGCAGTGCGGTCATTTGGCTAAACATTTGGCCATATCTGGGTGCACTGAAAGGGAAGGATGCTGAGGCCAGAAACAACTTTGGCTGTACCTTTCTGGCTCCTGACACAGGTTCCAGTTTTTGACTCAGGCAGTGACAAGAAAGGGATAAAAAGCCCCTTTCAGACCTGGTCCACAGGATGTGGCAGTAGTGCTTGACCTATGGCCAAGCTTTGTACTCAAAACCCCTGGTCTTCAGAGAGAGTCTGCCTTTGGAGTATGGCCTTGGAATCTACCCCCATGGCTTACTGAACTTAGCTTTCAGCCATGTTGAGCGGGCCGTGGTTGTAGGGTCTGTAATTTGTTCATGTTCCCAGAGCCTATGGCCATGCCCTACTAGTTCTCTTGGAAGTCCTGTGAGCAGCACTCCTTCCTCAGACCCAATTGGACATGACCATCAGAAGTTGCCAGTTATCCTTTGGATACCTGTCCAAAGGCTATAGCTAGGTGTGTTTCATGTTCTATGCTTGACCTATGTCATGGCCTTGAACTCAGCAACCCTTATCCTACAAACCACTCTCTTCATCAGTTGGTTATGTATAGCAGCATCTGGGCACATAGCCTGGCTTTTGGCCCGACCCTACACACAGGACTCCAGCAATGAAGTCAGTGTTGATGTGATGTCACCAATGTCATTTGTCATGTCCTCTGTGACGTGTGAAGTTATGAGCAGTGCATGCTGGGACTTATAGTTGTAAGCTCAGCATAAATACCTCTACCCCCATTCATTGGGTCCATCCAATGTTCTTTGAATGAGACCTTGCCCTCCATAATCCCACTCTCAATTCACATGCTTGGTGCTCCAGCAAGAGGCATATTTTTTGGTCTTGCATTGGAAACTCTGTCAAGCAGCGTACTAAGGTTCCTTGTGCAACATATCATTCCCCCAGAGATCACTGCGTCATTTGTGACATCGGGCGTAAAGTCCCAAACAGTACATAGGTTGGCTTGGAGTTTCTCACTATAACTGACAGATTTTAGTGTTTCTAGACTGTAAACGTAATTTCTGATGGAGACTTCTAGCTGCAGATTTCTCACCTTTTGAATATTCTCCAGGCATCAGACTAAATCTGGAAACTTTTCAGCTGTACCTCTGCACGCCGTTAGGTGGTGCCATGCGGCTCCACATTAACATTGTTCCTTTCTTTCCACGCCACCAAATGAGGATCCGGTGCTACCTCTAGTCTCTCAAGACCCTTACCTCGATCAAAAAATTGTTTTACAGTGTGCAAGGGACATCTCACCTCCCAAAACGACAGGTTGTAAGCCCTGTAGGGATTGTCACATACAAATGTCTGTGACAGATCATCACCAAATTTGCATGGGGTTGAGCCACAACACTAAGGTTGCAGTGACTCTTTGGTTATGAACCTGAAGTCCACATGAGACTATGTGGCGAAACTCTACATCCCCATGCACCAGAAGACTCCACATCGGGACTGGTCCAAGTCGGAACTTCGATCTTGGTCCCATTCGAGATCCAGAAGTCAGCTAAGTCGTTCCAGGGGTAAGTTTTACTCTTGACCCAAATCTTTGGGTAAGTGTTGGAAATGGCCCTTTTTGCAGGGTTATCCCCAAACTTTTTGCTTTTTCCTCCTATTTTTCCCTTACCGGTTTGTGTTGGTTCTAGGACTCTGGGCACTTTACCACTGCTAATCAGTGCTAAAGTGCATATGCTCTCTGTGTAAATTGTGTTATGAATTGGTGTTTCCGTAATTGGATGCTTGATTTACTTGTTAGACCCTAGTAAAGTGCACTGCGTGTGCCAGGGCCGGTGAATCAAATGCTACCCGGGGGCCTGCAGCACTGGTTGTGCCACCCCCCGTGAGTAGCCCTGAAAACGGTAACTCAAACCTGCCATTGCCAAGTCTGCGCGCAGTTTGTAACTGCCATGTCGACTTGGCCAGTGCACACACTGGCCGGTCCCTAACCTTCCCTTTTCTTACATGTCAGACATCCCTCAGCTAGGCCCAAGGTACCCTGTGGGCAGGGTGCAATGTATGTGAAAGGTAGGACATGCCCTGGTGTGTGTGGCATGTCCTAATAGTGAATTACAGCCAATTTCGTTTTTCACTATTGCAAGGCTTCCAGTTCCCCATAGGACAGAATGGGAGGTTTGTTTATAACATCTTATAAGCATAACTGGCCCAGGGAATTCGGTAAGAAAATAAAATTTAGTATGCCTGAACTCCGAATCTAAAGATGCATCTTTTAGTGAAGGTGATCTTTACATTCTGTGTTTGAAAATACCACTTTTAGAAAGTGGGTATTTTCTTGCTCAGTCATTCCGTGTGCCTCTGCTGGAATGTGGATTGCCTGTCTGGGTTTTGGATGACAGAAGGCTGGGGGAGCGGGAGGGGCACCAGATGGTCTAGGTAGGTCAGGAAAGGGCTGAAGAGACCTGAGCTGCGATGGGGGAAGGGTGAGATTTCCTTGCACCTCAAAGGGCCTGCTCTGTCTCTGACAAATGCCGTCTCCACCTCCTGCCAGGAATTCACACCAGAGAAGGCAGAACTGGCCTGACCGGGCACAGGCCCTCTCTGCCTAAGAGATCAAAGGATTTTCGGACATAAATGCTGGGTCCCAGACCCCTGAACTTTAGAACTCATCTGGAACAAGAAGACTGCCAAGAAGAAGAGCCGGAGAAGCTGCGAAAAGGAACGACTGCTTTGCTGGGTGCTTTGCTGGGCTGACCTGCAGTGGCTGCTTCTGTCTTGGGTAGTGAAAGGCCTGGACTGGACTTTCTGCAACCTAATTTGTGAGTCTCTCCAAGGGCTTGAGGTCGAGCTTGCCCCCTATCCACGAAGTCTCAGGAACAGCAAAGACTTCAAGTTCTTCGACCCGCAGCACTGGGGACTGTGTGTTTTTTGCTGCCACCCGAAGAACACCAACTCGACGACGTCTACGACGCCACTGCCGACTCCGTGTCCTGAAGGCACTGCAGAGGGCACCGCCACAACGCCGCACCGCAACCCTGGTCTCACTGACGACGCCTGTTGACGCCGCCACCGAGCCGCTGCTTGCACCGCGACCTGTGGGCACCGCACTCCGCACCGCCTCGCTTCATGCCGAACCTTTGGCACCGCAGAGGGCACCGCCGCACCGCAACCCTGGTCTCACCGATGACGCCTGTTGACGCCGCCACCCAGCCGCTGCTTGCACCGCGACCTGTGGGCACCACACTCTGCACCGCCTCGCTTCACGCCGAAGCTTTGGCACCGCAGAGGGCAACGCCGCACCGCGACCCTGGTCTCACCGCCGAAGCCTGTTGATGCCGCCACCGAGCCGCTGCTCGCACCGCGACCTGTCGGCACCGCACTCCGCACCGCCTGGCTTCACGAGGACGCCTTGGCCTTCCTGACGCCGCCACTTCCCGCCGAAACCGACGCCGCTGCGTGCACCGTGGTTCGAGGGCACCGCTCGTAAAGTTACACGACGCACCGCCCTCATCCCGCACCGCAGCCTTGGCCTGCCGGCGCCATCGACTCCAGTTCGTCAGCCGACGACAGCGCTTCAGCAACGACGACGCCGCTGCTTGCACCGTGACCTGCCAGCACCGTGACGAGCACCGCCTTTATCTCGCACCGCGACCCTGGTCTCACCGACGACGCCATCTGACGCTGCCACCGAGCCGCTGCTCGCACAGCGACCTGAGGGCATAGCACGCCGCACCGCTGCACTTCGCACCGCAGCACACGACGCCTGCCGACGCCAGCGCTCCTGACTTCAACAAAGAGGAGATCGATCTGCAACGCGTGTGACTTCGAGGGCCCGACGACTCCGGAACCGACCTCCGGAACCGACGCCTGCGGACGCCGTGTTTTCGGAAGCTCAACGAGAGGTCATCGACGCCCTGCATTTCTAAAAGGTACTGTTTGCGGGTCTTCCCGACACCGTAGCTGGCCCGCGACGCCGCGGTCAGCCAGAACTGTTTGGATTTGTTTGCTCACAACGCCGTGATAGCCCCGGACGGAGCCATCGACATCAAGGAACTGTGTTTCAAGCGTATTTTGATAATTGAAGATTTTTGAGTACTGTATTGTGTATTTTTATCGTTTTTGGTCTTGTCTTAAGTATATAAAAATATTGGATATTTTTCTAAACTGGTGTGGTGTCCTTTTGTAGTGCTTACACTGTATTACTGTTGGTTATGTGCAAATGCTTTACACACTGCATCTAAGATAAGCCTGACTGCTCGTGCCAAGCTACCAAGGGGGTGAGCAGGGGTTATTTTAGACGTGTAACTCCCTTATCCTGACTAGAGTGGTGGTTTTTGCCTGGCTTTGGCCCACGCCTACCAAAAATCCCATTTCTAACAGTAAGCCAAAGAAAAAACACAAGAAATTCAAACAGGACTCAGCGCTATCCTTCCACTCACTCATGAAGGCGTTGGGTTGGCACCATACATCTCGATCTCACTCCCGTAGTCGTTCGACTACGAAGCCGATTCTCCCAACTTGTTTTGGCACAACCAGAGTTTCTGGGACTGCCCCCACACCTAAGCAGATCGAAGAGTTTCGCGACTCTTACCCCCTCATCAGCCAGACTAGCTTGATTGCAAGCTAGCCTGGCTGATGAGGGGTGATGCCCCTAAACCGGTCCCAGGATGCTCGTTTCCGGTCCAGGGAGGACCTGGCTTTGCAGTTCGGGCTGGACTGTTCACATGAAGAGCAGGGTCGAGACTGATTTGCATATGGCTGGGTCCAAACTGGGGTGGCGTGGTGAGCAAAAGAACGATGGATTAAACCCAGATCTTTGTGACGGGGGGTGAATGTTTGAATTGTTCATCATTCCGTCCATCATTTGTTCCTTTAGGTTTGCCCCTGGCGCCAGCTACACCCTCTGAGCCCATAACTGGGCAGCCTCCGCTCTAGACTCCACCTCCAGCGCCATGGTCCATGCCAGTTCCTGGTGCATTGGCGGCAATGCAGACTCCCGAAGACGAGGCCCCATTTGTCCTCTCGGGTGTTGAGTAGGTGCCGGTTCGACCGTGCTCAAAGTTGCGCCCGGCCACCACAGAGGCTCCATTTCTTCCACTTGATCTGCTTCCACAACAACAGCGCTCCCTGTTTGGCACGGAGTCTGATAACAATTACGATGTGGGTGATGAAATTGGCCAACCTTATCACACCCAGATTTGGTATGACGACATGCAGAAGGCTAGTGGCCTTGATACCTCCCCAGAGTCCGGTCTCCTCTCACCCCCTGACCCAGTCACTGAGGAGAGTGCTTCCTACACCAGGGTTATGCATAGAGGGACCAAAGTACTTGACCTCCAGCTCCCCTCCCTGGAGGGCAAAAGCAATATACTTACGGAGGTCCTTCAGCCAGGTCAAACATCTACGGAGTCCCTCTTACCCTTTAACAAGCCCCTGACGGATACTCTTTCGGGGCATGGACCAACCCTTGCTCTGGCCCTCCGCTTAACCGCTAAATTGGACGATGCCACTGCCATGCCCCGGATGACCCTGCATTTCTATCCTCCCCAACCCGCCCCTCCCCCCTCCTGAAAGCTTGGTAAAGAAGGCATTGGCAAGCAAGTCTAATCCCAGCACATTCCCGACAACTCCCCACGATAGTGAGTTGAAATGAGTGAATATGTTTGGGAAAAGCGATTTCTAATCCAAAAACTTGCCACTCAGGTCAGTGAATACTAGCTGCCTGCTGGGGCTCTATTCTCTTGCCCTTTGGGGACTCAGTGACTCAAGTCCTCCCAGGTGTCCCTGACTAGATCAAAATGGTCCGGGCCCTGACCATACAGGACTGTCGCGATGCAGCCAAGTTCACAATTCGTTGTGTCTTGGGACACTACTGATTCCATCGGGAGTCATTGGCATCAGCATCACCATTCAATGCCACGCTTGGCTGCAGTTCACTGGTTTTTAAGGCAGTGTCCATTTGCTCTCATGGACATGCCGTTCAACAGGACTCGCCTGTTTGTGGACAAGACAGACTCTGCTCTCGAGCAGGTGGCGGAGGGAAATGGCCGAAACAATGCAGGCAGAGCCAAGCATACCCTTTTCCCGCAAGTGTAACCACTCTTGCCTAAACCAAGCATCTACCTTAACCACGCATATGAGTGGTTAAGGCAGATAGCGGTCTAGTGTTCAGGATGGGTGAGGAGAAGAGAAAGCGTCTGAACAGGAAGCTCCGGACGTGGACAGGTAAGTGGACCTGGGGCCAAGTTTGGGGGGGGCAGTTTTTAGGGGTGGGGTTGCTTTTAGGGCTCAGAGCGGGGGGGGGGGGGGTTGGGGTACTTTTGGGAAGGGGGCAGGGTTTGAGGACTCATGGCAGGAGGGGGCGGGGTAGATTTAAGGGCTGGGGGAGTTTTTAGGAGTGGGGGCGGTGAAGGTTGAGGTCGTTTTTCTTTTTTTTTTTTAATGGGGGCAGGGTTTTAGGCCTCAGGGCAGTGGAAGGGGTTGGGATAGCTTTATGGACAGCGCAGTGGTATGTTTTAGGGCTCAGGGCGGGGGGCTGGGGTAGTTTATGGTAGGGGGCAGTGTTTTAGTCCTCAGGGCAGGAGATGGGGAAGGGGTCGTTTTAAGGGCAGGCAGGTTTTAGGTCTCAGGGCGGGGTGAGGTAGGAGGATAGAATTTTAGGGCACGGGGTCAGGGTCGGGGTAGTGGCAATCTTAACCACGCATACCCCCTTACCACTCATGCCTTTACAACGAAATTGCAAGGTAAAGGAATGCTTGTTTAAGACGCATTCTTGGTTCTGGCTGCATGGAAGAGGCATGTGTGGTTTAGCCATACGTGCCTCTGTCATACAACCGTTGGCAGAAGCCTTGGGGGCAAATGCAATCTCATATGCTAATGACACTCAGCTGCTGTTCTCCTGTGGGAGGGTAGAAGAGATTGCGGGCGAATCCATCAAAACATGCCTTACAGCCGTATTCCACTGGATGACCACCCATCAACTAAAATGTAATGCAGACGAAACCGAAATACTATTCTTCGGGTATAATTCCCCAGAAACATGGCAGACCTTTTGGCCAGAAGACACCCCCTTCCCCCTCCCCCCCGCCCCCCAACCTTTCCCTCATGGGAGAATAGTTAAGAACGTGGGTGTCAAATTCAACAACTGTCTATCCTTCCAACCACAAATTAAGTCTGTGGTAGGTACATGTTTTGGGCTACTGCGTATGCTGTAAAAAGTTAATGCATTTCGTTTCATTTTCAGCAAGTAAGTCGGTCGTCCAGGCACTTATGACCTTGAGGCTGGACTATGGAAATGCCCTATATTTGGGACTTCCTGACTAGCTGCTCAACAGACTTCAGGTGGTCCCGAACACGGCTGCCTCCCTCCAAGAACGCACATGTCCCCATACCTACGCGCCCTCCACTGGCTCCCATATGGTCCACAAAGCACACAGGTGCAGGCTACCTTAGGTCAAGAATTAGCTTTTACGTCCCCTCTAGAAATCTGCGGTCAGCTAACAGCCTTCTGGCTAGGATCCCTAAGATTCGCCGCACAAGAGCTAGGGGACATGCCTTCTCCTGTCTAGGGCCATCTGTATGGAAAAAGCTTCCCTTTGAGTTACACTCAGTGGATGCTATCTCATTGTTCAAAAAAAGCTGAAAACCTGACTTTTTAAACAATACTAGACAGTCAGATTGTATTCTGTTAGGTTGCTGATGAGCGTAGTGCCGGGACACTCCTTGGAGTAGGTGTGCGCTTTACAAGTCACATTTCTTTCATTCGTTCAAGCAGAGCAGGGCCATGGCACGCTTCCTGGGCTTATCTGCCCCACCTCTCCAGCCGCATCAGCTCTACCGTTCCTTTCGTAGCTTCGGCAGAGATACCCCATACCATCAGACAATCCAACTCTAGCATGGCACCCAGTAGTTTCACGGTGGCGACAGTGGTGCCCACTGCACCCGTGTCAAGATCAGTGGCCCACCCATTCCACTCACCCCACCCCACAGCTCCACCTGGTAAGCCCCCTTAGCGTGTCTTACGTGGAGCAAATCCACCCGGTAGAAAGCAGGATTCAACGATTCTTTCTGGGTTGGGAGGGCATAACATCAGACAGTTGGGTCCTGCAAATTGTTCGGCAGGGATATGCCGTTCCTTTCACACTCTCGCCACCGCACCTTCCATCATCGCCCCAGCGTCTGATGGAGTACCATCTCTCCATTTTGCAGCAGGAAGTGAAAGCCCTTTTGGCCAAAGGGGCTATCAGGAGGGTGTCTGCACCAGACGTAGGACATGGTTGTTATTCCCGCTACTTTCTGGTGCCCCAGGACACAGGCCTTCATCCTATTTTAGACCTGCACCGTCTCAACTTATTCCTCCACAAGGACAAATTTCAAATGCTAACACTAGCCTAAGTCTCGTCTGGACTAGACCCTGGAGAAAGGCACGCACCCTCCGCCCCGCATATCGGGATTTTGCAATATGCAACAAAAAAAAGAAGTCAAATTGGGACTTTTGTAAAAGTCCTGCAGTTTCTACAAAAATGCCTGTGAAATTTTTAAATTGTCATTTATTTAAACAAAATGAGGTTGATCCTCCTTTTATTGGCTCAGCACTGTCGCTGTGCCAATTAATGGAGGGTGAGCAACAGGTCAGCTGGGGCAGAGGTTTTAAATTCCTCCGTCATCTGCCTGTTAAGAGCTTCCAAAATGTAAGCTACAGCCCTGGCTCCCTACATGTTTCCCCCTGCCTCCTCCTCCTCCACTGCCCATTTTCTCTTGCAACCAGTGTGCTGAAAGCCTTTTTAGGAGTTTACCAATTTAACAACTGTCTGGAAAACCATTTCTCACTATGCACAGGAACACGTTAATTTTCTAATACAATTATAAACACAAATATTTTGGGAAAGGTTTCGTCTTAGGACTTGTAAATGTTTTGACAGCAAACTGAAAAACTGCTAAACAACAAGATGAGACACGGGCAGACACAGCAGCAAAGTTTTTCAGTGGTATCCTGCTGTGAGCCAGTGCTTTGCTGACACATGTATGTATGTATGTTCCTTAAAATTATCATGCTGCAAAATGCTTCCACACCTGGCATGCGGATGTGATGGACGATATATTGCAAGAACATACAATAAAATACAATCTGGTTGAGGCAGTGAATGTGAGATCGTTATGTGTAACCAAAAGCGCATCTGATTTTTGCCTGAAAGAGATCTTGCATTACTGTTTACTGCTGAGTGATGTTGAACAGTATTTTTAAGACTGCACATTTTATGCCTGCTGCTAAAATCTTTCAAATTTTGGGTCTTGGGTTCGCGAATTGTGCATTTGTTTTTGCTACAGAATTTGCCATCCCTGGTCGCAGAATCCTGGGGGATGGTCTGACTGGAAAGTGGCGTTGGATCTGCAGGACACCTATTTCCATAAACCAGTCTTTCAGACCTCCTTCATTGTGTGGCCGTATCATTCTCAGTTTTCTGTGCTCTTTTAGTCTCACCAGTGCCCCTCGGGTGTTCACGAAAGTGATGGCGGTGATGGTAACACACCTTCAGGGGTACCAGTTTTTCCCTACCTCAACGACTGGCTGTTGAAGGCGGGCTCGCCCCAGGCGGTCGCTGCCCACCTCCAGGCTAAAAATGGTGACTTCCTGTCATCTTGGGGTTCACTATCAATGTGCCGAAGTCACACTTCCCTCCTCCTTAGATGCTCCCCTTCATCAGAGCCATTGTGCACACTGTTCGGTTTTGTGCCCCCGGCCCTCCCCCGAAAAGGAGAGTTAAAGTCCTTCAGGCTATGATCCCGATCTTTCGGCCTAGGTCCTGAATTTCAGTAAACCTGACACTTAGGCTGCTGAGACTGCTGGCCTCCTGCATCCTGCTGCTCAAGCATGCCAAGTGGCATATGCAGGCTCTGCGGTGAGATCTGAAGTCTCCGTGGCCCCAACATCAAGGAGACCTCTCCGATCATGCCAGATATCAGAGGAGACTGTAAAAGATCTGCAGTGGTGGCTAATGGACTGGGTCAGCGATAGACCACTCTCCCTTCCCCACCCACAGCTTACTGTGGTGACCTATGCATAGCTTCTGGTATGGCGCGGCCATCTGGGAGAGGTGGAGATCATAGCCCCCTGGTCTCCGGCAGATTCCCTGCATCATATCAACCTTCTGGAACCAAGGGCCATTCGCTTGTCGCTGAAAGCCTTCTTTTCTTCCACCAATGGAAGGCTGGTGCATGTGCTTACGGACAACACCACCACCATGTGTTACTGTTACAGACAGGGCGGGGTCTCGAACCCTGAGCCAGAAAGTCCTATGGCTCTGGAAATGGCTGAACCACCAAGGAGTTTTCGTGGTAGAAACCACCTGGCAGGATTGTTGAATACCAGAGCGGATGAGCTTAGCAAACTGCGCCTAGCAGATCATGAGTACCAGTTACTCCTGGAGGTGACACAAGGTCTCTTCTGCAACTGGGGAGAACCTTGGATTGATATTTTCGCCACCGCTGAGAACGTGCAGTAGCAGCACTTCTTTAAAGCGTTGGAGTTTGGCACAAAAGCAATCCAGCTCAACTAGAGGCAATGTGTAAAGTTTTTATGCAGCACTTCAAACAGTAATAAAGTGAAAACACAACTCAAGAGAATCCCACACCAATTTGGAAAAATAGAGTATATTCAAGAAATTATTTGAGACCAAAATGGCAAATATTCCCATCAGAAGAACCGGAGTTGCAGTTTTAAATATTTAAGTGAAATTAGTGCCTAAAAGCACCAAGCGCCAACTGTGCTTATCCGGGCGCACTGGACAGGGACAAAGTCACAAGTTCAGGCTGAATGCGAAGGAGCAAGGCCCGGATACAGGGACCAAGGTAGGCCACTGAGCATGTCCCTCGCAGCGGAGGTTCCAGGGGGCTGCGAGATGCGATGGGGAGTCCTGTTTCGAGGATGTGTCTCGCAGCTGTGGTTCAGAGGAGCTGTGGGGCTTTGATGAGAAGTTCTTTGTCAAGGATGCGTCATGCAGTGGTGGTTCTGAGGAGCTTTAATGCCAAGTCCTGCGTCAAGGACGCATCGTGCAGCGATGGTTCCGAGGAGCTGCGAAGTCCTGTGTCGGTTATGCGTCTCACAGTGACAGTTCCGATGCTGGTCTGTGAGGCAATGTGTCGGGCTGCATCGGTTCTGACCGCAGCTGGGCTGGCAGAGCACCTTCAAGCCCACTTCCAAAAAGTTCAGCACTGGGGTGGCACCACTTGAGGGGCAAGACTAGCACCAGGTGCCGGGTTCAAGGTGGTTGAAGCCTTTTCTATCCCTGAGGCTCTGATCAGGAGGCCAGCTAAATAGCCCTTGAAGTCACTCTGGGGGTTTAAGATGTAGGTCCAGTCCTTCTCACTTAGGCAGCAGGGTAGCAAAGTAGCAGTCCTTCTTGCAGCAGAGCAGCACAGCAGTCCTTTTGAGACTTCCACAGGTCCAGAGGGGTACTGAAGAGTTTGGTCTGAGGGTCCAATATTTATACTTGGTGCCAGCTTTAAATTAGGAGACAGTTCTGGAGGGTTCCATACCCTGAGGTGTCTGGAGCTTTCCCCCCCCTCCCTGCTCTTGCCCCATCTTGTCTGGGAGCACAAAAGACTAATGTCAAACCCTTTGTGAGTGTGCTCGGGCAGACCCTTGGTGATGGGCAAGTGTGGTAGGTGACAGCCCCCCTCCCCCCCCCCTCATCAAGTCAGAGATCGCCCATCCTGCTAACCCTATTCCCCCTTTGTCTCAATGTCTGGGAGCAATACACAAAAACCAACTACCAGCTGCACCTAGTTATGCAACCCAGGAGCAAGCTGCAGGCACTAAATAGTTGGGACAAAAAGTAGTCAACTTTCTACAAGTGGCATTTTCAGAATTGGGACTTAAAATCCGACGTTACTATTAAAGAGGGGTATAAATTACAATTCTTTAGACCCCAAACTCGACCTTCCTACTGTCGTGTAGTTCCTATATTACCTATACAGGATCTGTGCGTTCGGATAACCTAAACTGTGGGATTGGTGGCGGACGGATTCCGTGCACCCCCACCGGATACGTTAGCCTGTCTGTATTAGCTAGCTCACAGTGCCACTAGAGTCTCCTCTTATCGGGGAGAGAATAGTTCTTGGCAACCTCAGAACATGACAACCCTGATCCCTCAGAATCGTAGAAACAATATATTACCTTTCGCTCAGTCACTCGTGCTCACTTAGTTTGTCTCAGAGAGATACACAGAATAAAAAGGCTGGGCGTTTCAATAAGTATTTATTGAACAGTTGTTATTCCAGTGTATAATAGATGAGCTGCAACAACCATTAGATAGTAGCAGAGATATATGAGTAGCAGTACTACGAAAGTAAAAGGATGGTAAAGTTCTACCATCTTGCAGAAATCATGAATATATACAAGTACATAAAACACATGATAAAAGGTGCGTACTCCTACGATGTCTCCCTAACTAGATGTACCTAAATGTACCTAGCATCTGTGTAGGTGTTATGCCAAGAATCCCTCTAGGATCTAGTCCACCCCATTACCTGAGAGTTTAGAGAATGTGGGACCCTGTCCTGGTATCGAGTTGGACACCCCGCAAGGGATGTTGGACCACTGCGAACTGGAGCGTCTGCATGCAGGAACCTCAGTGTCTCTGGTCAGTGTGTCAGCCGGGAAGTCACTGTCTCCTCTATCTTCCTAAGCAAGATGTGTTGTATATATACCCATAGGTCTCCCCAGGGGTCCTACCTTGCTGTGTTACTGTGTCGGCCTAAAGGATGACATTGGGCCTGAACTTTATACAGAGATATTATACAGGAGATGGTAATCCTACTGTTACTCCTGCTGTGCTTCCAAGAAGCCTCATGCATAATGTATGAGAATTGAACCAGGGAAAAACCAGCATTCTGAGTGCAGTGTCATATCTAGGTAAAAGGTCAGTGCCTAAGAACCGTTATGTATGTAATGTAGGGAAGGATGTAGGTGAAAGGTTGCGATGTTACCTGCGCCTATATAGGGTACCTAAATGGAATATAACACCCACTCCTCTTCCGAATGGACGACATATGTAGCCTATTACCATACTACTAATATGACTAAACAGCGGTACGCACAAAGTTTATAAAACATCTCTTGAACTAAAATGTTTAAAAACTTCTAAAAAAATTTAAAACACTTAAAAACGATTTTAAAAAAAAGTTTGCAAGCCCTAGCTCTAAAATGTCCGTTGGTATAGTCCGGATCACTATAAGCATTATAAAGCCATGTATGCCCAAAAAATGAAAGGAATGTCAATTTAGTGCCATAGTTCCAAATGTGAGCTTTGTTTAAAAAAGGGCGAATTTTTCACCAGCATACGATGAGCCAAATGAGTTCAAATGTTTGTGTCCTGGCTGGTAGACCCAAAATTTTTGTTGCTTGCTTCTGCAGTGGACTGCCCCTGTAGCACCTCGCAGAGCACATCAATTGAGCACAGATGTTCCACGCTGTCCACAGCCTGTGCTGGGGCAGCTTGTGCGACGTCCAAAGCCTGGGTGTCAGAGGAGGAGCCATTGTTCAGACCAACAGGTGCAGTTACTACCCGTGGTGGCTCAAGGAATGCCGCCATCAACATTGGAATAGGCTGAGGACACTGCAGAACATGGGCCGTTATCGGGTCCAGTAAAGTATTCAAGTCCGGTGGCGCACATGATGGTAGTGTCAAACAAAGGTCTAACACGCATTCTTCTCCGCAAAACAGGCATCGGAGGACAGGTAAGATGCAGTCTATCCAGACCGGTTGAAATGACAAGAACCAGATTCACTTAGTTCTCTTAGGCGAGGCGTGCCTAGAAGTTGTACCATGCGGTCACAGTATTTATGCTCCAGGAGTGTTCTTTCCATTGCCTTGGTGACTGGGACGTCCATTGCGTAGCAAATAGAAAACAATCAGGATACCTGTTATTAGAAACCGGATCAGCGGAAGTCCTCCAAAGATGCTTCCGAATACCGAGTGTATAAAGTTTGGTATAACTCCAAGAACCGTCTGAAAGGTGCTCAGACGTCCAGAACCTATGGTCTTAAATAGGTGGACAATGCCTGTCGTATCAGACATGTTAAAGATACGATTCATCATTTCTGCTAAATGGAAAGGGCAGTTAGTATGAATGAGCGCCTGTATATCTGCCGAAGATCTTCTGTAGAAGCATGGGTTTCATTCTGCTTTGAGTATAAACCGTATTGAGGAAATATTCAGTGAAGGCCATAACGGCGCCTCCCTGACTGTATGTGTCGGTGGAAACAATACTTGCATACAACAAGTAACCCTGGAGCTCACGGTTACCAGATATGCGATGCCCGGGAGCATGCCAGAGCAGCCTTGACTGTTCAGCATCAAGTAACTCCCATTGGAAAGTAGCCTGAATGCTGGAGTAATCACTGCAGCTGGGGGCACCCTTCAAATGACAGGACAGGTTTGATACAGAACCATTACAACCCCCGTGCAACATAATATCCTGGCATATGAGTGATCCACTTAAAGCGTTCTCGCAGTTTGTACCACTTAGAAACACTTCTCGATCCCCACTCCGGCATCGAAATCTGTATGGTAATTCCCAAGATTCCTTAATGTATTCCTTACCCATTTCTTCATATCTGCCTGCCTGCTTTTGTTCAAGGCAATATTGAAACTGAAAAGTAGTGACCGGTAGAGTTATGTGGCCATGGATTAGCCATTCAGTAGACGGCGATTCTGCCACTGTGAATGGTAATCTATCCAGTTTTTCGATACGCAGCATTGTATATTTTGCTCCCCTTTGTGCCATTTCTATCTGTTTATCTGTTAGATTGTATTCAGAAAACCGAGACGTGCTGTTGCTAAAACGCCAAGGCACGTAGCCTGCACGCAAAGATTGCAGCGTCCAGCTTAACAACATAATAGAACGTAACTGTGATTGCCCGAGTTGTAATATGGCCAAATCTTGTTCTAGTATGTCTATCGCAGAAGATACAATGTTGCCTAAGGAATATATCCTGGAGGTCAATGTAGTTAACCCATTGTCTACCACTGCTAGAGATTTTTCTAGATTTATACGGTCTATCTCTCGTAGTCTCTCTGCGGCCTCTTGTGATATTTTCCAAATTTCATTGTAGATCGCATAATAGAAACTTTTCTGACTTGGCTTCCTGGGACCCATTAGAAAATCCCTAAGCTCCACATCCTGTGACAGTAAGGATAAGTGTTGTTTCACCTGTGTGTGTGTTGAGGTTTTTAGCCAATCAAGGCACAACTTCCCAACACTGTAGGATGTCACTACCCCTGGATGTTGTCTTTGTACATAACGTGGATCTGGCCTATGGATACTTTACCCCTTGGTTTTACCCATGAATCTTGCCTGACAACTATTTGTGTCTGTGGGCCAAATCAACCATTTTCTCCAATCGGTGTCTGATCTGTTTTATTGTATAATGTCATCTACTGTAATCTCTTTTAGTGATGTTATATTGTCCTCGGTGTGTGGTGGAGTTGGCATCCGAGGTGTGTTCAAGTCTTTGTTCTTGGCTAGACCAAGGCAAGACGTCTGTTGCACTGTCTCGTTCAAAAACATGATTTGTTGAGGGATGAGGCATGCTCTAAACAAAGCTTCTGTTCCCTGTACCTGCCATTCTCTAGTACCCCAGACTGATTTTAAGTCTATGGTGTCTTTGCATAAGTCGAAACCTTGTTCGGACAACTGGGCAATAAAGGAGGCAGAGTAAATCTGTTTGGTGTTTGTCAACATATTTTTCTGTGCTGATGTTGGTGCAACCTTATAATAGTATTAGGCTGGGTCAGACATATTAAACCCTGAAAAATATGGAAATTTCTGTGTAAATGTTTTTGAACTACCTTTCGGCGGTGTTGGGCAATGTTCCCACTGGTGGTATGTGAACACATTTCTAGGATTTGCAGATTTATGCAAAAAATGATGACCATAATGTTGATAACAATACATATTCTCGAAATCTGATGTGCTTTCCAATGTTTCACTAGTAGAAAACGCAGCAGATTTTTCCAAATCAGATAACATGTTATTAACAGTTTCAAAATCCCAATCATCGGAAAATGTACTTGAGGTAATGATATCACTCAATGATATTTTAAATAAATGAGGAATTCTTAAAATTTCAGTCGGACCAAATATATCGAAATCAACCTTGTCCCACACTATACCATCAGGTATAGGAACTGCAGTAATGTTCACTGATGACAAGTCTCTTTGTTCTCGATTAGATGATTTGTGTGGTTTTAAAAGTAAGTTCACCTTTTGGGGCCGCTAAAATACGTCAACACTTCCAGGACTACGCCATTGTATATCCGCAGCATCAAATATTAATCTCTCTATACGCCGATGATATTACCCTTTACCTGAGAAACCCGGCGGAAAGCCTAAATCCCATCCTCCGACAGTTCATCCTCTTTGGACGGCTATCCGGTATCAATATCAACTGGGGAAAGTCCCAGATATACCCTCTTACTGACTCCTCCCCCAGGTTTATATCAGACTACCCTCTTAAATGGTGCGATGACACACTTACCTACCTTGGCATAGTAATATCCCGCAACCGAGAAGAACTTATGAAAGCCAACTATGGTCGCGTACTAACCACACTGACGGACAAAATCACACGGTGGATTGCGATGCCATTGTCAATGGCGGGGAGGGCTGCCCTTATTAAGATGGTAATACTGCCTAAACTATTATATCTATTCGTGAATATACCATATGCCCCCGGCCGTCACTTCTCGGCTATCAAAAGCCAACTCATTAGGCTCACATGGGGAGGAAAGCAGGCCCGACTACGCTGGGACGTTCTTACGCGGCCCTTCAGAGACGGAGGGTTTGAAATACCAGATCTGGAGCTGTATTTCATCTGCGCCCAAGCCCACTATGCCGCATACTGGATACACCCACCCCCCTATATGCCACATCTGGCAATTGAAGATGGGTACATGAACCCCATCCCCTGCACTGCATACCTAAGCACTCCCGCGGTCCCGCTGCGTCTTGCGTCCACCACTGTCCAATGCACCACTAGCGCATGGCGAGATATGGCGAACATTACACGCACCACAATGCTATATTCCCCACTTCTACCCCTAGCCGGCAGATCTGATATTCCAGTAACGCAAGAGGAGGATGCCGCAAACTCCTTCGTAGACTATCCATACGAATCTGGGGACAATTATACGACAAGGCTAAATTCCTCACAAGTGAGGAATTTTTTGGTTCCACACCCCCCTCCCCTCTGGAGAGATTTTGCTATGTCCGATTACGACAAGAAGTGAGGGCCCTCACACCCGAATTTCCACTGGAGCCTCCCACTCTGTCTTCCCTACATGCTCTATTGCAACAAACTACCCCTCTCATGTCATCACTGCTTTACCGCACTACACAGAAAGATAGAGTCTACGACCCCCCCCTTCTGGCCAAAGCTAAATGGGAAGTGGACCTAGGACATACACTGACGGAAGACCAATGGGTCTTTTGCTGCAGACAAACGGGAGAAATCTCGGCTAACAGCAAATTCCGTATCCTTCATTACAAATTTATCCACCGCCTCTACTATACACCAACACGCCTACACCGCCTAGGTCTCCGAGATAACGATAGATGTGGCAGCGCGGCGGCCGAATTTCAACACCTCGCCTGGGACTGCCCCCCGTCCGTCAGTACTGGAAAGAAGTTTTCATAGCATTAGACCAAATGACGGGGCTACATATTCCAGATGACCCCCTGACCGCAATCCTGGGATGCACCTATAGCTGCTAAAATACGAAAGTACACTTCCCTTGCACTCCTCCTCGCAAAGAGACGAGTGGCATGCAGATGGGGTAGAGGGAGGGCGCCGAAATTCAAGGTCTGGCTGCAAGACCTCATATACTGCCAAGAACAATTACACCTCTATGCGGAACTTCTACCCCTTTCCGCCCGACCACGGGACATTTGGGCACCCCTACAGACATACCTGTTGGAACATATGGACGAGGCAGGCGCCGCTGGCCTCCACCCCGACGCCATGAGAGGAGTGGGAACATGACGAATCCCCATGTACAACGGCACACCCCCCCAGGGATCGACACTAGGCCACTCTGAAATATAATCTATATGTCCCCCCAATTCGGAACAACATGTCCACTGCCCTTAGGAATTTACGTATACAACATGTGAGCAAAGCGAAAATGACTACCTGTTGTTTTATAACACTGTTATTATGAATCAAACATGCACAGGGAAATTTATAATTGTTGATAACACCGCATTACCTCAGACGCGGCCGGCCCGATGTGGTTGTAGGCGACCTGCTGTGTTAACCTTCAAACATCACTGGCACATTGAAACACGCTGCCACGTTGTGCCGGCCCATTTGGGGATGTAGGCATATTACTGTGCAACCTATTCAAGTATCAATAAAGGTTTTCAAAAACTTTAAAAAAAAAAAAATTACAAAAAAAAAGTTCACCTTTTGGGCTGCAGAGCTTTGTCGAATGTATTTCCCATTAATAAGCATACAAACTATTACCAAGCCTACCCAAAAAAGAAAGAAAAGTATCCCGGTGATTATCCATAGTTCTACCCAGGGTGACACCAGGTAAGTCTTTTTAAGAAAGTCTTTTATTTGTTGTTTGCGTGAATTTTTGGCTGGCATCGTTTCCGGTTAGCTTGGATCCAAAGAAAACATTTCAAAGTTTATGAAGTAGCCAGAAGCAGTTTGTTCAATTGTTGGAATTGCTTCAGGATTTGTAGAAATCGTATTTTGCTCTTGTCGAGGCATGTTGACGTAGACATCTGTATTTGGTCTAATCGCAATTTGTCTTTGATTTTGAGTTTGATTTTGAAGTTGAGCTTCAGGTTTAAGAGGAACAAGTTCCATAGCATTGTTGCTTAGTCCTTCATTCCGTGTTGGAAGGCTCTTCGAACGTGATGAGTCTTTCCGTTTGAACTTCTTGGATTGTAGCGAGAGGAGGGCGTCTGCTACTTTGGAGTCCACGTGGCCTACTGCTTAGTATCGGCCACATAGTGTGGTTTGATTAGGTCAATTGAGACAAATCTGTTCTCCTTTTTTCCGGCAAGTGGCGGCAGAAGTACAGTTCTTGTTCCTTCAATTTCTAGGACCGGTACAGGCTTTCTATATGATGGCCCAAATTCTTTTTTGTCCGCTATTTTCTCTCTGACCAGATCCCCGACTTTTGAGATCCAGACAGGTCTTGCCGTGACTGATTTGACTTCCCCAGTGGCGGTCTGCTTCAGGTGGACATTACTTTGTTGTGTCCTGGAATCATTTAGATCCTGTAAAACAGCCAAACGATCAAGGATGTCAAAAGGCTTTTCATCCGCCACTGTGCCTTCACAATCAAGATCAGGTACTCACATTCTTGTCCCAAATAGGACCTCGTATGGAATGACCCCCCCCTAGAGAACGTCTTGGCATGTTGTTAAGAGCATGCTGCACTCCATACAGATGTTTTACCCAACTTTCACCCGTGCCTAATACTCTAGCTGTTAAAGAGTGCTTTAAGTCCCGTTTTTTTTCCCTTCACTACCGAATTTCCCTCGGGATGGTACGGAGATGAGTACAGCAATGCTACACCCAATCCTCGCATGGCCTCCTTGTAAGCCCGAGAGCTAAACGCAGGGCCCTGGTCAGAATGTAATGTGCCAATTGCGTATGTCCCTATAAAGACTCGCAAATCTTTTATAACAGTTCGAGCGTCAGCTGAGCGCTGGGGCCACACCCATAGGAATCTCGAGCAGGAATCCACTGCAACCATGATATACTTGTAAGCCCCATCTCTTTGTAAGGGGCCGCAGTGGTCCAAGTAAACACACGCTAGTGGTTTGTCAGATATTAATAATGGTGTCTGTGCTGGACGTGTTACGGTGGAACCGTTCATCTGCTGGCAGATGTCGCATTTCAAGACCGTCTTTAGTCTGCTTTGTTAATCCAGGCCACCAATAGCGTTGTTTCAATAATGAAACAGTCGCTGTAACTCCTGCATGTGCAGAACCTATCCCTTCGTGTGCTGCTAGAATTAAACCTAACCTACGATCCATGTTTGGAATTACTCTATCCCCCACTCCAGGAATCTGAGCAAATGGAATGTTATTGGCATCTAACTTGTAGGAGTACTTGAGTGGAAACCTTTTTGGTACTGCTCAGCTGTTTTTGCGGGATGCATTAATAGCTACCATAATCTCACGGTCTATTCTCATTTTAGAACGAGTGATTGCAGCTACGGAAGCCGTGCGTACAGCCCCCTTTGCGGCTTCATCAGCCAATGAATTCCCTTCAATGTGAACGCCATCACGCTGATGACTCAGTGTATGTATCACGTGAGCCCTCGGTAGTTCGGTTTTCAACTCCACTACCTGTTCCCATAGCATTTTATGCTTAATTGTGCCACCTTTTGCATCTTTGAACCCGTTTTGAACCCAGTACTGCAAATATTCATTGTAAGACTGCACACAGTAAAAGGAATCGCACACAATTAGTGTGGGGAATTCTCGATCCGTATTTCCTAGTGCCAGTATCAGCGCTTTTATCTCTGCCAACTGTGCCGTGCAGTCTCCTAGAGATTGCGTTTTTGTGCAACTTGGATGGAACTTTCCATCCCGCATGCGACCTTTAACGATTGCACCTGCTGACCTATATTGTTGCTTACTCCCTATGGCCGGTTGAGCAGATCCGTCAGTGTAAATTATATATTCATACTGATCTAGAGGCATTATTTCGTTTGGTAGAGGATATTCTTGTTCGTATTGCAGGAATGCTTGTGTCTTTAAATTTGGGTCGTACCTATATTCTACATCTGTTGCAGTGAGAGAATTAGCCCATTGTATCCATCTCGGATGTAAAGCTTTAGCATTAGGGGTGCTTGCCTTTGTCGCAGCCTCTAAGGCTGGAACCAGAGTTACTACTATTATTCGTTTCCCCTGAGCCAGTGCTTTATCTCACTACAGCAGTCTGTACTGCTGTTAGAATTTTTTCTGTAGATGCGAAGCGCATCTCAGCATTTGTGTACAAATGTGATTTGTATGCAATTGGTACTGTTTCACCTTCATTATATGTTATAGGTGTACCCAGATTGACCCACAACTATACGGATCACCAGGTTGCGTACGTTTACGCGTGTCTGTGTTTGGAATGTCAGCTTGTAAGGAACTAAGTGTATCTGTATGTTCCTGTGTCCATTGTTTTACTGAAAAATCAGGTTTTATTAAATCGTAGAAAGGTTTTACTCTTTGTGCGTAATCTAAAATGTAGGTTCTACCAAAATTTAGGAATCCCAGGATTGATTGTAAAAAAAATTATGATTTTGGAGGTTTGAGCAGCGCGCATTTTTCTAAAAAAATTGGCTGCCAGGCTTTTTCCTTTAATTGAAAGCTCATATCCTAAAAACAGGACACTGAGATAGGCAATTTTTGATTTTTTTAAAGTTGAATTTGTAGCCCTCAGATGCAAATCCCAAAATTATGGTATTCACTCTGTTCAAGTGCTCCTCTAGGTCATCGTCCGTTAGATAAATATCATCCACATAGGACAATACCTCTTCATCCAAATTTTGAAGTAACTCAGTTACTCTGGCCGAAAACAGCCCCGGACTGTTCTTATGCCCCTGGGGGAGTCGACAAAATTGACCCTGGGTCCCTAGCGTTGAGAAGGCTGTCAGATACCTGCTTTCAGGCGCTATAGTTTGGCAGAAAAATCCATTTCAGATATCAAGTGTCGTTTTATATTTTTTCTGCACAATGTTATTCATTAATGCGGCACTGTGGTCTAGAGCACATAGAATCGAGGGACCCCAAAGAACCACCCCAGGTAGTTGTAGGAGACCCACAGGGGACGGACGCGGTGTTCAGACACTGGTGCGAGTCCTGTACGAGTCTATGCGAGAGAACGCGATTGAGTTATCACTGTTACAGGTCCTTGGCGTGTTCGAGGCGAACACACCGATCGGTCAGTACGAGTCGAAGGACGCGGGTACTGATAGTTACAAGGGAGTTGGACGCGATGTGTCTAACACAGACGCGAGCCCTGTACGAGCCAGTGCGAGAGTCGCACTGGGAAAATAGTAGTTTTAGGGCACTTCTAGGGTAGCTACAAGCAAGCCACTTACAGGGTAAGTAGTTCTAGGGCCCACACCCACAGGAGCACTGTAGTGCTGAAGTTACCTCACCCAGGGGAGCCGGGTGCATAGGTGTCCTTTGGTGTCGGGTCGCGGCGTCGTTTTCAATGGGAGCCAGTGAAGACTTGCTGCTTGCGACGACAGAAGAAGTGTCCGTTGGAATCCAAGCCTGGATTCGGAAGGAGGAAGACCTGAAAGCAGAGGGGACAGTGTTCACAGTCACTTGGCAGTGACTCTGGGCAAGGAAGATGAATGCCCACCGTCGTCGACAGCTTCGGGTCGTTCACGGGTGTCTTGACTCTTCGACCACGTGGTCCAGGCGGCGTCGATGATGACCAGGAGCTGGATTTGGTATGTCCCACAACGTCTGCAGCTTACTGAGGTGTCGGCGACTCGATTGGAGCCAACAAGCCTTGGTAGCAGCAAGTCTTGTGGAAAGCGTAAGAAGTCAATGGTGCAGACCAGCAAGGTCTGGGGGACTCTCCCAGCAAGGGTAGGTCAGGGCAGGCCTGGAGCAACCAGGGGAGCCCTTTAGTTTCGTTGACAAGTCTTCTGGGGACCCACAAGCTGGCTTGCAAGGGATCGCGAAGACGCCTCGGGAGGATTCACTCAACAGGGGCCCACGGTCACTCGGGACGGTGTAGGCCTCTGATCTTCGGAGGGATTCCTGCTAGAGGCTGGGACCACACGTGGTCCAAAGCACAAGTTCGTAGAACGTCGTGAAGGGGTTGCACTCGACAATAGTGCACGGTACCCAGGGGCTGCGGTTCCTCGTCGCTCGTGGGGTCCACTTGCCTCAGCTTTGCTGGGGACTCACGATGGCCTTGGAGAAGTCAGGAAATCCTCTTCCTGGGCTGCAGGGACTTCGGGCTCCGGCGGGAGCGGCGTAGTTTGCGACCGTCGTTGTCGTTTTTGGTGCCTGCCAAGCAGGGGAGTCACTCCTTGACTCCAAGGGAGATTCTTCAGTCTTCCAGAGGTAGTGGAATGTCGAAGGTCCAGGATTCTTCTTAAGAGCGTCGTCCAGGGAGATCTGGGTTGCAATGCACAGGTTCCCCCTCTTATACTAAAAAGAAGGGAGGGACTAGCTCTATGACCCCACCTATGGGAGGGTCAGGGGAGGGGTGGCTACACCCACTTCCCTTTGTCCAGTTTCGCGCCAGAGCAGGGGCAGGTAGCCCCTGAGCTGGTTTGAACTGGCATATGCACAGAGGAGCCTTCTGCTCCCCCAGTGCAGGACTTCAAAGCACTCTAGGAGTGCACCCACCCAGCCCCAATACACTAAACCCTGTCTGGGAGGTGGTCACACCCCCTTGGGACAGGATACCTATTGTTGGGCCTCCTCCACTGCGAGTGTTGGTCATCAGCAGGAGGGCAGCCCAGTGTCTGTGACTGGTGGCATCCATTTTGTGATGCCAGGGCTCTTCAGGATTCTACTGCGTTTCCACAGTAGGTACATGTCTATCCCTCTAGAAGGGTGGAATGCTACCCCCGCCGCCAGAACTGGCGGGGGTAGTATTCCAAGATGTTTGACACCAAACACGACATGTTTCCGTGCAGCCATCCCAAAGTTAGCATTTAACGCGAGGTTATAATGCGCTTAAGAGTATATGGTCAGGCTGCACTACACACAGCCTCAGAGAAGGGTCTCCGAATGCTGCAGAGGGGCTCTGCTCATGCAGGGGCACCCTCTCACATAGGAACCAAGCACTCTGCCTTCAGGATTGATAAGGCCTGCCATAGGAGTGACTTATGGGTTTATATGTGTGTATCTATGTAGTGATATAGGTAGCCTATATCACAGTAAGAGTGCATGCACCACCTTACCCTGGCTGCAGTAGCAGACCTGTGGTGTCAGATTTAGTCTGCTTCCCAGGGGTGGCATAATACATGCTTCAGCCCCTGGGAGGCCTGTGAAGTACCTATGCCCTTGGTACCTAAGGTACCATATACTAGGGACTCATAAGGTACCACAGTATCCAATCACTAGTGCACCTAGAGTGCACTCCAAGTCGTTTAGAGAGAACAGAGAGGCTGGGGCCCTGATTGGCAGGGTCCCAGCCAGACTATAGCCAGAAACCAGTGTAAACATCAGAAAAAAAGTGGGGGCAACATAAGAGGCAGATCCTACTCTCCTACAGTTACCCCCACTTTTTGCCTGGTACTATGCTGTTTCTGACTAGTCTGACTGGGATCCTGCTAATCAGGACCCCAGTCCCTGTGCTTTCTCCCCTAAATTGGTATGGAAAGTACTTGGGTACATCCCAGATTGGACACTGGTGTACCCTTCTCAGTCCCTAGCATATGGTACTGAGGTACCCAGGGCATAGGTACACCAGGGGTCCCCCAGGGGCTGAAGCATGTATTATGCCACCCATGAGGGACCACTCAAACTGTAACTATAGGCCTGCCATTGCAGCCTGTGTAAGCTGGTGCTAGCACCACTTACGAAAGATATAGGTTTCCCTATATCTAAGGTCACTGCACTTAAAACCTATAAGTCACCCTTAAAGCGGGCCTTTCAATCCTGAAGGCAGGGTGCTCGGTTCCAAGTATGAGGGAGCCCCTGCATGAGCAGGGCACCCCTATAGCCTTCGGAGTCCATTCTCCCGGGCTGTAAGTGCATCAACCATTACGATACATAGAGTGGACATGCGTCATTACATGATGACCATCTCTAAACTAGCTGTAACGAACCCCATCATGTTTGGTATCAAACATGTTGGAATCATACCTTCCACACCGCAAACGGTGTGGGAGGTATGATTCCATGCACTGTAAAGCTCCTCCGGGAGGCCCTCAGTGCTCCCAATACCAGTCTTCTAGACCCAGACAGCACAACATGGCTGCTGCCGACCAGAGACCCGATTCTGCCCTCCTGCTGCTGAACCAAGCTCGAGCAGGGGAAGGCAGAACAATAGGTATCCTGTCACAGGGAAGTGTGACCACCTCCCAGACAGGGCTTAGTGTATTTGGGCCGGGTGGGAGCACTTGCCAGTGCCACTCAGTCTGCTTGAAGGGCACATTTGGTGCCCTCCTTGCATAGTCCAGTTCAAACCAGCTCAGGGAGCAGTTGGCTCCCGCTCGAAACTGGGCAAAGGACATGGGAGTATCTGACCCCTCCCCTGGGAGGGAACCCTGAATCGTTCCAACCCTTTCCTTAGGGTACTTAAGGGCTTACCTGAGGATGGGTCCCTAGATTCGTCGTGGGACAAGATTAATTTCAAGACACCACGTCTTCGACCTTCTGGGCACTCTGGACTTCGCTTGACTTCGCTCTGGGCATCAAGGCTGCAACTGTGAAGACTCCTGCTGCTCCTAATCTTGTCGCCCTGCTCGTCTGCTGCAACGTCCGTACCTGTGCTCCATACAGGAACCTTCCAAGGCCTGTGGGCATCCAAGACACCTGAAGGAATCGCCCTTGAAGTGAAGGAGTCACATCCCTGCATCTGCTGGCACCGCAAATAAGCTGACCGGTCTGATGATCCTGGGCTCCCACGGACTCCGAAATGCTCAGCAACACAGGTGGTGGTTCTTCACATCCCTTGAGGCCTGCCCTGTCCTCTCACCAAGTTTAAGGCCAGTATCCCTCGTTGGAGCCGCACAAACCGAACCCCTGTGCACTGTCAACTTTCTGTTGCAAAGGCTTGTTGGCTTCCTTCCATCAAGATCTTCGGGCTCCAAGTAGCCCCCACATCAAGCATCTCCTGTGACCAAGATCTTCGTCCTCACCCCATCACTTGCACCGTGGGCCTGCATCTTTGGTGAGCTGCTCAAGGTCTTCTTGCGACTCCAGTGCCTCCGGCCTGTGGGTCCTCTTGAGGGTCATCTCTGAATTCTGCGGACTCCCCTGATTGCTCGGGCCCTTCCCTGACTCCCCGCTTGTGGTGAGTCACCTGGACCTTGCTGGTCCCGACACTGCACCTTCTTCGCTTTCAACATTGTTTGCAGTTGCCAAGGCTTGTTGGTGCTCCCGACAAATGCCAACCCCATAACTCTCGACAGCCAACGTGGGACATCTCGTGAACGGCTCCTGGCCTTCCGCAGCGTCGCCTGGTCCTCACAGCTGCAGCTCCAAGGTCACCATCATCTCTCCTGCAACACTCGACATCGGAGGGCATTCGTCTTCCGTACCTCCTGGTCACTTCCAAGTGGCAAAGACTCTGTCCCCTCTGCTTGCAGGTACTTCTCAACTTGAATCCACCTTTGGGTTCCACCTGACACTTTCACCTTCTCCAGCAGCGGCATCTTCCTGAAGTCCTCCATTGGGTTAGACTGCGGTTTCCGACACCACTTCACACCTATGCACCCGGCTTCCCTGGTGTAGGTGTCCTGGTTCCTAGGGTATCCACGGCTGGGGTGGCTCTCCAACCTTTTGTCTTCCACAGGATTTCTTCAGGGTCCATTGGGAAGGGTCCTTCTTCTTTAAAATTGCAACCGCGACTTACCCATTGACTTGCATTGAACCTGCGGTCATGTTCCCACTCTGCACATGGCCTCCGTGGGGCTCCTGGTTACTTACCTTGGGCGGTTCCTTGGGTCCCCAGCACTTCTACATCTTCTGGGTATAGTCTTGACTCAAGTTGTGGTTTGCATACCACTATTTTAGTATATGGTCTGGTCTCCCCCTGGTGACCACTGTGTATTTCGTGCTACTTACGTGTTTCTATTGAAAAGTATTGTGTATATCTCCGCATAGGAGATATCTGTATGTGTTAGTGAGTGTCTTATAATAAATACATATTTTTATAAATACACTGTGTGGTTCTTTTTCACTTAATCTATACCTATAAGATTATGTTCTGGTAAAACAAGCTGCTTTACACCTTCTGGACTAAGCCTGAAGGCTGCTCTCCACAGCTACCACTTGGAGAGCTTTCGAAGATTGTCTAAGACCACTAAAATCAGCATAAGGGTTGTCTGGATTGGTGCAGGGTGCCCACTTACATAAGTGTGCATCATATACCAAGCCAGCTTCTCACACAGATTCTCCTACAGCTTCTTCCAGAAGTGCTTTATCTGGCTATGGAGAGCCAGCATGTAGCTGTCCCATCCTGAGGGGCTTTCTTGGAAGCTTGCTTCCAACCCTCCTTCACTAGGCTGAGAGGTCCTCTGACAGGGTGACTGTACAGAAGTTCAAAGGGGCTTAATCTAACCCCCTTCTGTGGTATCTCTCTGTAAGCAAACAGGCAGGCAAGATGATGTCCCACTTCTGTCTCAAGGGCTTTGACAGGCCCATGATCGTGCCTTTAAGGTCTTGTTGAACATTTCAACAAGCCCATTGGTTTGGAGATGATAGGGTGTGGAGAACGTGTATGTTACCCCTCACTCGTCCTGCACTGACTTCATATATGCTGACAGGAAGTTGGTACCTCGGTCAGATACTACTGCCTTAGGGAACCCCATATGGGTAAAGATCCCTATCAGTGCCCTGGCCTCTGCGGGCCCAGTAACTGTTTTCAGAGGTATAGCCTCTGGGTACTGGGTGGCATGGTCTACTAAGACTAAACTGTGACACTGGGCTGTCTTAGGGTTCAGATGCCCAATAATGTCGATGCCCACCCGTGCAAAGGCGGAAACGGGACGAAAGGGGAGCCTTGCGCTCCCCTCCTGACTTCCCACTGACCTTGCAGATGGGATATGACCTGAAGAACCCATCTGAAGTCATCTTCATCCGGGGCCAATAAAAGTAGGTGACAAGTGCCAAATGTCTTGTCCTGCCCTAGATGACCAGCCAGGGGGCCATAGTGAACCAGCTCTATTAGAAAGGTCCTGCAGCACTGGGGGACAACCAACACACAGGTTGCCCCAGGCTCAGTAACCTTAGGCTCGCTGTACAGGAGACCATTCTCCCAGTAAATAAGGTGGTCACCAGAGGTGTTGCCAGCTGCTGGGGCCTTGGCCTGCTGCGGTAAGCCCTCCAGAGTAGGGCACTCCTTCTGTGTACTGCAGAACTCCTCCCTGGTGGGACCTCCTTTCTTCTGCCATTTGATAAGTTCAGGTAGGTTTTCCAGGGCATCAATGTCCTCTCCTGTAGGTTCCGGGGTGTTGCCCTCAGGCTCTGCCTCCTCCCAGCCCATTGGAGTTTCAGGGCGATACAAAAGGGGATGATGGACGGAACGTTTGAGCCAATCAAACACTCACCCCCAGTCAACTGATCTGGGTTTAATCCATCATCATTCTTTAGCTCACTCCACCACCCCAGTTCACACATGGCCATATGCAAATCAGTCTGACCCTGTGCCTCATGGGAACAGTCCAGCCCGAACTGCCAAGCCATGTCTTCCCTGGACCGGAAACAAGCATCCTAGGACCGGTTTCTGGCATTCCAGCCGTCATCAGCCAGGCTTGCTTGAATCCAGTGGCAAAGTGAGCAAGGGACCCACGTCTGGGCATACCCCGCCAACTTAGGGCGAACAAAGCGATACAAAAGGGGATGATGGACGGAACGTTTGAGCCAATCAAACACTCACCCCAGTCAACTGATCTGGGTTTAATCCATCATCATTCTTTAGCTCACTCCACCACCCCAGTTCAGACATGGCCATATGCAAATCAGTCTGACCCTGTGCCTCATGGGAACAGTCCAGCCCGAACTGCCAAGCCATGTCTTCCCTGGACCGGAAACAAGCATCCTAGGACCGGTTTCTGGCATTCCAGCCGTCATCAGCCAGGCTTGCTTGAATCCAGTGGCAAAGTGAGCAAGGGACCCACGTCTGGGCATACCCCCGCCAACTTAGGGCGAACAAAGCGATACAAAAGGGGTTCGGGCTGGACTGTTCCCATGAGGCACAGGGTCAGACTGATTTGCATATGGCCATGTCTGAACTGGGGTGGTGGAGTGAGCTAAAGAATGATGATGGATTAAACCCAGATCAGTTGACTGGGGGTGAGTGTTTGATTGGCTCAAACATTCCGTCCATCATCCCCTTTTGTATCGCTTTGGTCGCCCTAAGTTGGCGGGGGTATGCCCAGACGTGGGTCCCTTGCTCACTTTGCCACTGGATTCAAGCAAGCTTGGCTGATGACGGCTGAAATGCCAGAAACCGGTCCTAGGATGCTTGTTTCCGGTCCAGGGAAGACATGGCTTGGCAGTTCGGGCTGGACTGTTCCCATGAGGCACAGGGTCAGACTGATTTGCATATGGCCATGTCTGAACTGGGGTGGTGGAGTGAGCTAAAGAATGATGATGGATTAAACCCAGATCAGTTGACTGGGGTGAGTGTTTGATTGGCTCAAACATTCCGTCTATCATCCCCTTTTGTATCGCTTTGGTCGCCCTAAGTTGGCGGGGGTATGCCCAGACGTGGGTCCCTTGCTCACTTTGCCACTGGATTCAAGCAAGCCTGGCTGATGACGGCTGAAATGCCAGAAACCGGTCCTAGGATGCTTGTTTCCGGTCCAGGGAAAACATGGCTTGGCAGTTCGGGCTGGACTGTTCCCATGAGGCACAGGGTCAGACTGATTTGCATATGGCCATGTCTGAACTGGGGTGGTGGAGTGAGCTAAAGAATGATGATGGATTAAACCCAGATCAGTTGACTGGGGTGAGTGTTTGATTGGCTCAAACATTCCGTCCATCATCCCCTTTTGTATCGCTTTGGTCGCCCTAAGTTGGCGGGGGTATGCCCAGACGTGGGTCCCTTGCTCACTTTGCCACTGGATTCAAGCAAGCCTGGCTGATGACGGCTGAAATGCCAGAAACCGGTCCTAGGATGCTTGTTTCCGGTCCAGGGAAGACATGGCTTGGCAGTTCGGGCTGGACTGTTCCCATGAGGCACAGGGTCAGACTGATTTGCATATGGCCATGTCTGAACTGGGGTGGTGGAGTGAGCTAAAGAATGATGATGGATTAAACCCAGATCAGTTGACTGGGGGTGAGTGTTTGATTGGCTCAAACATTCCGTCCATCATCCCCTTTTGTATCGCTTTGGTCGCCCTAAGTTGGCGGGGGTATGCCCAGACGTGGGTCCCTTGCTCACTTTGCCACTGGATTCAAGCAAGCCTGGCTGATGACGGCTGAAATGCCAGAAACCGGTCCTAGGATGCTTGTTTCCGGTCCAGGGAAGACATGGCTTGGCAGTTCGGGCTGGACTGTTCCCCTTTGAGGCACAGGGTCAGACTGATTTGCATATGGCCATGTCTGAACTGGGGTGGTGGAGTGAGCTAAAGAATGATGATGGATTAAACCCAGATCAGTTGACTGGGGTGAGTGTTTGATTGGCTCAAACATTCCGTCCATCATCCCCTTTGTATCGCTTTGGTCGCCCTAAGTTGGCGGGGGTATGCCCAGACGTGGGTCCCTTGCTCACTTTGCCACTGGATTCAAGCAAGCCTGGCTGATGACGGCTGAAATGCCAGAAACCGGTCCTAGGATGCTTGTTTCCGGTCCAGGGAAGACATGGCTTGGCAGTTCGGGCTGGACTGTTCCCATGAGGCACAGGGTCAGACTGATTTGCATATGGCCATGTCTGAACTGGGGTGGTGGAGTGAGCTAAAGAATGATGATGGATTAAACCCAGATCAGTTGACTGGGGGTGAGTGTTTGATTGGCTCAAACATTCCGTCCATCATCCCCTTTTGTATCGCTTTGGTCGCCCTAAGTTGGCGGGGTATGCCCAGACGTGGGTCCCTTGCTCACTTTGCCACTGGATTCAAGCAAGCCTGGCTGATGACGGCTGAAATTCCAGAAACCGGTCCTAGGATGCTTGTTTCCGGTCCAGGAAGACATGGCTTGGCAGTTCGGGCTGGACTGTTCCCATGAGGCACAGGGTCAGACTGATTTGCATATGGCCATGTCTGAACTGGGGTGGTGGAGTGAGCTAAAGAATGATGATGGATTAAACCCAGATCAGTTGACTGGGGTGAGTGTTTGATTGGCTCAAACATTCCGTCCATCATCCCCTTTTGTATCGCTTTGGTCGCCCTAAGTTGGCGGGGGTATGCCCAGACGTGGGTCCCTTGCTCACTTTGCCACTGGATTCAAGCAAGCCTGGCTGATGACGGCTGAAATGCCAGAAACCGGTCCTAGGATGCTTGTTTCCGGTCCAGGGAAGACATGGCTTGGCAGTTCGGGCTGGACTGTTCCCATGAGGCACAGGGTCAGACTGATTTGCATATGGCCATGTCTGAACTGGGGTGGTGGAGTGAGCTAAAGAATGATGATGGATTAAACCCAGATCAGTTGACTGGGGGTGAGTGTTTGATTGGCTCAAACATTCCGTCCATCATCCCCTTTTGTATCGCATTGGAGTTTCAGGAGCAGGTTTCCCAAACCCCTTGCCCTTTCTTTTCTTGGCAGGTACCTGGGCCATTCTTCCAGACTCCACGTACTCTTAATTACCCACTCGGGCAGCCATGCAACGTTTGGTCAGACACACCCATTTAGGCTACTCTAAGATTTCCAGGTGGGGCTGGAGCTCAACCTCTCTCCAGATGGTGTGCTTCATCTCATTACCGAGCAGAAACTTCACAGGCATGGATGGACTCATAGCTGCCCTTAAAGAACACACCCCCCTTCCCCCCCTTCAAAGGGAACCAAAGATACTGGATAGTGACTCACATGTTTGTCAGCTACTATAGCCTGGTGGAATACATTAGAGACTGCCTGCTTTGAGGATACCAGGTGACACCTGATGGTTGTAATACTGGTTCCTCTGTGTCTCTGAGCATCTACCTGATGCCCATTGATGGTGACCCACTGCCTTTATTTTTTAGTGTTGCTAGGCATATGGGCTCTTGGCACCATCTCTCCGTCACCCAGGGACACTAGGGTAACCTCTACACTACACCCCCCTACTAACTGGAGCAATCTCTTCCCCAAGCACAACAATAGCCAGCCCCAGTGTCTGCCCACCAGTGGGGGGTCTGTGCCCTCTTGGGAACTTGGCATCTCTTGTGCCCAAACTGATGGCACTCCTAGCACTTGGGGGTGAACTTCCCTGATCAGAGAACTAATAATTCTTCTGTTCAGGTGGGGATTGGGAATCCTGACCCCTGGAACTATTTTGGGGACCTTTACAAAAATCCTTGTTTTCACTTTTTATCTCCCCTCCACCCCCTCTTCTGGTGGGGGCCCCATCCATCCTTGTGGTGATCCTCTTCCCTCCCCATCATCCCCCCAAGATACCTTCATGTGGACCTGGTACTGAGCCAGCAGTCCACCTCCTTCGCAAGCTCTGTGGGGGTCAGTGAGCTTGCTATCAATCAGGTGTTTGGCGCAGCTCTGCAAAACAAAGACATGTGCTCTCTTGCCATTAAATTGTAATGTCGCTAATAATCGTTTACTTCATTGCCCATTACCCAACCATCCAGTGCCTGTACTTTTGTGGGGTTGGACCATACTTCCTGACAAGGGTGTCCTTCATCCTGTCCCCCCATCTCTAGGGCCAACAGGGCTTCCTACCCTTCACTGGGATCATGCCTCCAGAGACTGGCCCAATCCTCCTCAGAGACCCTATGCATCTCCAGAACATTTTCATAGGCTTCAAACTACTTATCGATGCCATCTCCCACAACAAAGTTAGGCACCATATCGTTTGGAATGTGGACACTCTTATCCCCAGATGATACTGCGGGTATGCTGTCACCATTTTGGCTCGACTCGATCCGTTTAGCTCTGTTGTCCAGCTCTCCGAGACTTGGCTCATGGGCAATTCTCCTCTCCTCCATGACTAGTCTCTTCATTCAAGGCTCTCTTACCCTTCCTCTGCTTCCAACTTGAGCATGGCCAATTGCAGCCTAAACTCCCTTTCAGCTTTCCTGTCCGCCAGTTCCTCTGGGGAAAGGGTTTGCGAAGACACACTGCTCTCCACTCTGGCAGGGAGTTCCAATTCAGTAGACAAGTTATCCCCTCCTCCCCTGAATGCCACTTTTCAGGACTGGTATACAGGTCCTGCTCCTCCATCACCCCATCTTAGTCATCTGTTGCTGCCAGCAATTGGTGAGCCTCTGCCCAGGCCCTCTGAGCTTTCTGAAGCTCCACGCTTGTGGTGCCTTTACTGGTTGAAAGTCCTCTTTCCTTACAGGATTATTTGAGCTCAACCACAGTCTAGCTTTCCAGATTGAGGAGCTCGAATTCCATTTCTGTAGGTATGGTCGCAGTCAGAAAGAATGAGAGTCAATTTGGAAAAAGCAAAAGAGCCAATCAAGAAGAATTTTAAAACAAACTCAAATAGGTATCAGTATACTTTTATGGGATTTTTAGTGTAACACAAAATTGCTAAATAAACACAAGTCCAAATCTCACTGCTGAACACCAATGTAGGAAATTAGGTTCCTGGTTGCGCGGGATAAAGCCCTCCTCGAGCAACAGCCACAGTTCTTGTCATGGTGGAGCCACAAGCAAACCCCAAATTAACTGTGCTTAACCGTCTGGTAGCTTGGCGCATAAGCAGTCAGGGCAATGTGTAAAGTATTTATGCAGGACTTCAAGCAGTAATAAATTGAAAACCCAACACAAGAAAAGTCCCACACCAAATTAGAAAAATAGAGTATATTTTAATAAATTATTTGAGACATAAACGACAAAAATCCAATCAGTAGAACCGGAGGTGTGCCATTTGTAAGATTTATGTGAAAATAGTGCCTCAAAGCACAAAGTGTTAACTGAGGGTATCTGGTCACGCCTGACCGGGACAAACTCACATGTTCAGGCTGACTGTGATCAGCAGGAGCTGGATACAGGGTCCAAGCTAGGCCTGTAGAACAAAGTGCCTTAAAACCTGGTTGCGGAGTGCTGCAAGATCATGAATTGAGAATGCGTCGCTCAGCGGTGGTTCTGGGGGGCAGTGAGAGCTATGGGGAGTCCTGTGTTGAGGAATCGCCACGCATCGATGGTTCTGAGGAGCCGCAAATTCCTGCATCGGGGATGCGTTGTGCAGTGGTGGTTCTGCTGCAGGTCTGCGAGGTGCTGAGTTGGTTCTGACCACAGTACCACAGCTCGGCTGGCAGAGCACCTTCAAGCCAACTTCCAAGTGTCCAGGACCGCGGTTGCACCACTTGGGGGACAAGACTCACATCAGGCAAAGTCCAGGTGCTAGGTTCATGGTGGTTGGAGCTTTTTCTGTCCCTGAGGCTCTGATCAGGCGGCCAGCCAACTGGCCCTTGGAGTTAGTTTGGTGGTCCTGGGTTCAATATGCAGGTCCAATCCTTCTCATTCAGGTAGCAGGGCAGCAGAGTAACGGTCCTACTTGGAGCAGTGCAGCAGTCTTTCTGAATCTTTCACAGGCCCAGAGGTGTACTGAAGAGTTGAGTCTGAGGGTACAGTATTTATACTTGGTGCCAGCTTTGAAGTAGGAGTAGGTCCTAGAGGTTTCCTTCCCCTGAGGTGTTTAAAACCTCCTCCCTTTGTGCCCTGGCCCCAGCTTGTCTAGAGGCACAAAAAACTAGTGTCAAACACTTTGTGAGTGTGCTCAGGCAGAGCCTTTGTGATGTGCAAGTATGGTAGGTGATAGCCCCTCATCAAGTCAGAGATGGCCCATCCTGCTAACCCCATACCCCCTTTGTCTCAATGTCTGGGAGCAATACACCAAGATCAACCTCCAGCTACACCTAGTCATGTGACCCAGGAGCAGGCTGCAGGCACAAAATAGTTGGGACAAGAAAATGCCAACTTTCTAAAAGTGGATTTTCAGTATTGGGACTGAAACTAATTTCGACATCAAACTCTATCTTCGTACCTGCTCCCATTTAAACTTTATCACTTATTCAATGTAATAAGGTAACCCAATACTATCCTATGGGGGAGGTAGGTCTTGCAGTAGTGAAAAATTAATGTATGAGTTTTTCAATACCAGGACATTTAAAAGTACATGTCCAACTTTTTGAATACACTACACACTGCCCTCTGGGTTGTTTTGGGACTACCCTAGGGGCGACTTATATGTATTAAAAGGAAGGTTTAGGCCTGGCAAAAGGTTTATTTTGGCAGGTATAAATGGAAATTTAAAACTGTACACACAGGCTGCAATAGCAGGCCTGAGACATGTTTGTAAGGCTACTTGAGTGCAGGCGCACTAGTAGTTTTTAGGTCGAGCCTAGCGGCAGCACGCATGTGCTGCTCGCTCTGCGAGGCATGCTGTAGTAGAGTATGCTGTGGAAGCCTCGCCCACTCTCCGCCCCTATTTGTCATTCGCTGGTGTCATTGTCCTTGGTAAATGCTGGCTTCCGATTAATTATGAGGCATGTTAGTCCCTCCTTGTTAACGCCTTGTCACCATTTGTTACCGCCCATGACGACTGGACCTTTTACTTCACTGGTTACACGGTCTCCGTTTTCAGTCTGTGAGCACTATTTTGTTTTGTAACTTACTAATGGGGACAAAAGCGGCTGCTTCCTGCATTTGCAGCGCGCCCACACAGGACAATGGCGGACGCTTTTTTTATTTTTTAGACTTTATTACTTTTGGGATGAATTGCATGCTGAACACAGCGCCCACTTTAGGGACACGGCGCTCAGTTTCATTTATTTTTAACTACAATATTTAGCGCGGCGCCCGTTTCAGGTACACCGTGCTTTGTTTCGTTCTTTTTTTTTTTTACTTTATTGGTGAGCGCAGCGCCCTCTTCACGGACACCGAGCTCAGTGTGAAAGTTAAAAAAGAAAGAAATAGAGCGCGGTGTCCTTGAAGCGGCGCCGCTCTCAGTTTTAAACTTAATCATGCCTTTTATTTATAAAAGCAAACACAAGGAGATGATGGACAGAGCGCTGAAACTTTTCAGACCCTCACCCCCCAGTCACAGATCTGGGTTGACTCCATCATCGTTCTTTAGCTCACTTCGCCACCCCAGTTCAGACAGAGCTATATGCAAATCAGTCTTGACCCTGTGCCTCATGGGAACAGTCCAGCCCGAACTGCCAAGCCATGTCTTCCCTGGACCGGAAACAAGCATCCTGGGACCGGTTTCGGGCTAACAGCCCTCATCAGCCAGGCTAGCTTGAATCCAGTGGCAAAGTGAGCAAGGGACCCACGTCTGGGCATACCCTGCCAACTTAGGGCGAACAAAGCAAACACAAGAAGATGATGGAAGGCGCGCATAAACTTTTCAGACACTCGCCCCCAGTCACAGATCTGGGTTGAATCCATCATCGTTCTTTAGCTCACTTCGCCACCTGATTTCAGACACAGCTATTTGCAAATCAGTCTTGACCCTGTGCCTCATGGGAACAGTCCAGCCCGAACTGCCAAGCCATGTCGTCCCTGGACCGGAAACAAGCATCCTGGGACCGGTTTCGGGCTAACAGCCCTCATCAGCCAGGCTAGCTTGAATCCAGTGGCAAAGTGAGCAAGGGACCCACGTCTGGGCATACCCTGCCAACTTAGGGCGAACAAAGCAAACACAAGGAGATGATGGACTGAGCGCAGAAACTTTTCAGACACTCACCCCCCAGTCACAGATCTGGGTTGAATCCATCATCGTTCTTTAGCTCACTTCGCCACCCCAGTTCAGACAGAGCTATATGCAAATCAGTCTTAACCCTGTGCCTCATGGGAACAGTCCAGCCCGAACAGCCAAGCCATGTCTTCCCTGGACCGGAAACAAGCATCCTGGGACCGGTTTCGGGCTAACAGCCCTCATCAGCCAGGCTAGCTTGAATCCAGTGGCAAAGTGAGCAAGGGACCCACGTCTGGGCATACCCTGCCAACTTAGGGCGAACAAAGCAAACACAAGGAGATGATGGACTGAGCGCAGAAACTTTTCAGACACTCACCCCCCAGTCACAGATCTGGGTTGAATCCATCATCGTTCTTTAGCTCACTTCGCCACCCCAGTTCAGACAGAGCTATATGCAAATCAGTCTTGACCCTGTGCCTCATGGGAACAGTCCAGCCCGAACTGCCAAGCCATGTCTTCCCTGGACCGGAAACAAGCATCCTAGGACCAGTTTCGGGCTAACAGCCCTCATCAGCCAAGCTAGCTTGAATCCAGTGGCAAAGTGAGCAAGGGACCCACGTCTGGGCATACCCTGCCAACTTAGGGCGAACAAAGCAAACACAAGGAGATGATGGACGGAGCGCTGAAACTTTTCAGACACTCACCCCCCAGTCACAGATCTGGGTTGAATCCATCATCGTTCTTTAGCTCACTTTGCCACCCCAGTTCAGACACAGCTATATGCAAATCAGTCTTGACCCTGTGCCTCATGGGAACAGTCCAGCCCGAACTGCCAAGCCATGTCTTCCCTGGACCAGAACAAGCATCCTGGGACCGGTTTCGGGGTGGTGTGGTGAGCAAAGGAATGATGGATTAAGCCCAGATCTTTGTGACTGGGGGTGAATGTTTGTATTGTCCAGCATTCCGTCCATCAATTGTTTCTTTTGCATATGTCGCCCTAAGTGGGAAGGGTATGCCCAGACGTGGGTCCCGTGCTCACTACACCACTGGATTCAAGCTAGCCTGGCTGATGAATGGTGATGCCCTGAAACCGGTCCCAGGATGCTTGTTTCCGGTCCAGGGAGGACCTGGCTTGGCAGTTCGGGCTGGACTGTTCCCACAAGGAACAGGGTCAAGACTGATTTGCATATGGCTGGGTCCAAACTGGGGTGGTGTGGTGAGCAAAAGAATGATGGATTAAACCCAGATCTTTGTGACTGGGGGTGAATGTTTGTATTGTCCAGCATTCCGTCCATCAATTGTTTCTTTTGCATATGTCGCCCTAAGTGGGAAGGGTATGCCCAGACGTGGGTCCCATGCTCACTACACCACTGGATTCAAGCTAGCCTGGCTGATGAAGGGTGATGTGCTGAAACTGGTCCCAGGATGCTTGTTTCCGGTCCAGGGAGGACCTGGCTTGGCAGTTCGGGCTGGACTGTTCCCACAAGGAGCAGGGTCAAGACTGATTTGCATATGTCTGGGTCCAAACTGGGGTGGTGTGGTGAGCAAAAGAATGATGGATTGAACCCAGATCTTTGTGAGTGGGGGTGAATGTTTGTATTGTCCAGCATTCCGTCCATCAATTGTTTCTTTTGCATATGTCGCCCTAAGTGGGAAGGGTATGCCCAGACGTGGGTCCCGTGCTCACTACACCACTGGATTCAAGCTAGCCTGGCTGATGAAGGGTGATGCCCTGAAACCGGTCCCAGGATGCTGGTTTCCTGTCCAGGGAGGACCTGGCTTGGCAGTTCGGGCTGGACTGTTCCCACAAGGAAGAGGGTCAAGACTGATTTGCATATGGCTGGGTCCAAACTGGGGTGGTGTGGTAAGCAAAAGAATGATGGATTAAACCCAGATCTTTGTGACTGGGGGTGAATGTTTGTATTGTCCCACATTCCGTCCATCAATTGTTTCTTTTGCTTTTATTTATAAAAGGCATTGTCATTTACAATGCCAATAGCTTAACTTGCGTAAATGCGAGACCTATTGCATACCAAATGCTTGTTAATTTACAGTCCCTGGGTACATGTAGTATCACTGTATTAGGGTCTTACAAGTAAATTAAATATGCCATTTGGGTGTAAGCCAATGTTATCATGTTTATAGGAGGGAGCACAAGCAATTTCACACTGATTGGTAGTGGTAAAGTGTGCAGAGTCCTAAAGCAAGCAAAAACAGGAGTGTGCAGAGTCCTACAGCCAGCACAAACAGGAGAATGGAAGGCCAAAAGGTGGGGCAAACCTACACCAAGGTTGTCAGGTCAAACACAGTCCCTTTATTGCTGTTCTCTTTGGGTGGAGGAGAGAACTACTCCTTCCCGCTGCCATTTTGGGCACTGGAGCATAAGAGGTCAGGGAGAGGTTCACTCTCTTCTTCCTCAGCCTTATCAGTCACCATCAGCGTGGTGCTGTATGTTCTATTGTGGTGCAATTTGAGCCTGTTCACATGGATGCATCGTACTTGGCACAGACCATCATAGGGCTAAACCATGTGTTTGAACAACAAAGTCAAAGTCTCGAAAGCAAGCATTGTTGAGACTGTGTAAAAGGTTGGCTGTTTCTTTCCTATGAAGAGGTTTTATTATTTGCGTCAACAGTTTCTATAGTTTCACAGTGAATGAACCATAAACAGTGTGAAGTGCCCTAGATCACCATATGTTACAGTGACGCCGAGAATCAAATGTGGGTTTTGTACTTTGAAATGTTCCTGCTCTGTGTGTAATTGCCCAATATGTCAGAGTAATTAATAGTGTGGCAACGGAGTGCATTTAATGTATGTGAAAGGAGAAGACCACCAAAAATATTTAAATGTGTAAGGAAACAAAACGTTTAATATTTGTTGTGGAAACGCATCCCGTTTTCCTTTAAGGAGGGGGGTTGCGTTTCAACAGGAAAAAACCTTTATTAAAACACAATCGTAGACGAGGTGGTTTGCTGACCTCAGCGGGCCACCATCCCCGTGATGGCTGCGATTCCTAATGGGTTGCAAACTGCGACCTACCTCATTAATATTCATGGTGTGGGTCGATTTGCAACCCACTAGGAATCACAAGTCTGAAATAAAAAAGTTTCATACATATGAAGTGGTGATTTCCAAGTGACGATTCTGATGACATCACTGTTTGGAAGTCGCTATTCCTATTCTAAGTGCTTGTGGCCCTGTGTTCCCGAATATCAGGTTTTTATCTTGGTAAATAAACTCATTTGTTCCCAAGAATCAGCACATGTAGCTCAAAATACTTTAATTTTGCCTCAATTAGCCACCTTTTGTGTTCACTATATTCACTGATGTTCACAAATGTAATTGTTTATTTTTTCATTAATGCACCTAAGACCTGTTCTTTATAGCCACCACTACATGTGCCAGCCCTTGCCATCATGTACCCCCTTGTATAACTAGTATTCTAGTCATGTGCACAGTATGGGTCTGTGACGTTAACTTTGCAAACCTTGGGGCAGATTTACAAGCCCCTTGCGCCACTTTTGCATCACTTTTAACATGGGAAAAGTGACGCAAAAGTGGCGCAAGGGGCTTGTAAATCTGCCCCCTGGTTGTAGCAGTTTTCAGCAGGTAAAACTTGTGTTAAAAGGTGCGTTGTGCAAGAGAAAAGCTTGAACAAAAAATTACTTTTATGTGAAATTTCTCCTCTCCTTGCTCAGTTTTCCCAACTTGGGAAAGTTCTTAAAACTACCTTCACACGGGGCGTGGCTTGGACGGCAGAGCCGATGGCTGCCTGATCCCGTCGCTCAGTCGAGTGCGGAGGATAAACAATCGAATTTCAGAGTTAATGAAAACGTCGGTGCATCAGCGAAGTATCATTTGATTCCTGATGGTATGCTGCTCGTGTGGGTGCTGACAACATAACTCCCCACCGGCGGTTTGTGGAGATATCGACATCGGGGAATTTGCACTGTCTTCATTGCGTGATATCAAAATGGCGGATTGCGGCCATTCTTCAATCGGAAGCCGTCTCACACCAACAAGCTCATGATTGGCCATGCCAGGTATCGGACCAAGGCATTTGTGTCTCACTACATTCTCCGATGAGGTATTTTGTTTATAATTAGTACCGGCGGATCGTACGGCGAGCTTTTTAATATTACGGCCTGACCTCAAAATGGCGGCGATGTTAACATATCGAATCTTGCCTTCCGACCCTAAGCGTGCTCTTTATTATGTGAGGAGAGCGTGAACGCTGGTGGTTACTGCAGCATGGGCAATCGGTGAAGGTCTTTTTAAAGTGGGGCCGTTCAATATACCTGCTTCATCGCCGTAATCCAGTGCCTGACTTCAAAATGGCTGTCACGTGAGGGGAACATAAATCGAGTAACTACACTGGAGGTGCTGTACAATGCCCGTCAGCTGCGCAATCATTATTGGAGGTACTCTGTGTGCTCCTTAAATGAATTGTGTCATAGCGGGCTGGTTTTCGCTGGTTAAGATCATTCGTTCCCAAGAAGACGCCGGAAACTTGTGCTGTGGCTCATTTAAATGGCAGAGTGCACGTCTGAGGCGCTGTGAGTTTTTGCTTGTTTTACTCCTCTGCCAATATAGTAGTCTGAGAGGTGCCCCATCATCAGGGCCATGTGTTAGCTCTACAATCTGGGGTGACACCATCATATCTCTGCCAACTATATATATGGGGGTTTGCAGCAATCTCGGTTTTCTTGGATTTCAATTCATGTTGCTTTCCTGATCTTTGGATGAATGTGTTAATAGTCACACTAGCCGATTAAACTGGCCAGCGTTGAACAAGCTCTACTTTATGTGATCAACAAGAATAAATACAGGCTGACGTAGAGTGCAGAAATCAGGAATACAGCGCTCTTCGTGACGAGGTTCTTCTTTAATAATTTAACATCTACACTTTCGCTAGTGTTAGCAAGTTTAATTTGGATAGGATTATATACTTCCATCACAACTTCGCAACTATGGCAGAAAAAGAGTCCAGAATACAGTTTAAAAAAAACAAGGGGGACCCTTCACCATCTGACTCTCCCATCAAGGCCAAAGCAGACATTAATAGTACGATGGATATGATTCTTAAAAAACTAGCAGATGTTCATGATCTTGCTAAGTCCATCAAACAAAATACGGACGCTATGCAGTTAGAACTAACTGCCATTAGGGCAGACATGAGTACAATCAATTCTAAAATGGCAGCAGCAGAACAAAGAATCAGTGATGTTGAGGATGTTTCTTTTAAGGCCAGCAAAGAGTTGAAATCCCTTAGTGATATGGCAGCCATTTAAAAAAAAAAAACGACAAGCTTGAAGATAGAAATAGAAGAGGTAACATAAGGATTTTAGGTGTTCCGGAAGGTTCTGAAGACTCTGCGGGATCATGTATAGCTTTCCTGGAAGACTGGATACCTCAGTTCACTGGGTTAAAATTTTCGAATCCTTTAGAGCTTGACCGCGCACACAGAGTGCCAACTTATAACTCTTCTTCACGTCAAATAACCCGCCCTATTATCTGTAAGCCATTGAGATTTCAACATATTGAAGCTATCCTCAATTTCGCCCGTAAAAGTCGCCAGCTTATTTGGAATGGTCACAAAATAATTTTCACGCAGGACTATTCCAAGCCTGCAGTGGACACCAGAAAAGGCTTCCTTATCTTACGGGACGAGCTCAGAGCCAACAATATTCAGTTTTCCTTCCTTGGTCCGACTAAATTCAGAATCATAGTCAATGATCGTCGTCACTACTTCACGGACCCTAAAGACCTTTCGAATTTTCTAGAAGGGCCACCAACGCAGGTCATGGAATTTGCCCAGTTCTCCTCCAATAAAAGGAAGTCATGATGCTTGCATATCTTTAATTTTTTCTGTTCATAAGAGTTGAACTTTATAGTGCTTTCTCATTGGATGTTGCAGTAAATGCCTTCGCATCTGTTGGTTGTTTCTCCTATACCAGGTGGGTATTGTGAGAGCTGTAGTCAGCTCTTAATCCATCGATGGGTCTCTTTAATATAATATTATAAAGATTGCTTATTACTGTTATATCCTTCGTTTTTGTTTAAGATGTTTTAGATGCGGAAGTTATTCTTTTACCTCGGTAATGGTCATGTTCAAGTTTTAGCTTGTCTTTACTATATATTCGGTTCTATCTTAACTGGGATACTCTGGAAGTTTCCATCCTATCGTTTTAAGTAAAACTCTGTTCGACAGTTTGACGCTCCTGCCGTCGCACCTCCTACATTCGAGGTTTGCAGGGAAGGGTGGGGAGGGTGGGGGTGTGGGGAGGAGGATTCCCAGGGTGTGTGGAATGCCATTGAGAGTGCTGTGCTATGTCCCTTGGATATTCTCAGTTGTCTTCTGTTTCTATTTCTTTTATTTCTCTTTTCTTGCTTTCTGTTCTTTGTTCTCTTCTTATTATTGATTTGGTCGTACATTGATTTGCTCAAGCAAGAGTGCCTTTGTACTGTTTTTTTCATAAATGTCATTGGCCTTTTTAGTGTGCATATTTTCAATACAAGTTACCTTTACGCATCGATTGTGTCTTTTGGAAATGGTTGTTCGGTTAGATGGATCTTCAATATACTATACATATCGCATGCATTTAGAGCTTCTTGCCCTCAAATATATTACTGATGGCTCACACCAGGTCATATAGGATTACTGAAGATCTCAACATAGTATCTCTAAATGGTAAAGGTCTTAATCACCCTATTAAACGCCGGAAATTTTTGATTACTTAGCCAAATCTAAAGGAGACATCATTTTATTACAAGAAACAAAGCTTTCTGGGGAGGACGCTGCTTTTATTAAACATAATTGGATCTCACAGGTTGCTTGTTCACCAGCATCTCGTAAAAAGAAGGGAGTGATTACCTTAATTGCGAAAAAAGCTAATATCTCCCTGGAATCACAGTCGGATGATAGTGATGGTAGATTATTGGTCACTCATCTTAAGAAAGGAGATGATCACATACATGTCGTGAATATATATGGCCCCAACATAGATGATCCAAACTTCTGGGAGGGTATCTCGAACACTATAGAAACTCTTCCCCAGAATGATCTCATTATTGTTGGCGTCGACTTTAACATCCCGCTAGATCCGATAATAGATCGACAATCTTCATGCAAAATCATGCTACACGATCGCACAGCATAGTTCATAACATATGTGCCAAGTTTAATCTCAAAGATGCCTGGCGTCTTCAACACCCAGATGCCAGAGACTATACATTTTATTCGCCCCACATAATTCATATACTAGAATAGATTACATCCTTATCTCCGGTTCCTTCACACATTTAATCGAACACTCAGATATAGCGCCCAAATTGGTGTCTGATCATTCCTGTATCAATGTTAACTGGCTGGCAGTCATAATGAACCTTCACCCAAAAGATGGCGCTTCAATAATGATGTATTATCAGACCCTGAGGAGAAAAAGAAAATTGAAGAAGCAATTACAGACTAGCTCAAGCATAATGATAATGAAGAAACTAATATAGATACACTTTGGGACGCATTGAAGGCTACTATCAGGGGGATACTTATCGAAATTAAAACGAGAACCAATAAAAACTTTAATTCCGAATTAGTTAAACTTGAACAAGAAATTAAAACCCTGGAGTCCTCCCATGCCACTTTGTTGAAAGATACCACGATCCTTAACCTCCTAACGCAAAAGAAATATGAATATAATAAAATTCTGAGTGAACGTGCGGGAGTATGGGTGAACAAATTTAAAGCCCTTAAACTTTGTGAAGCTAATAAAGCAGGACATTTACTGGCTTCATATCTTAAACATAAACAGAACCAAAATGTCATTTCATCCATCAAGGATGTCAATAACCAAATGCATACAAAGCAAAAGGATATTCTAAATACTTTTAAATCTTTCTATGAGGACCTTTACAAAAATGATCAGAAATTTAACTCAGATGAATGTAACCTTTACTTGAACAGATTGAATCTATCCCAATTAAACGAATCAGATAAACTAACTTTGGGAAAACCAATTAGTTCATTGGAAGTGGTGACCTCGATCAAGGCCTTGAAAGACAATAAGGCTCCGGGACCTGATGGTTTTACTGCCACTTTCTATAAAACTTTTTCAGACCATTTGCGACCAACTATGTTGAAACTATTCGATAATATAGCTAAGGTAGGTCATACGACTGATTCTATGTCAGAAGCTAATATAATAGTTATACCTAAAGAGGGGAAGGATTCCTTATTGCCAAAGAACTATAGGCCAATATCCCTCATAAATGTTGATTGTAAAATTTACGCAAAAATTTTAGCCACATGACTTAACACTGTTCTTCCACACTTAATAAGCAATTCTCAAGTCGGCTTTCTTAAAAGTCGCATCTCCAATGATAACACTCGCTTATTATGCCATGTTTTAGAACGGGCCTCGATTAAACAAGATCCAACAATAGCAATCACATTGGACGCAGAAAAGGCCTTTGACAGGGTCTCGTGGCCTTTTTTAAAACAATGTATGTATTCATTTAACTTGGGGGAGTCATTCATAAATATGGTTATGGCCCTTTAGTTAACGCCTTCGGCTCGAATTGCAATCAATGGCTCGCTCTCGGACTCTTTTACCCTGCAACAAGGCACCAGACAAGGTTTCCCCTGTTCCCATCTCTTTTCCTTTTAGCTTTGGAACCTCTAATTCAAGACATTAAGTTGAATACAGATATAAAAGGTGTGGGATTCAACGCTACTCAAGTTAAGTTAGCCGCATATGCGGATGATATCTTAATAATAACTGAAAATCCAGAATCTTCAATTAAGGCTTTGATGTTTACAATAGGAGAATATTCGATACACTCAGGATACAAACTTAATAGGGATAAATCGGAGGTTAAACCATTGAATATTCACTGTACCAGAGACATTTTCGGTAACTCAGGCCTGGCGTGGCAACCGGGGTATATAAAATATTTAGGTATCGAATTTGATAGCAATATAATCGACACCCTTCATCATAATGAGACACTAACACTGTAGAAGGTCACGAAACTCCTTGATTCATGGTTACCAAAATTCATCACATGGTGGGGGAGAATAGAAACAATAAAGATGATGATTACGCCGTTGATTAATTATCTTATTAATATGCTCCCACTTATCTTGACAGACGATTTTCATCAGAAGATATCCTCCTCACAAAATTTTTATGGCAATGCAAGAAGGCTCGAATTAGTCTCAAGAAATTAAGGCTTGACAAATCCTTAGGCGGAGTTAATTTAGCCGATTTTAAAATGTCTCAATCAGCATTTTTAGCAAAGCAGGGCTCTTATTGGATTTCCCCTCCTGTCCATTATACTCCGGTGTGGTTAGAAGTTGAAAGATCTATTCTAGATAATCTTAATCCTTTGGTCCTACTCACTTCTAATCAACTTTATCCGATTAGCTCTAAATCTATCTTCAAAAATACGAAATTGGCGCTCCTTCAGGTAGACAAGAAACTCGATTTAAGTATTAAGGGTTCCAAGATGGAGTCTATTTGGCATAACCGTAACATTTCATATAAAGGGAAAAGCCTAAATTTTGGTAATTGGATCAATGTGGATATATTTTTCCCTATCAGCTAGAACAGTCTTCATACCCCATTACGTTTGCGGTACTTCAATCCAAATACAAATTAGATAACATTGAATTGTACAACTTTTTAAAAATTAGAGTGGCTCTACCCAAGGCTAAATTGCATAACTCGTCGCCATCGTTTCCATTGTTTGTATCTCAAATTAATAAACTAGGTCACCAGGTATCACACATTTACAAACTCCTTCGTCCCAAAACCTCGAATATTAATAATAAACTTGTAGCTTTTTGGGAGATGCATTCTTCTGACCCTTTACCCGAATCTATTTGGCCTCAAGTGTGGAGCTCTGCAACTCGTACCAAAATATCCCCAGTTTTGTCTCAAAGTAAATATTGGTTATTACACAAGGCATTTTGGACGCCTGCTCGTTTACACTCTCTACATATTCGTGACGATCCGTTGTGCTGGAATTGCAAAGAAGAAACTGGAGATTTAGCCCATCTTATTCTACTTTGTAAGGCTGTTTTGACCTTTTGGGACAATGTTTTCGATTTCCTTTCAAATGTATTTAATTGTGAGCTGAGAAGGGAATTATCTACCCTAACAACTTGTATTTTTACGATAGACTCATGTAATGAAGCAGATAAAGCTCTTTTAGATCTTTTATTCACATCAACAATAAAGATGGTTCTAAACAATTGGAAAGATACGTATAAGACTTCATTTAAAGGATGGATGAACTGGATTATTCATCTCAGAGATGCAGATAATATCGCTCTGCAGGGTTCTCCATGGAAAGCTTCAACAAGAGCTATGTGGAATTCTTTGGACATTTATTTCAAGTCACATAAACCTCCGTGATTATTTTATATCTTATAAGCTTATAATTGATAGGTAATTTGTGTGTTGTATTTGTTCATATGTACTGGATGTACAATGGGCCTCACATTTATTTTTAGTTACACTATGTTAGTTATTTCTCATGGGTTCTCTCTTTTTATTAGTTATTTTCTTTTCTCTTCTTCTCTTTTCTTCCTTTTCTTTCTGTTTCTTTTGTTTCCTTTTCTGGTTTTTCTTTATCACGTCACTTGCGTTTAATTTGGTTGTAATAATATTCCTTGTGATATATTGTCAAATTAACGCTTTGTTTAATTGTAATTTTGAGATGTGTGCAGTGTGTATACTTACCAAACATGTTTTATTTTGCCTTTTATGGAAAATCTAATAAAGTCTTTTGAAATAGAGAAAACTACCTTCACACACCTCTAGTTCCCCCTAGGATCCCACATCACATGCGATCCATTGCCACCATAAGCCCATGTTTATCCTTTAAATGCCTTTCAGTGCATCAGTGTACCCAGGTGTATGCTTGAACGGCAGTCACTGGTGTGTGGTGTCTCAGACATGCACTCCTATGCCAGTTAATGCCATTATGCACTGTTTGGCGGTCAGTCCAGGGTTGTGAGCAGGTTATGCCCCCATATTCTAGTAAGTGGCATGATGTTGCCATGTTACCTTCTATAAGCCAATCAATGCCATGATGTGCCCCAGTCTGTCATGTAACAAGCAGTGCCATTACATGCCCCTTTTACCTCCAGTTGTCAGTCACGGTTATGATTTTCCCCTATTCCGTCTCCACCACATAGGATAGACAATGCGTGGTGTTTGACATTTCCCCTTATGTGCACCCATGCCACAATGTGCCCCAGTTATTCAGTGCCAAGCTGCTTTCCTTTATCACCCATCTCCCAATCAATGTAATGATGAGCCTCTATTTTTCTCCTCTATACCAGACAGTACCACCATAGCCTCCTACCTGTTCACAGCCAGTCAGGTCATCACAGAGGGGGCTTAGTCCTGGTGAGGAGAGGGGAAAATACTTGGGTAGGCACCTGACACAGCATGGCATGGTATTTCTGAGCCCTGCTCGTGGAGTTGCCATGCATCACTATTGAAATATTGATAAAAAAGATAAAATAGAATAAAAATTGTTATAAAAATACACAAATAAATTAGCTACAATACAGCAACACTTGAAAGTCTGAGTTTATACAATATAATTTTAAATCTCGCTATATATTATCTTCCTTATACATGTATAGCCTTTCTATGTAGTTATGTATCTATATATTTAGTTCTTTACTCTTACTGTAGAAGAAGAAAACAAAAAAGCACCCTTGGCTTGCACCAATGCACTACTCTGTCTCACCCTATACCTCTCTCAAAATATCCTCTACCTCCACTCTCTGACTCATCCCAAACCTCATTTTACTACTATGATCTCCAAAACAACCCTTTCAAATTCTTCCCTCATGTATCCCTTCTTTGACTCATCCCAAAACTTATTTTACTACGATTTCCCTAATCCCATTCTAGAGACTCTTACCTCCCCCATCTCTCCTTTTACTCACCTCAAACCTCATCTTACTACTATGATCTCACAAATAACACTTTCTAGACTCTTCCCTCTTCTATCCCTCCTTTATCCTATTAAATCTACCTCACAGACTCGCATGTCCACCGCTCAAATTAACTCCTATTTCTCTGTAGTAATCCACCACGAATCCTTTGTTGGTTCTGGAGTAGTGTGCTACTCGCCGAAAAGCACTTCGACGCCTCATCAGGGGTAGTAAGCGCTATATAAAAACAATTACAACTCTACATAGAAATAAAGGCGTACAATTTCAACAGATACAATGCATGTGTTAAATGCCTAAAATATTTATTTTTTCTATCGGAAGTCTCCTGGCGAATGCATTGAGATGCAGTAGATGTATAAAATCAATAAACAGCTGGTAGTTGTGTTTAAAATGGATCAGAGAAAAGTAAATGTTTCAGTTTTGAATTGTTTGGCACAACACATTTACATGCCTGCTTTCAAACAATTAAATGATCTGTATACAAAGACATAATTGAAATGTTTTTTTTTAAACTTGTTTTTATTCAGAATTGCATATCATGGTACAGGACACCTTGTCACACATGGAAACAGAACAATTAGAAGGGGCAAGTAACATCATATATTCTGTAACACAACTTGGATAGACATCTGTGTACAGCGCCCACACTCCCAGGTCAGTAATAACATATTAGAGTACACATCACCATATTAACATAGTAAGCATACAGTACATCTTCTTTAGGAGTGACCCATCCAAAGAAAAACATAATATTAATCATAAATTGTGGCAGCAGCAGAACGGCAAGGGGTGTATATTTAAAATGCTCTGAAAAAGAGCATCATAAAGAGATGAAATAACTAAAGCATTTTTTATTAAGATCCCAAGTACGTTACACCCAACATCCAAGTAGGGTTGTAATTAAGTTATCTACCTATTGCAGTCACCCACGCCGTATTTGATGTTCTAAAATGTGTAGCACAAAATTAAGTACAAGATAGCACAAAGGAAGGAAGTGACGTTGTGTGCGTTGCTGAGGTGCGGGAGCTCCGTGAGGCTGTGGCGGGCCCCGTAACCTGGAACGGCAGGTACAGTGGAGTGCGCAGCGGGCAGCAATGAATGCGGCAGACTCACTGACCACGCAGAAGTACAGCACTGGGGCATCGGAGCCGGGAGTGGTGCACTCCCTAAGTGGCCCCAGTCCTCAGTAGCCCAGCGGCCCAGGGGTTGAAGGGTCTGAATTGGGCCTTACAATCTTGCTGTCAGCTTTGCCCTACCTTGCATTGTCTGTCTGCCTGCCTGTCTGTTGCCTGTCTGTCTGCCTGCCTGCCTGCCTGCCTGCCTGGAGTGGGACTCGGTCCCCCAGCGTGTTCCTGGATCTTGAACCAGATAGAGACACCAGACTGCATAAAAGTGCAGAGATTTCCCTCGCTCTAGTCATAGGAGCATTGAGTATTGGTGCATTGGAATATCAGAGACTGAGTACCTGCTGTGTGTTGAGGAAGCCTAGGCCACAGCGCCCCCTTGGGGGTGCGGAGGCAGCCAGTATTAGGCTGGTGCGGCTTGTGCCTGGGTGGGTGGGGTCTGCTCCCTGCACAAACACTTATTTCTCACTTGTGTGCTCCCTTGTGTGCCCAATCTCCACCCTCTAGGAAGAGGGTTAACACCAATTTGTGGAGTTGTAGAGAGGAGGAAAGAGGGAAAGACAGCATCAGACCTTCGTGGCATTTGTGTGGACAAGTGGACATCTGTGGAAAAGTTTTTATAAGGTGCTTTAGAAGATGTCTTTTAGGTGTCTGCGTTCTGGTCGTTTAATCGCACCTTCAGGCTCAACTGGTCCATTTGTTATTCATATCAGCTCCCCTAAACTTTTAAAAACTATTCGGCAAAAGAAGCCCCAGTCCCCTTTCTGAATCCAATATAAGCTTTATTTCGACAAAATGTCATAAAAGCTACGATTGCAATAAAAACACATTGCTGTTCTTTGGAAGAGCAAAATACAGATTTACAGCGTCATTCGTTTTGCATAGATGTTACTACAACAAAAATGATCAATTAAGCTCGTGAAGCAATGATACGAATGTCATATTCAAAAGGTTAAAAGATTAAAACAGAAAAACAGGAAACCAATTAATATATACACGATTTAGTTCTAATTATTTAGTACATATCAACATTAAAACTAGGCTAAAATCATGTGATATTTCATTTTTACGATGGAGTATTAAGAAAATTCAAAAAGACATTTGGTTTTCCTTAACTAATAACAGGATTTTTGACGAATAAAGTGCTTGTGCAAGGTGGATCCAGCAACTTATATAATAGGACTTTGAGGTCCCCACTAATCTGCTTTCGATTGAGGCTATGTCTTTCTTGCAAGCACCTTACACCTTATAAGCCATGCTTGTCCTAGAAACTTTGCTACACAGCATGCGTAAAACGGCCTAGGATCGGATCTAAGAATACGTATTGCTGTATAGTAGTCTCGTGTGCCCAATTGTCGACAGAGCGGTTTCAGCCATTTTGCCCGCGATGATTTGTACGCCGGGCAAGCAAATATTAAATGGGCAGTACTTTCAATCGGGGCCTTGCAACATGGGCAATTTTTCTCCTTACTTGGGCTTCACTTTGCTGTCGCCTCACGGACAGGGAGAGTTCCGAGCCTAAAGTGGATATAGAGTGTTCTATCTCTTGGTACTTTGATTGTGTCGAGAAAGGGCTCAAAATATCTAGTCTGCTTGTGGGAATAGAATTCTAATGTTAGTTTGCCCACGTTGGAATTACGGTTCTCTCGTAGGTCCACCCATTCCCAATATAGGCGTTTGAGTTCCTCTCTCCTCGGGGGTACCTGGCCGGCCCAACAGCCCTGGAGACCCATAGCTGACAAGGTTCTTTTAATATTAGTAATCCAGCCTATTTTCCCGCCAGTGTCTAGGCTAATAATCTCAGTCATGGCCTCTGCGTAGGAAGAGAGTTCAGGGGTCCGCCTAATGCGGGCCCAAAAAAGTAGGAGGCGCAATCTAGCTATGTCACTCAATGACCGCCTACCCATATCTAACAAAAGGGGAGCAAGGGGGACGTATTTGGGTACCATGACCAGGTCTCTCAGAAATTTATATTCTGACCTGCAAAGCTCATCAAGTCCCATTTGTCTCTCTTGAAGTCCCATCCCTCCGTGTTGTCCCTGTTCTCAAAGAAGGGGAGAGGGGTAGGAAATAAGGAATTGGTGATGTCTACAGGCGTAAACAGATAAGATGAGTCCAGATTAGTTACGGTTTTGTCCCAGGGCACAGTCCCTTGTCAGATTAACCGCTTCATCCGTAACCCAGTGCAGCCCATTCCCCAAATCAGTCCAGCAAGTTATGTCGCGCAGGGGAAGCAGTGGAAGAAATGGACAAGGAGGTCGCAAAGGCTGTTTCTGAGATGAATATTATCGGTATCAAGTTGGATTCTAAGTCTGGGCCTAAGAGTCCTGTGGCCCTATCTGGTGATCAAAATGTTGCTCCTGTGTCAGGAATGTCTTCGTCTAAAGAGGCCTCTCGAATGATTCATGGCGAACTTTATGGCGATGTGTATAGCAGCAATCCCAATGTATTGGAGGATTATTCTTTGCCGGACATTACCATTCTCATGGAGAAAATCCGAGTTAGGGAGGCTAATTTAAAATCACCAGTTGCCTTGGACATGGCCTTGAGTCCACCTTTGGACTGCCTAACTAGTCATCCTCCATTACCTGCTTTGTATAGCAGTATGCCTTCTTCGAGGGTCTCTCTTTTGGGTTCAATGGACTCCCTGAATTGTGATTTCTCCACATGCACAGGGGCTCATGTCCTCGTGCAGTCATCAAATTTGGAAATCTATGGGATGGGTGGGGGGAGGGCCCACTCCGATATATTATTTTCTGTAGAGAGGATACTTTCCTTGATTTTGACCTTGTTGGATAAATCATCTGCTAATTCTGATCATGTACTGGATGTGTTGTTCCCCATTTTAAGGGGGGGGGGCAGCACCTCACTTCTTTTGGTCTATGCCCAGGGAAGGAAGAAGGGGGCATTAAAATGAGATCTCCGGCTTCCCAGACTAATATAGTGGCATAAAATGAGGTGGCAGGAGTGGGAGTTCAGGTGGGGAACTAAGATGGACCTGCGGCCACTCCTTTTGGGCAATCCAACGATATCTTCGAGGCCACTAAGGAGAGTGCCAATAGGTCCTGTTCTTCCTTCCCAAACCATGTAACTGGGGATCAACGCCAGGCTGCCCAAGGGGAAAATGTATCTGTATATGAGTATCCTCCAGTTTTCCTGATATTTAAAAAAGGGGTTTCCATTGCCTGTGGGGCTGTAGTTTCACAAAATGACCATCCTAGTGTTAAACTATCAAGGGCTAAACAAGATGGTGTTTCTCCGGTGAAGGGATCCTCTCCCCTCAGTGGTAATGGGGCAAATTGCCAGAAGGAGAAAAAGAAAAGGATTTGGCGCATTATGAAGCTTAAGTCTAATAACGGAGGTTTTCCAACGCCCTTGAAGAGTCCGATCCCATTATCCAGCCCCAAAAAGTAAAAGAGTTGATGAAGGCCGGGCCTCTTACAGGTCGGGATTTTGAGTCCCCAGAAGTAAATAGTATGCTCCCTTATCCTACTATACCAGAACTCAGAAGTACCAATTCCAGGCTGCCATTGGCAGGAGAAGGGGTTTACGGATACGGGGGTACCTATCCATAATAACTGTGGTGGGTTGAGCATGGGAACAGTGAAGGACGATGCTGGGGATGGGATCGTAGAATCAGTGAGCACAGACGTTGAGGGTAATGGAGCTCCCTAAGAGGCAGGGTTGATCACTGATAGATTTCCACCAATCCTCTTATGTGGATTATTTCCCAGTACTGACTGATCTTAAACATGGGAAGACTCTCAATGGGGAGGCTCCCTCGTTTTTTCCACCAGCTCAAATCCTCAAGTCGGGGGCTGGGCCAAGGCAGCGTAATAATCTAGTCGAAGGACCGGGGCTTGGCCATCTCTCTAATACCCTGAATTTTGTTTCTCTGTTTGATAGGAAATTGGGTACGGTGAACAGAACCTTTATCCTGCAGCTTTTATCAGATATCATCGATTTGTTCCTGATATCAAGTAGAAATATTGATCGGGTGTTCTTGGACTCTCTAAACTTCCGTGTTCCAGAGTAACATTTAGTTCTAGGATTGTTGTAATGCTGATCCTGGCTAATGTGGACCATTTCCAGAAAAAAGGTATTGATGTAGATAACCATTGGGTGGGAAATCAGGGCCCCATTAGAGTTGTATGCAATAGTAGGGTGGTTGTAAATCTGAAGGATATCATAATCTCTATTGGTAGAGTCACGGGGAGAGAGAGATAAATATTGTGCGACATGAGGACCAGATGGTCAGGGAATCTAGAAAGCGAGATGAGTTGGTTCCCTAGAGTTGGGTAGCAGGTACACTAAATGCCTCCAAAGAAAACAAAACTTCCAATGTTGCAGAGGTATTCCTGGAATATTGCGGTCTTAGGACATTCTAATTCCAAGCTAAACTTCTTTATGCGATTTCACCCAATGATAATTTGCTTACAGGAAACTTGGATCTGTTCTGATTTTAAATATGAGAATTATTCAGATTTTTCTGGTGCAGCAGAACCTATAGTAAAAGGTCACGCCAGTGGAGGTTTAGCTATTTTACTTAGTGGCAGTATAAACTGGAATCCTATGGTGTTTGTCCATCCCTCAAATCTTTGTATGTGTATAAAGTTGGCCCTGTGCAATGTAATAGGAGGCTCGTATTCATCTCTTCTTCTGGTAAATGTTTATATTCCCCCCGAGATGTCGTCTGACTCTTTAGTTGAGTCTATGTTCTCTTTTGTGCATAATATTAGCAACTTGGAAGAATGCACACTGATAATTATGGTGGGAGATTTTAATGCCAAAATCTCGAATTGTTCTTCTTTGACCTTTGGAAACCTAGAGTTGGATGAGGTATGGAGTATCCCAAAGGCAATTTTCCCTGGCAATATTAGATCAGACAGGCGAGGTTTATGTTTTCTAGATTACCTGAGAACCAATGACTTGGTTGCTCTAAATGGCAGATGCCAAGAGGATTCTCCAGCCTCTTTCACTTTCCATTCTTCTCGAGGGCAATCAGTAATTGATTATATGGTGGTTTCCTAACAAATGTTTGGCGGTTGCACAGTTTGAGGTATTGAGGACGGATCTGAGCGATCACAGTATTCTCTCTGTGGTTATTGATTTAGAACTCAAGGTGCTCGAGTCCTGGAATTCCAGAAATGATACGATTGTCTATAACAAAACAAATGGGCGTACCTTTTGGTCAAATAAAAATACGATAAACTTGGCAGGGTATGTTAAAATAGCGAGTTCAGGCCCTATACAATAGAACCATACTGCCTGGTTTGAAAAGCAGTTGTCTTTATTTCGATCTTGTGAGAGTAAGAAACGAGCCACTAGTACTAAACCTGTGGTGGTTATCTCTTGGGAGGTGTTAATACCAGCATTTGTAAAGCGCGCAGCTACCTCAGGCGAGGTGTCCTGGCGCTGGGGGCTCTCGAGAAGATTAAGCGAGCTTTTGCCCAGAGTCACGAGGTGCTGGGCTAACCTGCCGCCAGCCCCGGGGATCGTACCATGAGCCCCCGTGTTCCGGAGTCAGCCGACCTGGCCGCTGCACCACACCTCTTCCTTGGACTTTGCTTTTTCAGGGGGTTTACCCTCAGACTTTTGGCCTCCTGTTTTTGACCTTGTTTTTGCTGGTTTAGTGTCTCTGTGCACCTTCTCACTGCTGTTCAGTGTTAAAGGGCAAGTGCTCCTACTATAGAGTGTGTTAGGATTCGTTTTCCATGATTGGCTTATTTGATTTACTACTAAGTGCCTAGTACAGTGCACTGTGTGTGCCCAGGGCCTGTAAATCAAATGCTGCTAGTGGGCCTGCAGCACTGATTGTGCCACCCACACAAGCAGCATTTCAAAGGGTTCTCAGACCTGCCACTGCCGTGTCTGCCCGCAGTTTTTACTGCCATGTCGACCTGGCAAGTGCACCCACTTGCCAGACCCTAACCTTCAGTTTTCTTACATGCAAGACACCACTCTGGTAGGCCCAAGGTACCCCTGTAAGCAGGGTGCAGTGTATGTGAAAGGTGAGACATGTACTGGTGTGTTGTACATCCCCGGATCGTGAAATACCGTGCATTTGGTTTTCACTGTTGAACGGCTATCGCTCACATAGGTTAACATGGGGGCTGTTTTGCAACACTTTTACAAATCTAGCTGGCCAAGGGGAGCTGATAGAAAAGTGGACTTTAGTATGCCTGAACTCAGGATTTAAAAATAAATCTTTTAGTAAAGATGATTTTTATATTGTGTGTTTGGAAATACCCCTTTTGGAAAGTGGGTATTTCCTTTTCAACCATCCACATGCCTCTGCCTGTTTTGTGTATTAGCTGTCTGGGCTTTAGATTGACAGGGCTGGGGATGTGCAATCACACTAGACAGACACAAGGGGGGGGGGTTGAGGTGTGTCCTGCCTTTCCTGAGTGACTCATAGCCAGGCTGAATAGACCTGGCTGCATTTAGAGTAGTGTGAGGAGTTGTCGCTTGCACCTGAATGGACTGTCTCTGCCTCTCACAAAGCAGTCTTCCCCTTTTGTGGTGAACCTGGCCTGAGCCAGGCTGAACTGGTTTATGTATGCCAGTGGAACTCAGTTTGTACCAACTTCAAAGGGAAATGTGGTACAAATATTGGGGCCCTGACCACAGAACTTTAGAACTCTTTTGGATCAAGGAACCTGCCAAGAAGAAGAGCTGGAGTAGCCGGGAGGAGACACTACGACTTTGCTGTGTGCCTTGCTGTGTTGGCCTGCAGCAGCTGCTTCTGTCTTGGGTAGAGAAAGGACTGAACAGAACTTTCTGCAATCTTTTTTCTGAGTGTCTCCAAGGGTTTGAGGTAGAGCTTGCCCCCTGTTCAAGAAGTCTCAGGAACTACAAAGATTTCAAGTTCATCTGCTGCCAGTACTGGGAACTGTGTGCTTTGTGCCGCAACAGAAAAAAAAAGCAACCTGATGCCGTCCACGACGCCACTGCTCGCTTCGTGACCTGAAGGCACCGCAGAGGGCACCGCTGCATCTCGCACCGCAACCCTGGTCTCACCAACTACGCCGTTCGATGCCGCCACTGAGCCTCTGCTTGCACCATGACCTGTGGGCACTGCACTCCGCACCACCTTGCTTCACACCGCTGCCCTTGAATCTGCGATGGCGTCACCGATGCCGCTGGCTGCACCGTGACCTTTGGACACCGCTCATGGAGAACACAAAGCACCGTTCCACTTCGCACTGCAGCCCTGGTCTCACTGATGCTGCCACTCCAAGCTGACCTCAACGCCACTGCCTGCACCGTGGTTTGGGGGCACGACGCACCGCCCCGTCCCACATCGCAGTATTGGCCTACCGACGCTGGCGCCATCGACTCCAGTTCGTCAGCCGACAACAGTGCTTCAGCAACGATGACGACACTGCCTGCACCGTGACCTGCCAGTACGGCGACGAGCACTGTCCCACTTCGCACTGCAGCCCTGGTCTCACCAACGCCGCTGGACGCTGTCAATGAGCCGCTGCCTGCACCGCGACCTGAGGACACCGCATGCCACACCGCTGTATTTTACACCGCAGCCCGACGCCAGCACTCCTGACTTCAACTGCACGGAGTTCGATCTGTAACATGTGTGACTTCAAGGGCCCGACGACTCCTGTACTGACCTACAGAACCAACGCCTGCCGACGCCGGCTCTACGGAGCTCATCACGAGGTCACCGACGCCCTGCACCTCTAAAGGTACTGTTTGCGGGTCTTCCCGACACTGTGGCTGGCCCGCGACGCTGCAGTCAGCCAGAACTGTTTGATTTGTTTGTTCACAACGCCGTGATGGCCCCGGACAGAGCTATTGACTTCAAGGAACTGTTTATAAAGTCTATTTTTACTTTATGAGTATTTTGAATAACTGTATGTTGGATTCTTATAGTTTTGGTCTTGTTTTACACAAATAAATATTGGCTATTTTTCTAAAACTGGTATGGTGTTCTTTTGTAGTATTTTCACTGTATTACTGTATGTTATGTGCAAATGCTTTACACACTGCCTCTGAGATCAGCCTGACTGCTCGTGCCAAGCTAACAAGGGGGTTAGCAGGGGTTATTTTAGAAGTTTAGCTCCCTCATCCTGAGTAGGAAGAAGGAACCCTACTTGGAAAGGGTAACAACCTGCCAACTAGAGACACCCATTTCTAACAGAAGGTAAAAAAGTTAAATCGTGAGCTAAACTCTCTAGTAAGGGAACAATTTAAGCAGTCATTGCTACTGAGGCAAAGGAAATCAATCGGTTGAAGTGGGTGAGAACGAGACTGAAGGGGCCTGAACGTAGGAGGGAGGAGGGTCAGAAATGGATTAAGCTGAGAGAAGTCGCATTTTCTCGTGACCCGAATAAATATTGGTCCCTAATAGCCGAATATTGCGATTGCAGAGTTAAGGCTGAAGCCATTTTAATATCCTACGCAGAGTGGATCCAATATATCTCACAGCTATATACATCTAATTCTAATGGCGGGTTCCTGTTGGAGTCGAAAGATGAGTCTCCCTCACTGAATGTATATGGCCTTCCTTCTTGTGAGGAGATTGAAAGTTTTATTAAGGGCTCTATGTACTCTGGGACGATGGGCCCGGACAATCTCCCGATATCTCTTATTAAACACAATGTTACCGCATGGGCCCTCTTTCTGCATTCGGTGTTCCAATATTGTTATTCGTATGGGACCATACTGTTGTCTTGGAAAGGAAGTATAGTGGTGCCTTTATTTGAAAAGGGTCCTAAAACTTCTCTTGCCAGCTTTAGGCAGATTGCATTATTGGATGCGATTAGGAAATTGGCATTTGGTAATAATCTTGTCGCCGTAGAGCAGGCTAGCTTTCGTAAGCATTGTGGTACCCTAGACAATATAACGGCCCTCCAAACTCTGATTTAAAAGTATCCGTGGGTTAGGGTATGGCTTTATATGCTGCCTTCATAGATTTCTCCACAGTGTTCGAAAGGGTTGACCGTGGGACTCTGTGGAGGAAAGTCGTTGTATTGGGGATCCCCGCGCACTTACTTAAGCTAATTGTCGCTTTGCACTCCTCTACTTGAACTCCGGTCCTTATTGGTCGGGAACCAGGGCTTGTCTAGTAAAGTAGAAACTCACAATGGGCTGAACCATAGTGCTTACTTGTGCCCCTTCTCTTTTCCCTTTATATTTATGACTTGCCTAGCAGAGTCGGACAGTGTAAGGGGGATCCACCAAAACTAGAAAGAATGACTCTTGGTTGTCTTCTCTATGCGGATGATGGTATTTGCTAAATTTATCCCCGATATGTCTACAGAGGCATCTTTTTGAGTTAGGCAACTACGCTGATGAACTTTACCTAAAAATAAATATCTCTAAGAGCAAAGTTATGGTTTTTAGGTCTCGATTGTGTAGGTTTAGGAAAGAGTTGCATTCGTTTTTAGGGAAAGACAAGTTGGAAGTGGTGAAGTTGTACCCGTATTTAGGTAGAATTTTTTCTAGTAACTCCTCTAATAATGATCATATTAGTCAGTGCAGAAGTAAGGCAATATCCCAGGCTTCTGCAATTAGTAGATATTATAAATGTTGCGGGCAAAGACATTTTGCCCACGTCCTGGCGGTATATAAGATTAAAATTCTGCCTTCATTGAGTTATGCCTGTGAATCAATGGATGAGCGGGACTGGGCCTTTTTTGAGACGGTTGAAGGGCGTATTTGGTGTCAAATATGTAACTTGAATTGTTCAGTTGCTCCACCGGCACTCCGGCTTGAATTCGGGCTCCTTTCCTCGAATGTGTTTGCTATGGCAGCAGGCTTAAGGTGGGGGAACAGTATATTGAATAGTGATCTGGGCTCTATACGGGCTACATTAAAACAAGAATTGTTTTTCCGTCTGAAGGAGAGAAGTGCTGTTTTTTCAAATTATGTGAAAGCACAGGATATGTTTGGAATTGGGCAAAGTGAAGCAGGGCCCCTCCCAAAGCTTATTTTGAAAAATATGATTAAAAATCAATTTATGAAGTTAGTCAGAAAAGAGATATTGTACTGTCTTCTTGGCACATCAGAAATGATATAATAGTGGAGAGTAGTATATGTAAAAAAAACCTGTATGTCCTATGGTACTTTCCCCATGGTGTGATAGAACCATTTTGCTATTAAGGCTGAACTTGCTTCCTCTACGAATTATTACGGGAACATGGGAGAGATTACCTAGGGAAGATAGGCTTTGCGACCTCTGCGGGAATTATGTTTAAGATCTAAATCGTGTTATTTGTTTGTCCTCTCCTACATTCACTACGACGTCAATTGTTAAGACCATTGTTTCAAAAGTATAATATTTCCTTGGCAGTGGAGGCCCAGAAATGTTTTTTTGCACCACCTTCGGAAATTGTTTGTTCAAAAATGTTTACATTTTTTAAACAATTCTTAAATATTTTTTAGATAGGACTATATTAACTGTATTTGCCCTCGTACTTGTTGAATATGTTCTTTCAGGGTAATAAGATTTTGCACATTCTAACTAGACAGTGTTTACATTGCTTTGCAAAGCTGATTGCACTGTATTATATTGAAGTACTGTACTAGAGTTGCACTATCGTTGCTGCTACAATTTTTATGCGTGGATAGTTTTTTGTATTTTTTATTGCGCATTTGCTCTTTATTAGTCCAAGTACTTTTTATATATGTAGTGTGTGTCTGTACTTTGACTGATACTGTTATGTATTTCATCTGCACACTGACAATTGTGAGAACTGTTTTTTGTAGATCTTTGTGTATTTTTTATGTGGACCTCTTTGAGTTCCAAATCATAATAAATATGACTTGATTTGATGAGCACAAAGAAGTATTTGTTATTTGGAAAAGAAGGAAATCTGGTTGAAAGTTTGTGTGAACACAAAACAGTATTGTGAAGTTGCTAATTAAGTACAATCCTGAACGAACTGATGAAAGCGTTTGTATCAAATAATGAGATCTGTGAAAGAAAACATTGTTTCTTTCCATCAGAAGTCTCATGGGAAATGCATTTATATGAAATGGAGAAATGTTTTACTGTTCAAATGATTCGTGCATTACAGTTGCATGCGGTGCTTTTGTGCATGTGAAAACGTGCATGCAAATATAAATGTTTTCTGTCTGCAAAGAAACGAAACATGTATTTTATATTCATAAATTGTATTGTCCAAAATTAAGAAGGAACTAAAGAATCAAACCTGAATTCTGTGAGCAACGTAACAGTTACATGCACTCTCTTTGTAACTATAAAAAGTGCTCTACAAGCACCAAAGAAGCTTAATATTCTGACTAATCCAAGTAAGAAATTCTGTGAGCGAGTGGAATCTGTGAGCGTGTTTGCGACGACAAACCTTCAAGTACACAGCTTCAATCACCAAAGAACTGGACGTTCTAAAGAATCCAAATCGTGACTACAGTTGCACAAATGACATGCGCCAAACACACTTGATTTCAAAGAAAAAAAAGAAGATCCATTAAAGGACAAATGTGTAAGAAAAGTTCAAAGGAAGGAGTACTTGGTCCAGGCTCTGCTGATAAAATAAACACATGAAAAGAAACCTGAACCCACAGGAAATGGCATGTTACAATCAAGAGAACTGAATAACAACAAAGGGTCTGGACTCCAATCAGTAAGGCTGAGCCCCAATTCACCAATAAACAACAGAATGCCAGTACTGATAACCAATTCGCCGCTTAATAACAGCACATTGAAATTAAACAATGTAACCACAGGACCTCTGTTCCCATATGAATTAATCAAAATTTATTTTTCAACATAATCACTTCTATGATTTCATGAATTTAATTTAGAAAGCATTAAAAAACATTATTTTCTCCCCACTCACACTGATTCTTCTTTTAGACATACCTACACCCGCTGTCAATTCACTTTCATACCCATTCTATCTAGTCATTACCAACATACTTTCAAAATCATCCACTGATCACACTCAATACACATACCAGCAACCTACCACCCAACCCACTTTGAACCAATACAAAACAATACCCAATTTCGAAAATGCAATTACAATACAGGCCAAAGACAAATCAATTCAAACTTAAACACAAAATTCTTAAATTCAACATATTATGTACACGCAATTGGCCATCAACAGGTCGACGCGTTTCGAACCTCCCAGCTTCCGGGGTTCTCCTCAGGACCGACAAGCTGCAACAAAGGTCCTGTGGTTACATTGTTTAATTTCAATGTGCTGTTATTAAGCGGCGAATTGGTTATCAGTACTGACAATCAAGAGAAAGCAAGGAAAACGGAGTGGTAAACAGGCAAACGAATGGAAAGCAAGGGCGGGCGCAAGGGCGGGCGGTAGGCTCCTTTTAAGATTTTTTTATTTTAATGAGATTTCACAAGCGCAGCGCAAGCAAAACCTAAAAACCGTCTTAGGAAGCAAGAAGCACTGTAACAAAGCACTTTACACACAAGAAGCACTTAACTCATGTAGCAGCAAGGAAAGAGGAAGCTAATTGGGGGACGACGCCTACATAAATGCTATGTTGTCCCTTTTTCTGTGTTTCTAGTTCCTCCCGGGTGGAGCAGGATCAAATATACTGTTACTCTGAATTATGGTCTACGATAATAAAACAACAAGAATAGAACCTCCTGTCTTGTAATAAAGCTGTGTTTTGATTCCCCTTGATCATCGAGTTAAGAAGTATGTTGCTCACAACTTTTCCAAATTGACATCAAAGAATCACTCTTATAAACATCTGCGTCGACTTCATGGCAGTGGAAACAGAACAGAAGTTTGCAAAAGATAATGTGGAAATCAGAATGAGAGGAGTAGAAATCAAGACATCATAAGGTTTGTGTGGGGCAAATGCAATAAACCTTCCATTTCAATGCCTTTTAAAACGGGGCTCCACGATAATTATTCAGAAACAAAGGCATATTGCTACGTGTATCAAAACGTGCAAAAATGCTAATTGCTACACGTTTTGTTGCATTCATCTCGGTGACATACATCATAAAAAGGGGTGGTAGATGGCTCTGATGCTATTGAAGTGTTGGCCTGTACTTGTCCACAGCACTAAAAACGATGTCCTCCATGCAAGATCACAGACTCAATAAACATGCTAAGTCTAAACCAGCCATGTGACTTACTCACCCTCAGCCCCACTGACTTTCTAGCAGAAGAACCTTTCTGAAAAAAATGTTTCTTGCTAGTCTAGACCACGTGTAGTCTTGAGTGACCAGGGTCCAGTAAAGAAACTTGATAAAAAAACTGGGGAGGGAATTCCAGAAAGTTCAGAGAGGGTCTTTAAACAACAGAAGGCTACGAGGTTGAGCTCGGGTAAACATGGTGACAGACCCACAATGTCCCTGACTGCAGAAAGATGGTGATACCAAAACATAGTGGAAACATATTGAGAAGATAAGTGCCTATAGGTACGAATAGATTTACTGTTCTTACCTCCACGTTTCATATTGTAAAGGAACATATATGTGGAGTTACATAAAGTAAACCGATACTTGCTTTGTCGATATTTTGGTCTTTCATTTTTAGTCCACAATATTCTGAGTCAATATTAGAGCGGAAATACCACTGCGGCTCTTTGGATACTCCCAGTTTTAACAGTAACTAGAGGGTGTCCTCAGTACTTTCAGTGTTCCTTAGGCCTCTCACTTCCCTCTTTAGTTCGTCAATCCATGGACTGGATGCAGCGCTCTCTGAGCAGCAGGTAGCACACGAGGGCCTCCTCCTGGGGCATGCTGAATAAGGAGCAGGATGTAGGATCTTCCATTGAGGCCATGCCATACAAGGCATAGATGGCAAGGGGTCATCTCTGGGGGGGGCATTGCTATGCAGGCAGTAGAGGGCAAGGCGTCTGCTCTAGGGGTAGTGCTGTGCCGAGAGTGGAAGGGAGACGTCATCTCTGGGGCCATGCTATGCAGGGAATAAATAGTAGGCCAGGGGGTCTTCTCTAGGGGCTCGGTGAAGTGGTTAGAGAAAAGGGAAGTGCTTTAAATGGGCAGATACTGCCCGGTACTGCGTACCTGCACTTCCTGGATTTGAAAGGGAGAGTACCTGCACCTCTCAGCACTGCTGAAATATATTTAATGGGAGAGTACCGGCACTTCTCGGGAGCAAGCAGGTACTCTAAGTTGTGAGTGCCTGCAATTCTATATTTCCATTTAAAGCACTGAAGGCCTGAACAAGGGTATTTTCTTACGGAGGTCTGTCTCTTTGCTCTCGACTCAGTACAGGGTTGGAGGACGCACAGGGATCCGTGTTTTTGAGATGGAGGGACGAGCCTTTTCATGCCTGCCTAACAGAATTATAGCGTGCGTCACTGCCTGGTGTCGGCGCGGGCAGGCAGCAGACCGTCATGTCCGCATGTGACAACAGCTGCCGTTGCGCCCATTTCTAGGGAGAGCGCTTGGCATGAAATGTTCCCACTCGAGGCCTGCACATGATGTGGGGGCATGTGGTGAAGTTGCAAGAGGTAGGGGGCGGGGGAGTGTGAGACAGAACGGCCGTTGTGGCCACGGCTACTACGGGTGAGTGAATATTTAAGGAGCCCATAATACCACAAGCCCTCAGACGACGCGAGCAACTCCCTAGCGACAGACAGACATGCCGGACATCGCCAGCGAGATCCCTGCCGGCGGGAGTAGCGCGCAGCCCAGAACGCGAATCACGGACGCCTCGGCCAGCATGGGCTTCGCGGCCTCGCACAGGCTGAACTGGTGAGGAGCACAGCACACCCGAGGAGCCCGGGGGTGGGGGGCGGAAGAGGTAGCCACACGGGTATCAAGGAGACAGCACTGTCTGTCCCGCTTCTGGACTTAGGGCTGCCTCCTTCCCCAGAGAGAAATAGCAGCCATGTATGTTCACGTTTTAAGATTCTGCAAAGGCCCGGACTTGAATTATTAAGTAGAACTTTTTTTAACATGGTCTCTCGAAAGAAAGTGCCCCCACCAGTCCACCCTACCCCAGCCTGAACTGCTGTTGTAGCCTCCGTGAACGCTGGACCTCGCCAGAGCATGCCGCTCTTCCCCAGTGTCTTTATCAACAAGCATTTGCAATGCGCCTTGCATTTACGAGACTTTGAGCTATTGGCATTGTAAATGACAACAGAAAGCTCAAAGGCATTGTCATTTACAATGCCAATAGCTTAAACTCTTGCAAATGCGAGACCTATTGCATTGCAAATGCGTTCGGCGCCCATGCTATAAATTTTTTTAGGAGAGAGCCTGTCCTGCCTGCAACAGCAGGCAGGAAAAGCTATTTGAGAAAATAGTGCACGGAGGCTGTAATTAACGCCTACAGAGTAACAACACACATAACAGGGTGTGTCGCTATGGGAGGTTACAAAATGAGACAAGGCGGTACTAAGGAGGGACTACTAAGCCTTTTGACCAATGAACTGCCACAGTTTACAGTGGACAATGACACAAGCCAATTAAAAATGTGGGCGGAGAGTGGGCGGAGCTTCAAGTCCCTACCTCAATACAGCATGCCTCGCAGAGCAGCGCATGCACTGCCCAGACTCAACCTAAAAACCTCTAAAACTCACCCTGCTTCTGCATCCCATATCTCCCAGAAACAGACCCAGCCTTCTTCACTTACACTCCTTTACCCCTGCCTCAGTTCTCACAGCCTGCATTCTGCCACCTGCAGCTTTGACGCCTCTCCTTAACTTCAACGTCCACCCTCCTCCCTGCTCCGCCTGAATCCTTCTGTTGGTGCAGCTTCTGCTGTATAACTGCAATTACAATACAATGCAATTAATACCTCCTCTCTGATCCTGCCTCCTCTGCACCGAGAGTGGCCATCTTTCCACTATCACTTTGCAGGATACTTTGCACGTCTAGAGACATATTGTGCACATAGAGACATCAAAAATATTTTTGGAGGAACAAGGGCATTAGAAGTCAGGCAGAGCTTTTTGGGGTTTCATTCGAAACCCCCCTCCTCTAAATCGGGCAATCTTAAAAGATTTAACTCAACTAGATATTGCAAATAACACCACCTGCCACAGGACCTGGTTCAATGGGTGTGTTTCAGCCATGGGACTGGCATGCTTTTCCTCTTCACCGAAATATGCTTGCAATAAATAGTGTATTCTAAAGTGTGGCATGGCCTAAAACTCAGTGATATATTCCTGGGAAGGACAACCCCTTGGCTTTGCCTTGCCATCAGAATCACTGCCACCCCATTTGTGATCTAGTGAACTGATTGGAAACGCAGAACCAGGAGACATCCTTTAATCACAGCCTCCCTTTGGCCAATTTATGTGGCCTTGGGGAATTACTTTTTGACCTTATTCTTGTGCTTCCTAGTAGGCAAGATTGGGAGAATTTAGAATCAGTGTAAAACCTGCTAGAAGGTGTATGATTAAAAAATTGACTGAATATTACCTGGGGGAAGGGAGATGTGCCAAGTCTCATGGTAAATTTGCCAAAATGTGAAATTTGATGGTAGACGTAGAGACTTTGCATTAAGTTGCAGTGTAGTTTAGTCTTGGGTCTTCTACTTTAACAAACTGTTTCATCCTGGGCAATGAGAGGAGAAATAAACACCAAGGGCATAGTCCAAGGACATGGCCCACGGACGGTTTTCATTTGCACATTCATGGCCGTTTGCATCTCAATAGATGAATTATTAATATTATTTAGAGTTTTTCATAGCGCTAGCTAGACCCGAAGGTATCAGAGCGATTTACATGTTATGTGATAACGTTTACAACAGGTACATCGAGGGATAGTCATAGTTGAACAATACAGCATTAAGTGGTTATAAAGTCACCCAAGTATAACAAATGGACGCATTGAGGCATGGCATCGGGGACAGAATAGGAGACTGAAAGAGTCATGTGTCTGTCTTGAAGGAACTAGTCAAAGAGGGAAATGCAGAACAGCTTGTGCGCGTGTTGAAGTAGTTATTGAGGAGTAGAAATTTAAGGTCCCATAGACATCGCCCGTTAAAAAACAGCAAAAATACAACAGACAGACATCTTCGTAGCATGCAGCTAATGTAACCTTAACTAGCTAGTACAAAAATAAAAAATAAAAATCTAGAAAATGAATAACATTTGAAAAAACACCCAGTGGCTCTTTTTGAATAGCATGAAATTTGCCACTACAGTGTATGTGCTCATAGCAGATGCTCCCTCCCAGCCACCAGCAGGCACCTCATTTACAGCTCACGAAGGGCCGAAAGAGTGAGAGCTGCATGTCCTTTGTGCGTATTAAAAGTGCAAGGAAACCAAAATGTGGAACAATGGACGTCCTGAGGGATCTCTGTGCGGGCAGCTGGACAGGAGTCATGATTGCAGAACGTTTGGTCATGCTATCTGCCCCAAGCAGTGCCATGGCTAACTTTGCTCCCGCAGAACTTCTTTTACCCACACATCCCAAGATCCTTCTTTGCCTGTACCCCATTCCTGTGGCAGTGGCCTTTCATGTCCACCATGTACCCGCCCCCATGATCTCTACTGGCAAAGTCCACCACGACTCTCTTCTTGCTGAGTCAGAGCAGAAGTATGATACTGAGTTGGTGTTGTCATGGTGCTAGTTTTAATAATTCAAGCACCAGTGCATCCAGGTATGTTCCTCCGCCATCCTTATCTAGGGACAGAGCTGGAGTGCGGTGAGCCCTCTCATTGTAGCAGAAACACTCACCTGTCCAGCTTCAAGCATTCACTCTAGTCTACCATTTTCCATGCAGCTGTTACGGAGACAAGGGCACAGTCCATGGGTCAGGCAATATTTACCAGGGTTACCAGAGTTTGAAAACCAAAAGCTGGGACATTTCATAAACAGAGAAGCAGGACTACAATTTCAGCACGACGAATGGGTAGAGAGTTACTTAAAAGACAGCGGCAAACATAGAAAAAAAAAGACAATTGGGCACTGAAGGGGACGGAATTAAATGCAACTTTTACACAGAGTTTTATCTGTGTTTATTAAACTGATTTCCGAAAAGGCTGGTAACTAATCCTGCACAGGAATGCATCACAGTTTGCTTCCCTCTGTATTCGATTGACCCTCTCCGAAAATCAGGACATTTGCTTTAGTTCAGTGAAATCTGCTGAGACAGGAAACCGGGACCCTTCCAGCAGATTTAGGACGCCCGGTCACCCAAATATTTGCACACAGCCGATGTGCTATTTTGCTGGCTTCGGGCAAAGTCTAACACATGTCGGAGTCAAGTCTGAAGGGCTGGCAGGACTAGTGTGAGTATGACGTTTCAGTTTTGTGTCTGTAAGACAGTTAGGGCTGGGGCAGAATCAGTCTATGCCAGGCTGCAAGCCTGGTTCTAGATGAGGGGCTGGAGGGAAAGGGAGCCGCCCTTGTCTATTTTCATTGCGTCACATGGGCCTGCAGCCACACCCTCAGTTTAAGGTTCAAATTAACAAGCAACGCTCTGGTTCACTGTAAGAGCCTGGGGACAGCTGTGAAATTAACAGGGATGAAAGGCAATGCTATCACATCCCTCCCCAAAGTACAAATGAACAGCAGGGTAGCCAAAGACAATCCCAGTATAATAAAAAGACACTGCATGATCCCATCACAAGATAATAAAGAGACAAAAACAGTGATAGGACAGAAAGAATCTGAAAAGGATGATTCCATATCAAGAAAAGTACACAAAGAAGTGCATAAATTGAGAACATACTTCTTGGTAGCGGTTTGATTCCTAACTTGTGGTGGTATATGAAAAATAAATGAAAAGTGAACAAAGGAACTGTTGCTTCCTCATGTCAGGATAACTAAAGAACATTGTAGATTCTTATACATTTACATGACCTCAGTGACATAGCAAGATTTCCATTGGTCCTAGTGCAAGCAAAGAAAATGGGCCACTTGTTTCTCTTTGGAGTGCAGTGGAGGCCACGCTGCTACTGCACCTGCTGCACTTTTGATAGTTATGGCCCTGGATGATCTTCATGCAGATATAGATGGTTGTATGTTTCTGACATTGATTTGAATTCAAGCATTTTATCCTTCTATTTATTTGAGGAGTTTTAAATAGCGCGAACATGACCCATCAGGGTATAGGAGCGCTGTGCAGATAACAGTTAAGTCATACATATATTTGAGACTGATGAAATGGTTATCGCTGTATGGATTAATTGGAGCCCGTGCCATTTACAGTGCTACAAAACAGCGAAATATACTGTAGCAAGTGATACATTAACACGGGCTATTATATATTTATTTAATAAAAACAACATTTTGAACGGATGTTGCAGGTTCTATGAGTGTAGGCGTTAAAGCACAGAAAGAAACTATGATGAAATGTGGTTACGGTGCTGTTAAAAAAAAAAAAAAAGCACATCATAGCCATACAGCAAAACATTGACTATTTCAGAATAACACAAGGAGTCATTTTGTGATGAGTCAGAATTAGATAAGGATTTTAAAAACACAAGGAGTCATTTTGTGATGAGTCAGAATTAGATAAGGATTTTAAACAGCACAATTATGTGTTTATTTTTCCAAAACCCCCTCAAATAATGTGTTTCGATACCTTAGAAATATATTTTGTGTGTGTTGTAATCTGCATCCATCGTTCCCTTAACTCAGGTTGGAAACGTTGTAATAAATGAATGACAGACACTTAGCAGAGATAAGTAGCGCACAGTACATGATAGTTGCCGAGTTTGAATATGTGTCATTTCCATGTGTTTATTTTAGTGTAGGGCATGTAAATGCAATATTATTTTCTCGAAAAACTAAGCCTTCTTTTAAGGTCAGTTCTCTTGGCACATGTGAAGTTGAACACTGGAAATGTACATATGAACCACCACATGTGAATCACATGAGGCTTATTGAAATTTGGTGAGCTTTTGTTAAATATTTCTAAAATTTAGCTGCAAATTGATTTTTAATTCACTATGGAAAATGTAATTTTGCCTTAACTATTTTGGCACTATTGCACAACTATTTATTTATTTAAGAAGTTTTATATAGCGCGAACATGACTCGTGGGTATCAGAGCGCTTTACAGTGATATATGCCTTCATGTGCAGAGGATGAGTAATAGGCAACTGTGTATTAAAGTTCTATATGTGAATGTGCAAAATAGCAGAAACATGCCCAGTACTGCAGCAGCACGTTTCTGCTGCTTTACAAGGCCAGCACCAAATCGCTCTTGCATAGGGCTTGGAGCAGGTTGGACACCAGCCACGTTTTACCTGTACCAATGAGCCAGGTACCTCCCCCTTTCCAGTGCTTGAAGCTGCGGGGGCAGGACTTATGACAGCAGTAAGCAGAAAATATGCGCTTTCTCTGGTGATGGCTATTGTGTTTCTCTCCTGTCACCCAGATCCTGCAGCCTTGAGTGACAGTGGGGAATACAATTTCCGGCAGCCGGATGTCCCACAGGACATTAAAGTGCAGGGAACAGAATCAGAGGGATGTAAAACTAAACTGGAAAGGTTTATAGTTTACTCACCCGCCAGTTTTATAATGCCAATGTGGGGCTCTTGTGACACGATAATGATCCACGAGGTAGTGGGGTTTGTAAATGTGAACACAACATAGCATTTTATCTGTTATCTATTTTTATATTACAATTTTGAAACAGAATTGAAATCCCTTCTATATCATACTACTGCAGGCTGTAATATGCTACAATACTTTCTAGCCTTTTCATTGGTAGAAGTCTGTAATCCACATGATTAATTTATTTTCCACGAATTACAGAAAATAACTTATAGTAGGCATAATGTATATTATGTGAAATTATGGGTTTTTAAACAAACACAAAAAAGATGTGAAAATTATGATCCAAAAATTACATTTCACCATTTATGGTTAGGTACTGTAGCACAGCACCTCAGAATTCACACTCAACATGTCCTGTAGCTCAAATACCCTAGTCTGAAGTAACTGTTCCCTGCTTCCAGCAGCCCTTGGTATAACCTGAAGCTGACGCTCAATGGGCAAAGAGCACAGGGAATGGTCTGTACCCATGTGGCGAGTAACCAAACTGGGCCTGGGCACAGCTCATGGTTAATGGTCCTCTACATTAGTTATATATGATATGTAACTTTTGCTTTAAACATGTCAAAACAGTGCAGATGTCAGTGTTTGAAGCAAATCTGCCTAAAACACAGGTCTTCAAACTGGGAGGCACGCCCCCTGGGGTCCATCGCTGCATCCCTAGGGGGGCCGCATGCATAAGTAATTACTTGTAAATGAAGATGACCTGGAAGCACGACTTTATTTATTTTTCATGCTTTCAGGCCATCTTCATTTACACGAAGCAGGTGAAATGCATAAAAAAGAATAGGAACTGCGATCCTGATCCCTGTGATGGCGGGGTCAGAATCATGGCAAAAAACAACAAAATATTTTATCAGTATTTTGTTGTTTTCTTATCTTCACAGCAACTGCAAATAAAATAATGCACACACCTTAAATGAAAAATAAATGCAAATTAAACTGATTGGTGGAAAATCCACTGTTTTACACAATGAAACTTCAATTGCTTAATGTGATCACTGCAGATGTCTGTTTGTGAGACCAGAGGTTCACAGAATTGAATCCTGGTTAGCGCAGTGCGGAATAGTGACTTGTGTACTTCTAGTGCTATGAAGATCCAGCCTGTAACAGAAAGCACTGTGGATATGTAAGTTGTCACTTTAAAATTGTATTACACACAGTATAAGATAGGCTGTCACACAATGATTTCATGTATATGATAAAAATAAGTGATTTCAAAGAGTACATATTAGTAATAGCTAACCAGACTGTACCTCGTGCATACATATTTAGAAGTCCATTAAAAAGACACCTTCCGAAACTCAGCATCCTTACAGTAACTTTAAAAAATAATAAATGCTTGGCATTGTGATGCTTCAAGTGACTCCATAAATGAAAGCACTTTAGATCCCTCCGCCGTTCATTCTCGCACAAAGGTGCCTCCAGATTCCCATTATCAATTCAGGGATGGTTGTTTTTTAACAAAAAGTATGGGCACTTTTTGAAACCCATGGGTATTTTGGTCCCCATACAGCCGACCAACTTCGACCTACGTTTACATGCTGCTGTCCTTTCAGGTGAGTCAAGGAAGTGATAGGGAGGAGGCAAAAAGGGCCATTTTGAGAGCCCTGATTGATCGTCTCGACCCCTGGGGCTTCAGAGTAGTGGTGCAGGAGAAAGCAGAAAAGAACGAAATCCATGGATAGCATCAAAGAGATGGCCCAGAGAAGTGGGTTCTATATGGGATTTAGTTTGTTTGTTTACAAATGGACAGAGACAGCTTACCCATTTCCTCAGAGAGATTCCCTGAAAGTGGTGTTGAGATTTTTAAGGGGCCATCACTACCATTAGTGCAGCAGGTGTATTGACACTGGGGCATTGGTGTGGGGAGGCACTGCAACCCAATTCTGGATGTGTCCTAGTAACAGTGGGTGTGGGCCCATTCTCCTTATTAGCGTGGTCTCCCAGATCACCCTTGCTGTGCAGGAACAGTTCCCTAGCAACAAGGGAGTGAGGTGTGGGTATTTTTCCTCTGAGTGGGCAGAGAAGTAGGTATTATTGGTGTTGCAAGTGCATATGCAGTGGGGCCCATGGGTGTGAGGGCCGAACTAAACCCTCATTAGGGATGTTGTACAATCATTCCTTGCTTGTATTAGGGCTCTGTGTACACTTGCTGTACCAGTGTTTCTTTGAACAGCGGACCAACGGCCCAAGAGAGTGTAAAACTGAAGCAGACCAGTCGCCTTAGGTCAGGCCTAGAGCCAGTAAGGCGTTGGTTTTCGGATGTGTGTGTCATAAGGGATTTTGAGCTTGCAAAGAGTGCGATTTCGGTATCGTGTAAGTTTATGAGAATGATAGCGAACGTGGTAAAAAAACACGCTATAATCCAAGTAAAGGATAGATTAAGCATTTTGTGGTAAAGTTAAAACCTTGCAATTGTGACATCATATACTCTTAAAATAGGAAGTATATTATCATTGCATTATAGCAGACTTTTGTTATTCATGAGTAATTTACTACGGAAACCACTGCTACATTGAATACGGTTGTCCGCCTATTCATAGCGACAAGGGCACTCCTTATTGTATGTATAGTCAGCAAATTTGAGTTAAAATATTAAGTAATTTTGCATTATGCAATATCTTAGCCTATTAAGTTACTTTGAGACCTCTATTAGTGACACACAAACTTGACTTAACCTTTGACCCACGTGTTAGTTGCTTTCCACTTACATTCCAGTTGTGAAATAATGGAGTGAGACTGATTAAACAGAATACCACTTCAATTCCTGAACACTATAAGAAACTAATTAGCTATTTTAGTAAGTATCAGATTCATTGTTCAATTTCCATCATAAAGGATCAGTGAGTAGAGCTGATGTATCTGACTGAAAATTGTTTACTTGTTTTTTCAGATTTCTAATTGCGTCTTTATCAGTTTGTGTCCATTTGATGACAGTCAAAGAAATGAAGTGTTAATAGCTCAGAAATTGTGATTTTAAATAATATTGGGTATTGTATGTATATTTTTTGTATATTTTGATATAAAGATTTTCTTCATTTGGGCACTCTGGGTAACAAGTTTTGATTCTCATGTACTATAATTTTGTTTTGCGCTTCTATCAACATATTTCACTTTGCTGCTTTAGACCTACTGCACTGGTTTCTCACTAATTCTCATGATATCGTATTTTGGGTTACTTGTTCCCTCTTTCCTTTCTTGGTCTCACTTTGTTTTGGAAGACTTTGTATCCTCATATGGCATAAACAACCAAAGCACGAAATTGTACATGCTCTAATGGATGTAGACACCTCTGCTCTCTGACTTTTGATTGTAGATTACAGCTTGAACACCATAGTGAGGTTTTCTTCAGACTGGTTGTACGGGTTTATCTCTGGCACATGTTGGGTAATGATGATAGCAACCTTCATTACTGGTATTTGGAGAGCATAATTTAGCTAGAGGTACTCACCTGTGATTCTAATGTTATGCTTTTTTTGTTTATTTTATTTTAATATTCTTTTCTTCTTCAATCTAGTTATATTCACTGTCTGTTCTGACAATAAAAAATAATTATTGTAAAGTAAATGTATTGGCCCTGAAGAAGCGACCTTGGTGTTGTGAAACACGTGCTGGCCAGCTTGCTGTCTGTAATGTAGAAGATTTAAATGAAAAATTATTTCGTGCACGACTACCTCATCTCCAGACCTCAAACCTAGTCTGTCCTTGCTTTATGAATTCCCTATGGCTGGTTCGGGTTCAAATTGTAATTGAAATTGCGCTTATTTGATGGTTATCTCCTAGGATTTTTTGCTTTTACTGGCAAAACGCTCCTTAGTTGTACATTTATAAGGAAATGTGGCACAAAGGGATCTAACCACAATTTGTCTGTTTCTCAGCTGCAGTTTCTTTGTGAGGGCGAGGGGCTGTCGCCCCACCCCCCTGCTCGCTGCAGCTGCGCTACACGTGAAAAATAAAATGGCAATGAAATGATTTTATAGCGCGCAGCAGCCTCCAGCCGGGATAAATGGGGGCATGTCCTCCTCTGCTGCCGATTGGCCGCATAGAGGACTGGAGGAGCAAGATGGACCCTCCTAAGTACGCATGACAGGTTGGCCAGCTCTCTAGAGCCAGCCAAAGTGACATACGCACTTTGCAGCTCTCCACTCAGCTGGAGACCAAGCACAGGCCTAAAGGGCCTGAAGGAGCGTCCAGCCAGGACGCTCCATCCAATCCTGGCGCTGCTCTCATGGTGGTGAGAGTAGCGCTAGGATTGGTTAGTGGAATTTCCTGGAGGCTGGAGCCAGCGGAGGCAACAGAGGTGGGACCGAGGAGGATGTTGGACATGCAGCAGGCAAGGTAAGTGACTTTATTTTTTATTATTTGCCACTCGCCTTGCCTGTATGCACGCACCCACCACTTAGTTGCCCACCCCACCGGTGCATATATGTGCCAGCCCAGTCGCCCCTGGTCTGCCCACTGCCTGACTACTCGCACAGCAGGGCTTGCCTCACATAAGGGCTCATCGTCCCTTTACGCCATCACTCACTCATTCCAACTCGCACCAAGGTACAGTTGGGTGCCATGGGCGACTGAAGCCAGGTGCTGTGGTCGACTGAAGCTTCTCAGGGTATTCTAGGTGAGGGGCTTTAGAGACTTGCAGGCACAAAGGTGCTTAATTTGAGCCAGTGGTTTCCGGTGCTCGGCACCAGCACTTAATTGTCAACACCAGCACTTCTGACGCGGTTTGTATAATTTAGAGATAAGCAGAACAGCTAATGATTATTAATTTAACTTAAAAACCAACTAATACCTGCTGCCCAAGTCATTTTCATAGCTTTGGGGGCCTGGAATAGTCTGAATTGTCACACTTGTAGCAGTGTGCTGGTTTGTAGTTGTGTCGGTCAGTCGCGGTCGGCATGACTCGCGGGGGAGGGGCGCGCGGGCGCGGGGTGTGTAATTTTAAATAAAAAAACGTACCTTTGTCGGCCCGATACCACGTCGCGTCTCCTTCTCTCTCTGCTCCATACAGGAAGCAGGCAGCCTCCCTCCCCTAATCCAATCACAATGCTGCAATGGCAGCGTTGTGATTGGTTGGGACGCCAACCGCATAGGCGCCTATGGGGAGGCCATTTTCTCCATGTAGGCTGCATGCAGCCTACATGGAGAAAACGGGAGTGCATATGACTGGTTTGGTTGGCCCGGGGGCCGACCAAACAGTTAGCGCCCACAACTATGGGCAAGCCACTCCTCCCCTGCCCTGGAGCAGGACCGCCCACCCGCCCGCCCCCAACCAAACCCTTCTGCTTTCTCGCAGTGAGAGAAGCAGAAACATAAAATGATATTTATAATACCATTTTATGTTTCTGCTTCTCGCACTGCGAGAAAGCAGTGGGGCGACACTCCTCCGCCCACATGGAGGAGCCGCCCCTGGTGTAGGTTCTGTTACTGGCAACGCCGGCAGTGGAAATGAGTGGTGCAAGGTGTGGAGGCTTCCTGATGAGAGCCCTGGCACTTATTTTTTCTACAAGTTAAGCACTGGATAGGACCAAGTTCCACATGGGAGAGTTGACTGGAGCTCCGCGGCTCGACGTGATTTCACAACAAAGCAGGAGAGAGGGGAGGGCAAGAGCATGCTTGGCCATTTTCGCTGGCTTGTTCCACAGCATTCACCAGAGTTCACCAGAATTACCACTGGTTGTTGCTAGGCTTCCAAAGCAATTCCAGTGGACTTGCTATCCTAAATATCTGGGGGGAATGAAAAATTTCCTAGCTATCGTAACGGAAAGTTTTAATTCTATTAAGGACTCGGAGGCGAGGATTATGCTATACTTTCTTTACTTCATTTGATAGCAGCCATTTTAAAACAACACAAACAAGACCACATTTCCCAGCAGCCCCTGGAAATTGGTGAGAAAAAACAAACAAGGGACAAACATATCCCTATGTCCAATGTTCAAACATAACGCCGGATCCACCATCTAGTCCCTCTTCAGAATCTTACCCATCCTCTTTCGTTGCGCGAGTCACGCCAACTGTCTTATTCTATGCGTCTTGTTTCCCAGAATCCGCTCCTGGAACAAAAACACAAGATCAGGGCTAGAAATCCAACATCGGCAAAAGAAATTTTTTACATACAAGCTAACAAATCATCATTTGACAGCAAACTCTGGACTTTGAATCACAAGAATTCCCAAGAACAACTGATCCAAATTGGGATACAAAAACCACTTCAATTTATGCAATTACGTCAACAAATGTAAAAACAAGAGAAAAATTGTACTTACTCCCAATGGGCAGGCATTTCGGAAGATCTCCACGAGTGGGATAACCCTCGCCTCCAAGTCCTTAATAGAATTGAACTTTCCGTTACGATAGCTAGGAAATTTTTCATTCTATGTCAGGACCGGAGGCTTCGGATTATGCTAGTTTAAAGCTTACTTACCACCAAATGTGCCATATCAATATTATGTCCTCCAATCTTGCCCCAAGCGTGAAAGCCTTGGAGGCCATCACACCCCTTGCTGAATGAGCTCCGAATTGTCGCAGGCTAATACCAGCCTCCTGCATGACCCATCGCACCCAACGTGCAATCGTAGGAGCTGACACTGCCTTATGTGGCTTCCGGAGAACGATCAAAAGTTGTCTCTCCCCTGGAGGTCTAAGCTCCAAAGACATTTCTTCATAGGCTTTTAAGCATCGAACCACACACAGCTTGGGGGAATCCGGAAACTCTGGGTATTCTATCACTCTAATGTGACATTTGGTCCTTCGCCTAATGGTAAATGACACCCCAGAGGGAGAAAAAACTCTGCCCGTGATGTCCAGGGCCCTTACATCCGAAACTCGCCTACAGGAGATAAGACAAAGGAGCATCGCCAGCTTAGCAGACAGCTCCTTCCTTTACAAGATCTCATTGGATTGCCAAGACAAAAACAAATTGAGAACTTTATTGACATCCCATAATTCTGAGTATCTCGGCTCAGGGGGCAGTGACAGCCTGAGTCCCCTCAGAAGCCGGCAAACAAAAGGGTGCTCTCCGACAGGTGCCCCTTGCACCGGAACATGTCCCGCTGAAATGGCGGATCGAAAGGTGTTCACCGAACGGTAGGCTAAACCCTGTTGGGCTAAGCTCGCCAGGAAGTTCAAAACCTGGACTACATCTGCACCCACGGGATCACAACCCCGTCGCACACACCAACGACACCATTGCCGCCAGGCTGATCAATATCTCTTGACTGTACTATCAGCCCAAGCCTTGGACAAGAGGCTTGGCAGTTCGGGCTGGACTGTTCCCATGAGGCACAGGGTCAAGACTGATTTGCATATGGCTGGGTTCAAACTGGAATGGCATGGTGAGCAAAAAAACGATGGATTTAGGCCCAGATCTCTGTACTGGGGTGAATGTATGACATTGTTCTGCATTCTGTCCATCAACTGTTGTTTTTGCCTTGGACAAGAGGCTCTCAGCGAACTCCGAAAGGCCTGGGATTGACCATCTACTTCTGTAATCCTCCACGCCATGAGACGCAAGGATCCGCTGAGCACCATCTGATGTGGAACCTGATCCGGATTGAGAAGCAATTCTGGAAAGTGGGGGAGTCGGATTGGAAAATCCCAGGAAAGTTCCAGTAGAACTGGAAACCAAACTTGCGACCTCCAAATCGGTGTGATGAGAACGACCTACGCTTGCTGCCGCCTGATCTGGGCCGACGCCCGAGAAATCATCGCAAAAGGCGGGAACGCATAAGCTTGTTCCTGCGTCCAATCTTGCAGGAAAGCATCCGTGGCCACTGCTAACGGATCCGGCCTCCAGCTGAAAAATTGAAGAACCTGGTGGTCCAGCCTGGAGGCAAAAAGATCCACTGAAAAAGGCCCCCAAAGGTCCTGCACCATTGAAAAAACATCCGGATGTATTCCACAGACTGGAATCTCTGAAGTGACGCAAGTGCCAATCTGCCACCTGATTCTCCCGACCGGGAAGATATTCCGCGGTCACCGAAATTTGATGATCTAGACAAAACTGCTATAGATTAGTCGCAAGATCCGAAAGCACCTTCGATCGGGTGCCCCCCCAGGTGGTTTATATATCGGCCTGCCGAGATATTGTCCATTTTTAACAGGACACACGACTGAACCCGGTCCTTGGTCCAGAACCGCACGGCGAAGGACCCCGCCAGCAGCTCTAGGCAATTGATATGCAGAGCCTGTTCCTGCGGAGACCATGATCCTCTGTGGAAAAATCTCCACACCTGGCGCCCCAACCTGACCTGCTGGTGTCTGACTCGATAACCAGGTCTGGGGTCGAGCCGAAAATTGCTCGCCCATTCCAAGCTTCCATGTGAGAGAGCCACCAACGAATCTCCTCCGGTGCCTCCTCGGACAGGGAACCTGGATGGGAATAAGGAAGCCCCTATCGCAAATGCTTTGCTTTCAGACATTGCAAGGCTCGGTAGTGCAAAGGGCCCGGAAATATTGCCTGGATGGAGGCCGACAGAAGCCCCACAACGCGGGAGATTTGTCGAAGCGGGACCCTCTCCTTGGTCAAAGTTCGACGCAACTCATGGCGGATCTTGGACATCTTCTGTGAAGGAAGGCTGAGAGTTGCCTCGGTAGAATCTATCATGAAACCCAAGAAGGTGACCTTTTGAGCTGGGACCAACAGTGATTTTTTCGTATTTATCACGAAACCCAGACTTTTCAGGAGATTGACTGCTTGTCGTAACTGATTCCGTAGCACTTGTGGATCTTGTGCCAACAGAAGCATGTCGTCTAAGTACACAAAGAGACGAGTTCCCCGCGCTCGGAGGTACTCCACGACTGGTCTCAGCACCTTCATGAAGCACCAAGAAGCGGAGGAGAGCCCGAAAGGAAGAGTGGTGAATTGGTACACTCGTTGGCACCAGAGAAACTGAAGGAATTTCCTGTGTGGTGGTAAAATAGTTATTGCCAAGTAGGCATCTTTTAAATCCAAACGGACCATCCAATCTGCCGGGCGCAAAACGTCCCTTAAGAGGTGACTTCCCTCCAGTTTTGAAATGGCGGTATACGAGCCATTCGTTGAATTCGCACAGATTTAAGACCGGGCGTTGCCCCCCATCCGTCTTGTCCACTAAGAACATGTTGCTTATAAAACCTTGTGGGTGCAACGAGGTGAGACAGACAGCCCCTTTTTCTAAAAGGGCGGACACTTCCGCATCGATCAACTCCGCCTCTTGACGGGAGAATTGGTTAGGTCTGGGCTGTACTGCTTGACTGGGGTTGCCGCAAAATTCTATTTGAAACCCTTGTACCGTTTGCAACACCCAAGCATCGTTCGTGACCGTTTCCCACACACGCACAAATTCGGCCAGCCGGCCGCCCACTCGCACCAGGGACGCAGTAGAAACACTTACCGGCGTTGTCACCTCTGAAACCTCGACCTCTGGATCTTCGTCCACGGGAGGGGTAGAAGTTATTATAACGGGCTTGATTTTGATATTGCCCTTGCCTGGAGCCTTGCCCCCTGGAGTTCTGGAGGGCCTGGCCGGTCGGGCGGCCCCTGCCTCGACTGGCCCCAAGGAAAACCCGGGAAGAGAACACTTTTTTGATTGAGGACTGAGCCTTATCAAGAGACGTGAACGTGTTCACAAACTTGCTGAGTTCCTAAATAAAAGGCTCGCCGAAAAAACCTCCCTGGGCCACCGCCCCCGCCTCGGAGTCGGCCAGATCCCCCAGCTTTGGGTCCACCTTGATGAGGAAGGATCTCCGCCGTCCCGTAGAGAGAGCACAATTGGCGTTCGCCAAGACCACTACCGCTCGTTGTGCCCAACCCGAAAGGGCTTCGGGGATATAAGGGCTCCTGAGACCTTGGCATCTTCGGCCATGTCCAGGTCATGGTGAGCGGGCCCAGGGCATCCAGAAGTTTGTCCTGGCACCCCCTCCAGGACCGGTCTAGACCTTTCTTGGGGTCCTTAATGAACTTGGCCAAAAAGGTAGCCATTCTAGGGTCCAATTCTGGGGTTTGCGCAACTTTCCCGACTAGGGAGGGCCGCGGACAGTCAGACCGGAGGCGGCTATGGACTTCTTTCCCCATGGGAGTTCGAATACGACTAGCCACGTAGCCGGCCACCTTCGTGGTGGGTGTCCACTCAGATGATCGGGGGTGAATAATCAATTCTGCGTCCAACATGTCTGAGTTGCCCCCTGCCCCTTGAGGCTCAGTAGGCCCAGGGTTCGCCAACGGGCGCCATGGTCTGACTGGCCCAGGCTCTTCATCAGTGTCCCCTTGGGTATCATCCCCAAACCCTTGCGACGGACTGACGGGAGTAGGCAGAGTGGGGGGAGGGGTGGGATCTAAGGGACTTGCTCTGGACTGGTTCTGAGCCAGGAACGCTTCTCTCAAGCGCTCAAAAGCGTCTTGATCCACCCCGTCCACCCTGGGACGCTTGGCCGGGGCTGGTTCTCCCCCTTGCGCACCCTGTGAGTTGCCAGGGGCATTCAAAGCAGGTGGGGCCCACCTAACACACTCATGCGCGATTTGTTTGCGCTAAACGTTCCTCCATGGGCGCCATGACTTCTTCGACCGCCATGTAAATCGGCGCATTGACTGCGTCATAAAATCCGTCGTCCCAAGGAAGCTGGGCTAGGGGATCTTCGTCCCACTGCATGTCGGCCTGTTCTGACATGCTTGATAGAGTACCAAAGTTGGACAACAGGTCCCTGGACTCTGCCAACAGGACCAATATACTGGTGTACCAGTTGGCTACCTCCGCAGTTCTGATGACTGCCTTATAAATGCTGGGAACCAGCTAAATTTCGCCAGGGCACAGCCCCAATTAATAACAGAGGAGGTCAGCGCACCCGGGACACAACCCTGCTTCAAGGAGTTTGTCAAACCTAAAATTGCTCCTTGACAGGCCCAAAACCCCCCTGGGAGCGTGTCCCTGCAAGCCAGTCTTAGAGCCTGTCACTCAGTGCACATAAAATACACCCTACGGGCGTCAGAATTCTCACACCCCTACTCAGCTTTCCCTCTGAGCGTCAGACAAAATTGCAGGCTTTTAACCTGTACAGACCCTCATGCACGAGGGCGTAACTCTCCAGGGGTTGGCACAGGCAACGGCGGGCGGATTTGGAAACTGACAGGAATCCAAAATCTGCACGCCGTTACCAACGAGAAAACGAGAAACGCGCTCCCCACAGCGCCACATAGCGGCCGGAGGTCCAGACCGCACTCTGCCACAGGGACAGGAAGACTGACGTCGCGTAGGGCCGACAAGCGTACCCGCGAGTCACCAACACTGCAGGTAAGTGCGCTTCACCACAATGCGCCAGCCTTTGCCCACACTCAACCATGTGAAAGTCGCATAGGACCGTAACACGGTCCCGCGACTTACCGAAAAACCATCAAACAATAATAACGGCAAAGTGCACACCAAACGAGAGCAAAAGGCAGGCAAACATACCTTGCAGCCGCGGGAGACCGATACGCGGCTCCGCGACTGCGATCTATAATACAATACAATACAATCTGTTAGAACTTGTAAGGGAAAAAAGGCAAAACACTCATCTGATGGCTGCGAGCAGCAAAGAAAGAGGATGGGCAAGAGTCTGAAGAGGGACTATATGGTAGATCCGGCATTATGATTGGACATTGGACTTAGGGATATGTTTGTCCCTTGTTTGTTTTTTCTCACCAATTTCCTGGGGCTGCTGGGAAATGTGGTCTTGTTTGTGTTGTTTTAAAATGGCTGCTATCAAATGAAGTAAAGAAAGTATAGCATAATCCGAAGCCTCCGGTCCTGACATAGAATTTAAATAACAACTTATTTAACAGTGAAGACAGCATGGCACCTAACAGAACCGATTTTACATGTCAGCCAATGGGCAGGCAGTTAAAGATGTTTGTAACCTGTACCTTTTGACATATGGACACATTGTGTCCAGGGATACAAGACACGGGCTCAAAAGTTTGGACATGTGCACTAACACATTGTGCACGCTTCAGTAATGTTCGTGGTTCACATGTAGTGTAATTGGGTTACAGGCACACATAATATTGTAGGTTTGTTTGTCAGTTAACATTGTGTTAATACACTCCTGCTCAATGTTCTGTGAGGGACATTGTTTAGCACACTTTTACTCACTGTTCAGAGACAGCCATAGTTCATAAATAGTGCATTTGGATTACAGGTACACATAAATCCACAGGTTTGTACATGTGCCAGTTTACATGGCATTTACACACTCATGCTCACTATTCACTAAGGACGTTGTGCCAGTACACTTCTGAATCTCACTGTTCAGAGATGACCAGAGTTCACAAGTAGTGTACATGGGGTGCAGGTGCACACAAATTTATCGGTGTGTACATATGTTAGCAGGGCTGGTTCTAGGGTGGTGCAACCGATGCAGCAACACCTGTCGCTGACCTCGGGGGCACCAGTGTTTAGAAATAACTTATGGGTTTAAAAAGCACTTACAACAAAGCTCCTTGTGTGTCAAGCAGCTTTCAGGCAACAGCAGTACTTAATTTGAGCCAGTGGTTTCCATTGCTCAACTCTGGGACTTAATTGCCGGTACTGGCACTTAATTGCCTGAACCTGCACTAATGACAGCTGCCACATGGTGGCGCTGTTTGTGTAATTTAAAGATGACAAGAAAAACAGTTGTTTGTTAATTCATTATACATTAAAAATAACTAATACCTGCCACCCAAGACATTCTTAAAACTTTGCCGGCTTCGAACAGTCTGAATTTTCACACTTCAGTGTGATGGGTAGTACTGTAAGTACAGTGGCAATGTGGTGAAGCAAACTACAATGGCTTCCTGAGGAGGGTCCTGGCACTTATTTTTTTTTTTTTACAAAGTAAGCACCGGGCAACAGTCAAAATTTCAAGATAACTCTGTTGATTAATGTTTCTGTAGGAGAGAGATCGGAGTTTTGTCTAGTGGCAGTTTTGACTCATCATAAAGTAGTGCAGAAGGTTAATATGCCTGCTGCAAAGAACATGTACCACGCAAATCACAGAACTGTATTTTATGTGGATCGCTCAGAGGGTTACTGTTTTTATCACAGGGATGCTTTTGGTACTTGCGGTTCATAAATAACAATCCTAATATAGCACAGTGAGCTATGAACTGTCATCAAGGAGCTGCATGCAAACTGTGTGGTATAAAAACGTTTGTTTTTTTCCCCAGTCTTTCATTATCCTAATGTTGCTAAAAAGGGTTCCTTTGGGGCGAAATACATTGTTATTAGTAGAGCCAACCCCAACCACTGTAATACGTTTTAAATCCTGAGTTTGTGCTTCTTCATACCAAACACACTTAAAATATACTGCCTGCTAGAATGGATGACACAGTGGCTGAACTCCAGGGGGCTCCCTCCAGCACAGTGCAATGGTGGTGGCTGAGAGCTCCTGACTGGGTCTGGAGGGCCCCCTCTATGTGCTTTGCAAGGGGGCTCAAGTTTTGTTACGCCACTGGGATGACATCAGTGGCGTCTCCTCAGCTATGGCAGGGAGTGTCGCCCCACTGCTTTCAAGCAGTGGAAAGGAAAGGAAATATATAATGATAATAACCAAGTTATTATCATTTCATATTTCCTTTGCGGGCGGGTGGGCGGGGCTGCTCTGCTTATGGAGCAGGGAAGGAGTGGTTTGCCCACTCCTAATTGCGCAGTGACTGTTTGGTCGGCCCTCTCGGGCCACCCAAAACAGTCGTGCGCACTTTCCCCGTTCTCCATGCAGGCTGCATTACAGCCTGCGTGGAGAACAAGCTCAGGCCCCCATTCACTGGTTGAGCATTGAAAAGGGACGCTCTAAACCTTTGGTCAGGGAAGCCTGGGTGCTTACTAATCACAACGCTGCAATGCAGCGTTGTGATTGGTCAGGGGAGCCTGGCTGTTTCTGGCTTCCTGTCCCACGAGGAGAGCAGGAGCAAGGAGCAGAGACGCAGGACTGGCGGCAAAGTAAGTGTGTAATATATTTATTTTCTTTCACATTGTTAAACTTTACCCCCCCCCGCGCTGCATCGCCAAATGCGATGCAGCGTGCGCAACGAAATTCATTTTATTGATTTATATGTTTACTTACCTCTATTCTGCCGTATTCCGTAGTTTACTACCCCCACCCTGCCCCACGTCACCGCCTGGCAGCACTCCCACCACGGGCCGCTACTGTATAGACCGCTTTACACGTATGATTCATTTTCTCTGTATAATCTGTGCTATGTAAAGTGCTCTGGGACCCTACACTGGTATTAGTAGCGCTACAAAAAAATCACATGCATGTGAGAGAGGGACTATGGAGAGATGAGGGGCACTGGTGGAGCGTAGTAGTGACAGAATTCGTAGAGAAGGTGGCCATGGGGGGGAGGTAGCAAAAAAGGTTGTCGCACTGGACGCCACCAGCGCTAAAGCCAGCCTGTGTGTTTGACGACTGTATAATTATACACTAATACTCAATGAAGACGAGGGTCGTGGCCTTCAAGTATGGTGGCCATGAGCCGAACATGCAGATCTTCCTCTCAGACATCGATGAGAATACATGTTATAAAGTGCACTCTGGAATGTCATATATTACATAAGGAAGCCCGTCTTTAAAGGTGATACCAAGGGGGGAGACATCACATCCTTGTATTAAGACCTGCGAATTGTAAACAGGAGCAAGGTGCACGGGCCGAGGATGCAGAAAGGATCTAAATGGCCATAAAGTGTTTTGAGACTTTTAAAAGGAAGAAACAAGACACGTATATAAACGCGTTTAAAAGGGGCCGATTGAGACGTGTGCAAGAATACCGCACACGAGTGTGTTAACTGCCACTAACACCTGGGCGGGGAGGTGGTTTGCTCCATGGCGGAGGCACACTGTCAGGCGCATACAGAAGACACGGGCCGAGGATGAAGCTGGCGTTGAAGGTTGGGCAGAAGAGCTCTAAGCGTCTGCTTGGCTGGCTTGCTCGCCATTTTATCTCGCCCAGCCTCTTCCCGGCCGCCCATAGGCTCCCGTCGGGACTCCTCCCCACTATTGGCTTCAAGCTTCTTACTCAAACACCGGACCAAATATTGGATGCAGCTCTCTCGCGCCGCTGGCAGCCATGCCGGGGGATCCCCAGGGCCCGAGTCACCCCCGGATCATCCGCATCTCTCGCTCTGATACCTTTAGCGCCGCTCACAGACTGCACAGGTGAGGCGCGTTGAGCACTGGTGCGGTACATTGAGCACTGCCCACTGAGAGTGGGCGGGGCACAAGAGAGGCGACCGGGTACATTGCTTTTCCCTTGGCGTCTGAGAGCGGGAGGCAGAATAACAGGTGATGGCTGAGAGCGTAACTGTTAAATTGGGTTAGGTGCGTAGCACTTCTTTGAAGAGGGAACTGACTATTGTATATCCGTTTTTCCTGAAAACCTGGCCAGCTTCCTGCTTTGCCTGCAAAATATCTTATCTAGTCCGCTGTTGAGAGTGAAAGGTCAAAGTTGGCTAGCGTTTGTAAGCCGAAGCCTCTCGTTCTAGGTTTGTAAGGTTGAGAGATGGAATCCTGCGTGGCCGGGTAACCTGGAGAGCTAGATTGTGAAGCAGGGTTCTTGTGTGAGGGGGTTAGAGTGGGAGTTCGGGCTTTAAACTGCGGTCGAAGTGCATTAAAAAACAAGCATTGGCATAGCCAATAGGTCTCGCCTTTGGGGCCTTATAAGTGTTTAGCCAGAGCTATTGACTTTGCCAATGTCTTCAAGCTGTGCTTGATATTGTTGTGGCACTGAGTGATGCTGTGGTAGTTCTGAGTGATGCTGTGGTAGTTCTGAGTGATGCTGTGGTGGCGCTGAGTGATGCTGTGGTGGCGCTGAGTGATGCTGTGGTGGCGCTGAGTGATGCTGTGGTGGCGCTGAGTGATGCTGTGGTGGCGCTGAGTGATGCTGTGGTGGCGCTGAGTGATGCTGTGGTGGCGCTGAGTGATGCTGTGGTGGCGCTGAGTGATGCTGTGGTGGCGCTGAGTGATGCTGTGGTGGAGCTGAGTGATGCTGTGGTGGCGCTGAGTGATGCTGTGGTGGCGCTGAGTGATGCTGTGGTGGCGCTGAGTGATGCTGTGGTGGCGCTGAGTGATGCTGTGGTGGCGCTGAGTGATGCTGTGGTGGCGCTGAGTGATGCTGTGCTGGCGCTGAGTGATGCTGTGCTGGCTCTGATTGATGCTGTGGTTGCGCTGAGTGATGCTGTGGTGCTGCTGAGTGATGCTGTGGTGTTGCCGAGTGAGAGATAGAGTGAAGATATAATGCCCAATTAGAGAGGGTGGTGAGAGAGAAAGAGAGAGAAAGGGTGTACATAGAATAAAGAGTGGAGCAGGATAGAGAGAGAGAAAGAAGGGGAGAGAGAGTGAATGAAGGAGTTTGAAAGAGAAACAGATAAAGGGGTGAGAGAGAATGAAAGGCTAAAAAAGATAGAGAGGGAGAGTTAATTAAGTAGAGAGAGAATTAGAGAGGGGAGAGAGAGAGAAGGAGAGAGACGATAAGAGTGGGGGGTGTGGAGTTTAAATAGAGTGAAGTGACGCGGAAAAAGTAACCTTAAATATAGCTTTGTGCTTTGCGCGAATAAATATAAAAAAAAAAACAGAGTGAGACAAAAATAATGGTAATTAGGCTGTGACTCCCAATATAAAACAAATAGCGATATAAGGTGAAATCAACCCACCGAAGCAATATTTCTAACTAGACAAAAAAAAGCTTGCATTTCAATGCTAATCGCTGTTGTTTTTCATGTGACTGTAGTCCAGGGCCGTCAGTTGGTAATGTGAGCTGCTGCTCCGATTGAAACATCAGAGTCCAGAGAGTTAATGAGCCATGACGAGGAAGAGATAGGAAACCCAGATGGCAGCTGCGCGCGTGCACGCTATCGTGAACGCAAGCTGGTCGCCAGCCGAAAGCCAGTGGGTTTGCACTTCCAAAACCCGCTTACTAAAACTCTCGGCCAGACCAGCGCAAGCGCTGGTGCAGGCCAAGACCTAAAAAAAGTATGCGAACTGTGATGCTGTGCGCAATGGGGGTGGGGTGAGTAAGCGTGGGGGCGGGGTCAAAGGTGTGGTTAAAAAAAACAAAACGAAATATTCTGTAACTTTTAAAGGTTTTTTACCTTCAGGTAACTACATATGAAATAAGGCACAACTTAAATGAAAAATACATGTAATTTAAGTTAATCAGTGGGAAATGCAGTATCCTACTTTACGAAACCTCTATTAGTTAATGCACTGCAGATGTCACTGTGTGTGACCAGGGAGCCACAGAATTGAATCCTGGTTGTAGCAGTGGAGAATAGTCACTTGTATATATTTAGTGCTAAGAGGTCTCAGTCTGTGACAGAAAGCACGGTGACTATTTAATTCATTATTTTAAACTTGTATTACACACAGTATAAAATAGGGTGCTACAAAATGCACAAAAAGGTTAAAGATAAAAAAAAAAGTGCTTCCAACATATAGATCTAAGGCCTCCGAAAAATCTACTCTCCAACTCCCAGTTGCCAGTAAAAGTTGATCAGGTCGAGCTACTTTTAGCACCTACTTGTCCCATCTGGCAGTAAACTTAGGCTGGAAAGGAACAGGTGTTCTGTTTATTCAGAAAGTGAATGAGCTATAAAGATGCCATTAAATCTTGTTTTTATCTTGACACATTTGGTGTCTGTTCAAGGAAAGCGGTCAAATGTCAGTTTGTCTTTTAACTAACTGCTGCTTGGAATCTCTTACTAGAGTTAGAGGTTTTTGTCAAGTGAGCTATCTGAAGATGTCAGTTATTTTTCTCTAACACAATTTTATATAAATAGCCTTTAAATTAATCTTAGAAATATTTCAAAATATATCCGGAATTACAAAAGCACTTTCTTTTGTAATTAAGAAGTGTGATGCAAACCAAGAGTTAAATAGGATCAATACAAACCAGAACCCTTTACTTGGTGATGTGCAAATAACACATATTTGCAGAAACTCTAATTCCAAACATTGTTTGTACACTATATAGTTTTATCAGTAAAGCCGCGTGTCAGTCGGAACGTTTGTGGCCATTTCAATGTAAAATCTGCTGATTACAAATGACAGTGTGCTACCACTTCATACTTTGGTTATGTATTTATTAAAAGTGATAGTTTTTAAACATGATTTCAGAAACATCCCTACCCTGATGACAATGCTGTTAAAGAACTAAGAGGCAAGTCAGGGCTCATGTGTATCCTTATTTACTTGAGTTTTATATAGCGCTGGCTAGACCCGGAGGTATCAGAGCGCTTTACATGAGGAAAGTTACATAGGTTACAAGTTACACATTGTTACAGAAGGTACATCAGTTACAGGTTACATCCGTTGGTTCAAGGCGTGTAGAAGGGTAAGGGGGTAATGTAAAGTAGAAGGGTAAGGGGGTAATGTAAAGAGGTAACGGGGAGGGAGATTAAGCGGAGTATAGGCATAAGGATAAACAAAGCAGGCAGGGGGAGAGAAATTCAGGGGAGAGAGGAAAGGAATAGGGGAGGTAGGCAAAGAATGAAGGAGGGAAGAGGTGGGGGAGGGGGTAGGAGACACAGCGTGGAGACGAGGAGATATCCTATATGTGGCTAGATTTTTATTATATGTGGTAAAGTTTAGTCTAGTAAATCAAACAAAAGAGTTTTTTGTACACCAGACATGCTAAACTTGCACATTTGAAGGTGCTATCATATGTGATAATGAAGAAAATGGCAGCACAATGAATTAAAATATTTGCCCACGATCACATCATTTGAAACCAGTTTATGGGTCAAGAGCATTACAAATAGGTCGAGTAGATTATTTAAGTCACTAGACCTGCAGATCTATTAACATTTAAGGATTTTTCGAGGCCTGGATCTTAATAATACCCAGACTGTACATAGTGCAATATTTTTTCTATAACTCTCTTTTAAAAGCACACACCTCACAGCTCCGCTGGTAACTCCCTTGCAATACCAGTCAAAAAGAATACATCTGTGTCATCCGGAAGCTTCAAGTGATTCCATCAATGAAAGCCAATACAGGACTCTGAGCAGCCTTTACATTTGCAGATTGACCAGTTGTGCACAGTTACATTTCTTTCAAGCAAGCGGACACCACTACAAGAAGGCTTGTTTAGTTGCCTGCCCCTCCCTCAGTTTCACAGCAGAGGAGACTCCCTGCCTCACATTGCAGAGGAAGCATTTAATTCCTGGGATTAACTGTCCCAAGGCGGTTATCTCTTCACAACAAGTAGGAGAACTGCTTTTCATAAATTAAAAAAGTATTGGCACGTCGCGCCCCGCCCTGCCGATCCCGCTCACTTCAACCACTGGCTTTTAAGCACTTCCCTCGTTAGATGGAGTAATAGCCATAGCTCGATTCTGAAGGGAGGTGTGACAGAATCAATCAATTGTGATTTGTAGTGCGTGGCTAATCACCTTTGAGGGTATCCAGGCGGTAGGATCCTGCTGCAGTCAGTCGAAAAGCTAGGTCGATCCCCATTCTGAATTCCGTGAAAGAGGATGCTGTTCGAAGGTGGACGGGGAGGTTGTTCCAGGACTTGATTTTGAGGTAGGAGAATGAGCATTCTCCGCTGTAGCTTCAGTGGATGCGGGGAGTGTGAGCAAGAGAGATGGAGCGCAGATGTCTGGGGGGTTGCTGGTAGTTTAGGCGGTGGTTGATGTACGCTGGTCCTTGTACATGAAGGGCTTTGTAGGCGTGGATCGGCATCTAGAATTGACCTCCTTTCTGGACAGGGAGCAAGTGGAGCTTCCTGAGGTGGGGGAGATGTGGGTCTGTTTGGGGGTTGTTGAGGATGGGTCTGGCAGCTGAGTTCTGCATAATCTGGAGTCTCTTCAAGAGTTGGGTGGTGATTCCTGCGTAGAGTGCGTTGCTGTAGTCGAGTCGGCTGGTAACTAGGGCTTGGGTTACACTTTTTCTAGTGTCGACATGGAGCCATCTGAAGATCTTTCAGCGCATGCGCAGGGTGTGGAAGCAGTCATAGGACAGTGAGTTGATCTGGCGTTTTATGGGGAGTTTGCTGTCTAGGGTGATGCCGAGGTTGCGGGCGTGGTCTGTCTGTGTGGGTCCGAGTTTGGTAGGCCACCAGGAGTCGTTCCACAGGGAGGTGTTGTTTCCTAAGATCAGCACTTCAGTCTTGTCCGTGTTGAGCTTCAGGCAGTTGGTCTTCATCCAGTCAGCGACGCTCGTCATGCAGTTGTGCAAGTTGGTCCTGGTAGTGGAGTGGTCTTATGAAAGCATGTGGATGAGCGGAGTGTCGTCTGCATAGGAGATGATGTTGAGGTCAGGGGTTCTGATGATGTCGGCAAGGGGCGTCATGTAGATGTTGAACAGGGTGGGGCTGAGTGATGAACCTGGCAGTACACCGCAGATGGTGTTCTTGTGTTCCGACATGAAGGGAGGTAAGCAGATTTTCTGGGTTCGTGCTGTGAGGAAGGATGTGATCCATTTGAGGGCATCTCCCTGTATCCCTATGTGGCAGAGCCTCTTGATAAGGGTGTGGTGTGTTACAGTGTCGAATGCTGCAGAGAGGTTGAGGAGGATCAGGGCTGCAGTGTCTCCCCTGTCATTGAGGGTTCTGATGCCGTCGGTGGCGGTGATCAGGGCGGTCTCGGGTGCTCTGGTTGGTGCAGAAGCTGGTCTGAGAGGTATCAAGCAGGTTGTTGTTCTCCAGGTGTTTAGTGAGTAACAGAAGAATTGGGCAGGGTGAAGTAGAGGTTCTTCTTGTGTAACGTTAGTCTGTGTAAGTAGCAGGGTACGGGCGAGATGGGGCACCCCAAAAATCACTTTCCACATTGAAGTGTGTGAAAAAGGATGCTTTAATGAGACTGGTGTGAATACCATCATCAAAACTCTTGGCACATCGCCATACAGACTAACGTTAAGGCCTCCCTAAACATAATTCAAAACCTAACTAATTAACCCTCACCACCCCAAGTAACCAGCTTTCCAATGTACCAAAATGCTAATGCACCTCATTCCCAAATGTATTAACATACCGAGGCCTTCTGTTTCTTTACCAATGAACTCTGTACTCTCCCAAACCCCAACCTTTTCCCCTCTCCCCACTGAGCTGATCCGACTGCCCGCTAGTGTAACCAAACTACATAAATTCTTGCATCAGACTGTAAACCTGCCTGACACAAAAACCCACATTAAATGATTTGTTGTCCCACCGCCCCTCCCTAGGTATCCTAACCTTGCCACAACCTTTCACCAAAGCAATCTGGCCAGCGCATTCTGCAATTGCATCAGATACAACTCCATCCTCATAACTGATAAGTGTAACCCATCATCACTGAAAAACTGATGCTCTTCTGACCACTTTATTATGGGGCCCCTCAAGCTCTTTCTTCAGCCCCAAATTGTTTAACATGTACATGTCCCCACTTCTCCGGTTGGTTCGATCTTTTGGCTTCTTCATTGTCTCTGTTAGTGACATACTACTTCTCATCTCAATTGGCAACAATTTTTCATCCTCCTCGGACAAATGTAAATCTTGTCTCTCTGCAGTAGCTGCCTATCTGCATCAAATGGAATTCAGATAAAACGGTTGCAGGGCAACTGTTCACACTATACAAAATCATATTCACTCGTATCTCCTTCTGTGCATATTTACCCCATGCCAACTTTCCCCCGCCAACTCTGACCCCAGGTGCCTTGTGATCCAGCGCTAACAATAAAAATTCTTCTCCTATATGCTTCGGTCATCCAGGTGCAACTATCCCTCCAACACACAAACTATATCCATATGACGGTGGGGCCCATAACACCGCATATACATTCACTTACTCATTTATTCCCTGGATTACCTCCGTCCTTAACCTAGGAGAAAACGATTCGCTGGAAGGAGACGGGATACCTCTTTTAACATGACATAATGTTTCTCATTTGCTTTAAGGTATTCCGCTCATTGGTCGATGGACCAACTAGTAGGAATCAGTTGATGGTGATTAAGACCAGCTCAATCACAATAAACTCTTTAACATTTTACCTTAATTATTGAGCTAAAGAATCACTGAGTCATTTGTTTAAAGAATAATAAAGTTTATATAAAGTTTCGAAGCAAGAAATAAGTTTAAGCTTATTATTCAGATTATTACATTTATCATCAATATAAGAATAAATTGAAATTACAATGCATACCTATTAGACGGAAAAATAAGGTTGTCATAGCAAGAACTCCAAAAGATCAATCTATCTGTCTTGGAAAATCTAATAGTTCTAAATGAAAAATCTATCAGGAGTAAAAAGGTTCTCCAAAAGCAGCATCTTATACTCAACTAGAAATAAAATATAGCAGCAGCAGCATCAACTCGTCAGCATCAGCAACCGCAACTTCACCCATCTACAGCATCTCCTCTCTCCAGCATCTAACTCTCTCCAGCATCTAACTCTCTCCAGCATCTAACCCCTCCCCACCAAGAGTAGGTCTTCTTATACCCTAATTCTAGCTTACTGAATAAAATGTTGCATCTCTATGGCGTGATTCTCTCTCATTGGTTCATTCAGGTCCATATACATTTTAATCAAACTTCCTTGTCTTAACCAGTTCTTTGTGGAATGCCCATGCTTGCATCGTTTCCCACAGTTCATGACATTGCTCATCAGTTTCGATCAGTCCAATTTGTATCTTTTTCTGCTACTTTTTAGATTCAACAGTTCCGTCCATTTATTCAGTTTGACTTCTCACGCTTCTTGCTGATCATCTTGGCACACATTTGCTCAGAAAGGTCACAATAGCCTTGACCATACTTCCGTCTTAGCCTCTCAGCACGAACACGTGGTCATCCTTTTTCACAGCCTTGCTCCTCTACCACACGGCTTCTTGCTCATGCGTACTCTAGCAAATGGCGGCCATTTTATATCGCTGCTCAACAGGCCTAAGCGCACTATTTTCAAAGATAAACAAAATATTGTTAAAATAAAGAATATAAACCCTTTCGTTTCCCTCCCGTCTTTCTACGTACCCCAATTAGGTATTACCTAGCAAAAAGCAACATATAAAGCCGTCCCTTACTTACCATTGCTTTATTTTGCCACCACACGTTTTATTTTCAAAGCACAAATCATGCGTTTATTATTTTATTAGTACGCAAATATTACGTTATGTTAGACACGTAAACAATTATAAGTTGATTAATTTGCACACAAAATAGCGTGTTACCTTTAACCCTTTACATGTAACATACATTGTTGGTTATTTACTTAAACGAACATGTTTATTAATTATTTTACGAAAATTATTAGGAGGTTAAAATATTTTCATTTACCCTGCTCCATCAACTCCCCCTTTGGTGATTTTTAATATCACCACAAAACCCAAGTTATACAATTCTTTCAGACAGCATATATCTTTTATCCGTTTGCTTTTGTTAGTTTACACAACTGTATCCCTTTCAACTTGTCTCTTCGTCTTCTTGTACATGTTCTCTTTTATTTCTTCTAGCTCTATTTCACCCATTTCTCTCTCTCTCCTTGTTTATCATGTTTTCTTTTTCTATTTTATTCTGTCTTCTTCTTCTCTTTATACATGTAATTACAAGCTTCAGCACTAAAATTATTATTATTATCATGGTTGCTATTATTATAACTTTCCCTATTATTAATCCACTCATTCTTGTTAACCAATTTATTACTGAAGAAAACCCTTTACCAAGTTTTCCCAATGCACTTTCAACCTCCAGTGGAACAAGTTCTTTGTGCAAACTTGTAATATTCGTTATATACTTTTGTATATTTTCACTTTTATCTGGAATGTAAGTGCAACAATGTTGGACTTTCAGCATTCCACAGACTCCACCCTCTTTTGCCAAAAGAATGTCAAGGGCAAGTCGATTTTGCATCACCATAGCTCTCATGGCAACCATCTCGGTATTTACCATCAAGAACCCTCCAGCAGTATCTGTAGATAAACGATCTACCACTGTGGATAATTTCCGAATTCTAAATGCATTCAAAGATATTCCCACTGCTGGTATCAATGCACCAAAAATATCACCTACTATTTCTGAAAAACTTTCCCTTTTTCTACGTGTAAAGGTATTTATCATTTTGTGTGTTCCTTTTTCTTTTCTATCCATATGAAAAATCTTTGGAAAGACCAGGCCTAAATAACATGACCCATACCAATGGTCCGGCAACCTGTAATAAGCCCTATTACCGCAAACATAATAGATCCCTGGAAATATTGGATCTTTTCCCCCTTTGAATCCCCATCCGCCTAAAATTTGATAATTGTCATGGCAAATACTGGAACCCACAAAATAATTGTCATATCTTGTCTTATTTCTTCTAATGCACAACCTTCCCTGTTGGGGCCAATCCAGAGTCATAGCTGCATTTGTCTTTTTCTTGTCATGATTGTCTTCCTCAAACGCCCAAAGAGGTGTTTTTGTCTCTTCTATCACTTTTCTTTGAAATTTCACTCTTCTTTCTTCAACCATCTCTAAATATACTTTTTCTTCCTTCTTTAACTCACAGGTAAGGTTGTTTTTAACTATATTATCTAATGTTAAAATCTTATCTTCTATAAAATATTCACCAAACGTTTTTCCCTCTTTTATTTTGTTTAGCTCGGGAACTACAGAAACTTTCGCAAAAATCTTATCTATGTCAGTGTAATAATATTCTAATCTACCTGTTTTATAAAATAAACTTGCTAAAACACTACATGTTATTCCATACGTCAAAGGAAGGTGATGATAAGTCACACCCTCTGCTACAGATGCAGGCAATTGCATACAAACATAGCAATCTCTTACATCCATTGTTTCTACATACTCATATAATAATTTAGTAAAAACATTCTTAGAAAAATCTGTTATTGATTTGTCTTTATGTAATTCTGCACTACTTTTTAATATAACTGGTTCTTGAGTGTTAGCTCCTTTTTCTTTCTCTGTGTTATTAGACGTTTCTACTACAGCTAAACTAATTGGAATAGTGATTGCTAAAACCACCCATACTGTCATTAATAATCCTGTACAAAAGAAGCACATCTTACACCATCTACTTAAAAACTCACATTTACATTTTCTATCTCTAGTATCCTCCATTTTGTTTTATAACCTTATTTATTTATTTTCAAGAAAATTGTGTCACTACACCTCAGAAATGACTTATCAGCCACTCTGCACTCCAATGTTTTTGTCTTTGCTTGGTACTTTCTTTTAATTCTTTTCAGAATTCTTTCTTTGTCAAATCCAGTATTTTGTCAAATCCGGTAGAAATTCGTCAGATCCAGTGTTTTGTCAAGTCCGGTAGAAATTGTTTAAATTTCTTCAAGTCTGTTGCACCTCACCTTCACCCATTAGGTTTCTTTGTTCTGGGTTCTCGTGAGTGTTCTTTTCTTCTTTGATATCAGTCAAAGCAAGATACAACCATTCAGGCGATCTGTACTTCGGATTTACTTTCTTTACTCTTTTCGTTTTCTGCAAGTGTTTTCCACCTTGTTTTTCTTGCTCTTTCTGACTTGTTATTTCATTCACTTGTTCAGCACTTTTTCCATCTAACCTTATGATTCTGTATCTTAATTTTCTTACTTCGTTGGGCCAATTGTCTCCTTTTCTTGGCCTTTTTGCCTCACTTCCTTTTTCCTCTCTTTCTGTTTTCCAATTCCTTTTTCTTGACTCTAGTTTTTGGTTTCTTTCTTCTCCACTTTCTTCAGACTCTGTTTCAGTTTTTTCGTTATTGTCTCTTATTTTGAATCTTATAATTTCATTTTCTTCCTCTACTTGTGGTTCTTTTCTTATCTTCCTTCGTTCACCTATTTCTGTCCCTCCTCGAGGTTCTTCCGAATTTGTGTCAGTCTCTTTATCTGCTTCTAAATTTCCCTGTTCTTTTGTTTGGCTATCTGTCCCTATTGCTCCTCGGGGATCTTCCGATTTTTCTAACTTTCTGTTTGAAACTCTCCCTTCTTCATCTATTAATATTATCTCCGAAGGATTTTTACCACAACTTGTACTTGGTTGCTCACTGTTACTATCTTCTTGCTCAGTTTCTTCTCTTATGCTTTCAAATTTCCAATTTCTTTTCAGAATTTCTTCACAATCCGAATGATCTGTATCAGATTCTGAACTAGTATCTGATATTTCCAGATGTCGACTCACATGTCGATCTTCAAGTTCTGGAACTTCAGCTATTTCCTCTACTTCTTCTGTCGTTGCACTTATAGTTGGGTCATCCAGATGTCGACTTACAGGTCGATCTTCAGATTCTGGCACCCTGTTAGTTTCTTCTTCTGCTTCTGATGCTGAACTGTTATCCAATATTTCCAGATGTCGACTCACATGTCGATCTTCAGGTTCTGGAACTCTGATGGTGTGACTGGCATGCACCCAGTGTTTTACCCCTGCACATTTGACTGCAGTGGTTGTCACCAGGATCACTTGTCGTGGTTCGTCCCAGCGAGAAACCAAACAGTTTCTTCTCCTGTGGACTTTTATGCGGACCCAATCTCCCAGATTCAAGTCGTGAGCTGGTTTTCTTTCAAGAGTGGTCGCATCCGGTCTAACCTGATGAAACACAGAACGCACCACATCAGCCAATCCTTTGCAATAATCCAGCACCAGATCATCAGTTATAGTCAGTAGTTTGTTGACAGGTACATGTGCTTGTCTCATTGCTCGTCCCATAATTATCTCATGGGGACTGAGTCCAGTTTTCCTTTCCGGAATACTTCTGATTGTCATTAAAACTAATGGCAAGGCATCTGGCCATTTGAGTCCTGTAGCTTGACACATTTTTCCTAACCTGTTCTTAATTGTTCCATTCACTTGCTCTACTATTCCAGAAGCCTCTGGTCTGTATGCACAATGCAGTTTCTGTTTCATACTAAGTGCTTCACAAATTAACTTAATTAATTCATTTTGGAAATGTGTTCCTCTATCTGTTTCAATCGTGACTGGAAAACCATACCTCGGAATGAATTCTCGCAGCATAAGTTTTGCTACCGTGATTCCATCATTCCTTCTGGTCGGGTATGCTTCCACCCAACGGGAAAACAAACAGACGACTACAAGGACATACCTTAGTCTGTTGCTCGGGGGCATTTCAATAAAATCCATTTGCATTCTAGTGAACGGACCTCCTTCTCGTCCTATTGTTCCTAGACTCACTACTGTCTTCCTTCCTGGATTTAACTGTTGACAAATAAGACATCTTTGACAAAGACTCTCAGCTATGGCTCTGAATTTTGGATTATACCATGTTTGTCTAAAAAGTCTGATCATTGAATCTCTCCCAATATGGGCTTGTCCATGGTACATCCGTGCCATGTCAGAAATCATACTATCAGGCATAACTGGTCTTTCATCTCTGTAAACCCAAACATCATTTTCTTCATGTTTTCTACATCCTGCTTTTATCCATGTATCTTTTTCCTCATCATCTGCTGCTTCCTGTAACTGTCTCACCTCATCCCATGTCTCAACAGGGTTAGTAAAAAGCAAAGGACAAGAAATATGCTCCCTCTCTCGGTTCCTGTTTAAAGAAACCACATTCTTTGCACAGTACTGTGCAATCTCGTCAGCATATTTATTGCCGACAGTTATGTAGTCTTCCCCATTTTTATGTGCATTGCACTTCACAACAGCAATCTGTTTAGGCAGCTGTATCGCCTCAAGCAACTTTTTCACAAAATCTCCATTTCTAATTGGCGTTCCTGCAGACGTCAAGAAACCTCTTTGTGACCAAATCTGACCGAAATCATGCACCACCCCAAAGCCGTACTGGCTATCTGTCACAATCGTAACCCGTACATTTCTTCCCAACTTGCATGCTTGAATCAGAGCTACTAGTTCTGCGACTTGGGCAGACCGTATCCCTTTCAGACAAGATGCTTCCATTACAGTTGCTACTGTGCAAACCGCATACGCTGCACTTAGAACTCCATCATTTGTTCTCAAACATGAGCCATCCACAAACAGAATATAATCTGATTCCTTTAAGGGTTCATCTCGTATGTCTGATCTCGGTTTTGTACAATATTCAAGCACATTCAGACAATCGTGATCTACTTCATCCATTTCAATTACACTCTCTTCATCTGGCAATGATGTCGAAGGATTCACATTCATACATCTGTCAATGGTCACATTATCTGCACTCAAAATTACTTTTTCATACCTAGTCAGCCGACTATGTGTCATGTATTGGGTTTTCGTTCTTGTCAAGAGAATTTCCACAGAATGGGGAACATATACTCTCAGTGGATATCCCATCACTATGCCTTCACTCTGTTCCAGACTCACACAAGTAGCAGCAACTGCTTTCAAACATCCAGGCAACGCTTTCGCTACAGGGTCTAAAACAGCTGAAAAATATGCAATGGGTCTTTTCATAGTTCCATGTCTCTGTACCAAGACTGAAAATGCACATCCATCTCTTTCACTGCAATACAACTCAAAATCTTTCTCATAGTCAGGCATTCCTAATGCTGGAGCTTCACATAATTTCTTTTTCAGCTCTCTGAATGCTTTCATTTCTTCATCATTCATTTCAAAAGGATCTTTAACATCCTTCTTTGTCCGTTTTTACAACGGTTTAGCAATCAGCGAAAAACCGCTTATCCATTGTCGACAATATCCAACCATTCCCAGAAACATTCTTACCTCTCTTTGCGTCATTGGAGCTCTCATTCCTTGAATCATTTTTATTCTTTCAGTCGTTACCTTTCGCACTCCTTTCTCAATTTTATACCCTAAATATTGGACTTCTTGTTGACAAAACTGCAATTTTGATGGGGACACTTTATGTCCTCTTTTTGCTAAATGATTCAGCAAAGCAATTGTATCATTGACACATGCTTCCTTCGTTTTTGATGCCACCAGTAGGTCATCAATATACTGAACCATCACTGACTTTTCTGGCATTTTTAAATCTTCCAACGATTTCTTTAGAATCTGATTAAAGATTGAGGGGCTTTCTGTGTACCCTTGAGGAATTCGGCACCATGCCAAAATACGCTCTCCAAACCTAAACGCAAATAATGGCTGGCTATCTGGATGTAATGGAATAGAGAAAAATGCATGACATAAATCAATTACTGTGTACCATTCTGCTTCACGTGGAATCTGGTATAGAATCACAGCAGGGTTCGGTACTATTGGGCAACAAGGCACTACAATTTTGTTTACCTTCCTCAAATCCTGTACAATTCTATATGTTCCGTTTGGCTTTTTCAGTCCCATTATTGGCGAATTACATGGACTGCTCATGATTTCTTTTAGAATCCCTTGTTCAACCATTTTATTTATTACTGGCGTTATTCCTTCAATTATTTCTGGTGTCAATTTATACTGGGGCGTATTTGGGTAACTTGTTCCCTCTTTTACGGTTATTTTAACAGGATCTACTTCTTTCATTAATCCTATATCTTCTCCTGTAAAGTCCCACACTTCTTCTTTCACTGTCTTTTTCAGTTCAATTGGGATTTTCTCTGCATCAAATACAGGAAACAAATCATTTACTTCTGGTTCTAAATTCACCAGTGTCATTTTATACAGTACAACTTCATCTGGGGTCTGAAATGCAATTCCATCTGGAGTACAATAGATAGTGCAATTCATCTTGCACAATAGATCGCGTCCTAATAGGTTCACAGGACTACAATCGCATACCACAAATCGGTGCATTTCACTAAATGGACCAATCTTTACCTCCACTAATTTAGTAAGAGGCGTCTTAATTTGCTGATTCGAAACTCCAACTACTTGGATATGTTCACCTGAGAGAGGAAGGTTTGGAATTTCCACTGACCTAACAGTAGAACGGGTAGCTCCAGTGTCCACAAGGAATGTTACATTTGCACCATTCACTTCTCCATCCACAAATGGACCAGACTGATCTACCTCTAGAGTTGCGCCAAGCACGCACTCTTCCCCTCTCCTAGGCACCGTCAGAAACTTTCATCCGTTTCATCCTCATCCTGTTGTAACCAATATTGAGAAATTGCAGCTGCACGCGGCAACTGTGTTACCTGTTCTCCTCCGTAGAATCCCGTTTCTGCACTGTATTTCTGTTGGTTAACACTCTTGGGAAGTGGTGGTTGTGGCACCTGACTCTGTTGAGTAACTACCTCACTCTGCACCTGTGAATTTAATGATTGATTTTCCACATTAAGTTTTGGAGGAAATTTACACTCGTTTCTCCAATGCCCTAGCTTTCCGCAGTTGTGGCATGGCCACTTTTTCTTTGCCTCATCTATGCTCATTTGTCCTTTTCCTTTACCTATATTTGGTCGAGATCTAGCCTGTCCTGCTTCATTACCGGTATTACTCAATTGAGCTTCTTGCTTCTCTGCAACTTTCACCTGTGCCCACATGGCTTTTTCTTTCAATTTACGCTGTCTACTCTCAATATCATCACTGCAATACTTAGCATATCTCAAAACTTCGTCAACTGTGCTATTCTGCCAACAAATCATATGCTGTTTAATCATCTCACTTATCTCTGGTTTCAACCCATAAACAAATCTATATACAAAATGACTCATATCCTTCTCATTTAGTGTCTCATAACCACTATACTGTTTGAAAACTAACAACAGCCTTTCATAATAACCATGCACTGATTCTTTACTTTCTTGCGTTGTTCTGTCTATTTTTACCCAATCTGTTTCTTTAGGTGGAATCTTATTCTTCAAAAAGGTAATTACTTGATCATACTTCCTCATCACTTCTGGTCCTGGCGCTCCTGTTTTAGCATCCCTTGGATATTCTACAGTTGGTCAATCAATAGTAATCTTACATTCTGTCCACAAATCAGCTGGCACTACTATATCAAACAATCCATCTAAGTCTATCCACAACACCTTTGAAACCTTAACAAATCTCTCCACTTGTCTGTACCATTCTACTGGCTTCTCTCTCAACTATGGGAAGTCATTTGTAAATGACAGTATATCCTGTCTAGTCCATGGAACAGGCACATAACTACCTCCTGGAGTCTCTCTCATCGGGTACGCCCTTACAACTGGTTCCTTATCTGTCACTGCAAAAGCCAAAGATGCTTTATCTGTTACTCTCTCGTTCTTTTTCGTCCATCTATTTCTCCATCTATCCACATCACCCCATTTTCTCAGTAAAACAATTAACTCTTTTATTTGGGTCAATCTTCCTGATGTGTTCAAATTCTCTATATCTTTCTCCCAAAAATCTACTCTGTATGGTTTCTGCAACGTTCTCACTTTTACAAACTCTACTCCTAGTTCACTTGCTGTCTCTTCCAATTTGTCATGTAAATTTCTAGCTCACCATGTAAGACTTTTGCACAAAAACATAATCTCATCATCCTGATAATTTTTTTATTTTTCTGTACCAATCGTTCCTAAAATCAATTCTTCCATGTCTATTTTCAACCTAATTACATCTAATGGTTTTACTTCTGTTTCTTTTGTTTTTAGCGTTTTCATCCATTCATTTAACTCATCTGGAGTCGGACCTAAAGGCGTACTATTTAATTCTATCCAATTGTTACTTCTTTCTGGTGTCCCTGATGCAGACTCCGTTACCATAGGTATTCTCCTGATCTCATTCTCATTTATCGTCAAATTAGTAGGTGGGCTTGGTCTATAGGTACTAACCAAATGGTGTGCACCTTCATTATTCAGTTCCATCCCTTCTCTTTTTCTTTGCAAATGTGAATTCATGGGAATCACTAAAGAACGTTCATCAATTTTCTGATTCTCAAAAATTGGCATTACTGGACCTATCGTTACTGGTACAGTTACAGCTTCCATATTCTTTGTCAATGCTCTTATCTTCTCAGTTAATTCTCTTGTGGTTTTTGCTAATTCAGTTGCATTGTCACTTTCTATCTCTTCATTTTGTGAAGTTTTTAATTGATCTTGTGACCTATTTATCTCATCTCTTCGTTCGGGATTTTTATTCCTCCCAGTTTCCATTGGCGGTGCATTAGGTGTCACCACCGCAGAAGTCTGTTGGTATGGAGGTGGGTTTCTGTTTAAAATATCTTCCAGCAATTCGTCATCCGTTTCACTACCACCATACCCATACTTTTCTATAACTACATGTTTCTTTTTCTCTGTACACTTTCTCTTTGCTTCTTCCTCCACTGTAAAAGCTGGAAACAAACCTCCTGTCATATTAGCACATCTCCAACGCTTTATTCTGTCCTCATGATTTACTCCCCATAACCTTCCAGGCACAAACTCCTGATTCTTTAATCCTCTGAATCTCTCTCTTTCATACATCTCATCTTCCCATTCAGTTAAAGCTTCAAACTGTGTCGGTCTAGGTCTAGGTTCTAACATTGCCATCTTTTCTCTTAAATTCCGTAGTACAGCTACATTAAATGAACCATTCTCAGGGAAAGCCAATGCTCCATCATTCTTGGTATATTTTGTCCAATTTTCTAACCATATGCATGTATGATATCCATATTTCAGCATCATGTGTGAAGCTGGTGATTTCGGCGGAGGAATTACTTGTCCCTCTCTAGTCACTACCTTTTTGTCTTTCTTAAAGAAGTGCTTAACTTTCGACATCCATGACGTTTTCTCTCTACCGTATTCATAATACGACATGATTCACAATCGCTTTTTCTCCTCAAATGTTCCGCAATTCAACACTGTTCTCTATGCGTTATTTGGACCAATACTTGCGCGACTCACACCAAAACTCCAATCCGAGCGATTTCTGTCTACAGCGCACTGTCCAATCCCAGCGCGGCTTTTGTCTACGTCAGTTCTGCTCCTGTTTCCGTATGACTAGCGCACTGTCCAATCCCAGTGCGGCTTTTGTCTACGTCAGTTCTGCTCTTGACCCCTCCTTTACAAAATTTATCGGCAATTTCTTTTTCAACAATTCTTTGTTAGTTACAACATTTAAAACACATTTCCATTATCTGATTCGCTAAACAAAAGAGATAGCTTTGTCCATTTGCACAAGAACTCTGTATTTTCCAGTAGGCAGCGCTTACCTCTACCCTACCACAGAATTTTCTGTTTCGCCGATAAAGTAGCACTTCCCTCTACCTTACCCTTCTTTCAAGCAAGCGGTAAACCCGTTTCTCTGGGGATAAAACACATGTGGAGACTATACTGCTCCTGAGAATTAAGGCCAGAGTTTCACAAGAAAACCGATCACTATTTCACTTACACACCTTTTATGCGGAAAATGTCCCTATCATAACACAACCTGTTATCCCCAAGATGAACTCAGACAATGCACTATTCCATGTGACTTCTCTTGCCACACGTGTTCCACTTCTTCCTACTTCCCGGAAGCGTGAAAACTTACATATAACATAACGAGACTCAACATAAAGTGTTAGACATGAACTTATCAATAATCAATAATCACCAAACTAATCTATAGTAACCATAACTCTGCTACCAAGAAATCTGATCCAGTGCTAACAATAAAAATTCTTCTCCTATATGCTTCGGTCATCCAGGTGCAACTATCCCTCCAACACATAAACTATATCCATATGACGGTGGGGCCCATAACACCGCATATACATTCACTTACTCATTTATTCCCTGGATTACCTCCGTCCTTAACCTAGGAGAAAACGATTCGCTGGAAGGAGACGGGATACCTCTTTTAACATGACATAATGTTTCTCATTTGCTTTAAGGTATTCCGCTCATTGGTCGATGGACCAACTAGTAGGAATCAGTTGATGGTGATTAAGACCAGCTCAATCACAATAAACTCTTTAACATTTTACCTTAATTATTGAGCTAAAGAATCACTGAGTCATTTGTTTAAAGAATAATAAAGTTTATATAAAGTTTCGAAGCAAGAAATAAGTTTAAGCTTATTATTCAGATTATTACATTTATCATCAATATAAGAATAAATTGAAATTACAATGCATACCTATTAGACGGAAAAATAAGGTTGTCATAGCAAGAACTCCAAAAGATCAATCTATCTGTCTTGGAAAATCTAATAGTTCTAAATGAAAAATCTATCAGGAGTAAAAAGGTTCTCCAAAAGCAGCATCTTACTCTCAACTAGAAATATAAAATAGCAGCAGCAGCATCAACTCGTCAGCATCAGCAACCGCAACTTCACCCATCTACAGCATCTCCTCTCTCCAGCATCTAACTCTCTCCAGCATCTAACTCTCTCCAGCATCTAACCCCTCCCCACCAAGAGTAGGTCTTCTTATACCCTAATTCTAGCTTACTGAATAAAATGTTGCATCTCTATGGCGTGATTCTCTCTCATTGGTTCATTCAGGTCCATATACATTTTAATCAAACTTCCTTGTCTTAACCAGTTCTTTGTGGAATGTCCATGCTTGCATCGTTTCCCACAGTTCATGACATTGCTCATCAGTTTCGATCAGTCCAATTTGTATCTTTTTCTGCTACTTTTTAGATTCAACAGTTCCGTCCATTTATTCAGTTTGACTTCTCACGCTTCTTGCTGATCATCTTGGCACACATTTGCTCAGAAAGGTCACAATAGCCTTGACCATACTTCCGTCTTAGCCTCTCAGCACGAACACGTGGTCATCCTTTTTCACAGCCTTGCTCCTCTACCCCACGGCTTCTTGCTCATGCGTACTCTAGCAAATGGCGGCCATTTTATATCGCTGCTCAACAGGCCTAAGCGCACTATTTTCAAAGATAAACAAAATATTGTTAAAATAAAGAATATAAACCCTTTCGTTTCCCTCCCGTCTTTCTGCGTACCCCAATTAGGTATTACCTAGCAAAAAGCAACATATAAAGCCGTCCCTTACTTACCATTGCTTTATTTTGCCACCACACGTTTTATTTTCAAAGCACAAATCATGCGTATATTATTTTATTAGTACGCAAATATTACGTTATGTTAGACACGTAAACAATTATAAGTTGATTAATTTGCACACAAAATAGCGTGTTACCTTTAACCCTTTACATGTAACATACATTGTTGGTTATTTACTTAAACGAACATGTTTATTAATTATTTGACGAAAATTATTAGGAGGTTAAACATTTTTTCATTTACCCTGCTCCATCACTTGCCCCCTGCATTTCCCTTCTGTCCTCCTGTGGCATCCTGGGGCCCTATTACACATAGGGCTCACTTTCCCTGTTTACCCACAAAGAGGACCCTAAAACCCAGACAACCACTTGTAGCTGTCAGGAGGGGCAGTCGAAGTAGGTTAACAAGTGCGATCCCTAGATCTCCCATGTTGCCTGTACCCCATAAGCTCCAATTCTGCTTGAGGGGATATCAGTTGGAGTTGGCTATGTTGTGGTCAGCTGGGTGAATTGGAGAGTTTAGAAGGGATCCTGAAGGAGGATGTTATGGAAGAGTTAGAGTGTAGTAGTGGTATCAGTACAACAAAATATGGGAAGTGTGGTGTAGAATCTAAAGCTGTGGGGGCCGGGATGGTGATGACAATGGAGATGGGGGTGGCGGGGGGTGAGGGGGAGTTGGGAGGCATAGGAGGGGCAGCGCGTGCAGCATGGCATAAAAGAGCCTATTAATTGAACCATAGCTACTACATGAAAAGAAAACTAAATGTCCCAGATTTCTTGCTGTTGGCATAAAATACAGACCTGGGTTAAGGTATCACACATGACTGGCCTTCTGGCAGCATAAACAACTTTTGAAATGAAGAGACCACGATTGGAGGCAATCAGAGGTTTTGTTGTAATTGAGGTTCTCGCTTCGTAAGTAGAATTCAGGTAGCCAGTTCATGTAGAATAACAGGTTGTAGGTTTATTGATGAGGTTACATGCTCTCCCTCGAGGCTCGATAATGCCTCAAATAACAGCGCTTCGCACAGACACTTGGAACCACGTGTGCCGTTCAAACCATAACACTGCGGCTCTCTTGTCTCGCACAGCACAACGCCTGCACTCAATTACCGCTGAAAAAGTTAGGGTGCCTCACCCTTCATCCCCAGACGTACGTGTCCTCCACACTTCGCCGCAGGCAAAAGTTAAATCAGGGCAACATTTCTGACAATGCCTGCATTTCTCGCACTGCCTGTTCACTCACCGCTGGTATATCTTCACTCACTGCCGGTTCACCACAGCAAAAGCTGAATTCAGATTAACTGCACACTATATTGGCACTGGCTAGCCGATTGTTCATGTCTGTATATTTTACAACTCTGTATGTACGGAGTTCAGCAGTTCACACCCAAACTTTTAGTGTTTGTTGTCCGCAGGCTGTTGGAAAAGATACTGGTGGGGTACAGAGTGTCTCTTTTCTTAAGACTTTATCTACCTTTTCTTCTTTGTTTTCATCAATTTCACTCTCGTGGGTTCGCTTTGTCTTCAATTTACTTTGTCTTCTTTATTTCATCAGTGTCTGTCACACGTAGGTTCCCTTTCCGGTCAGCGCCAGTGTTGTAATTGAAGATACCTTCTTGGTAAGTAGGAGTCAGGTAGCCAGTTCACGTAGAATAACAGATTATAGGTTTATTGAAGAGGTTACAGGTTACATAGTAAAAGTACCCCACCAGGAGCAGCATCCTCTCTGCTCAGCCCACTCTAACTGCCAGCCAACCTCCAGTCACACACCAACATTCCATGACAGCACGCACTGGCTGAGCAGAGCAGAGAACAATGGCGGTGTGCACAGAATGCATCACAAGCATAGCAGATTATAACAGGTTTCGCAGTAGTGGGGGAAATTGCATAGACTGCCTGTCAGGTGCAGATGTGCACCTCAAGATGCTAATGGGAAAACATTTACAGTTACCTGGAACAAAAGGGCTAGGTAACAAGCCCTTTCTCTCAGTTCTCTGAGAGACTCAACGGCTCTGACCTCACAGTGAGCATCCCCCGCAGTCCCACCCCACCTGAGATGTCTGTAGCTGAAGCAGTGTGCCTCTACAAAGATAGCATCTTCTCTGCAGACACACCATTTAGCTGCTCTGCACATTGTAGGCTTTACAATTCACAAGCTGCACCTACAGGAACATGTTGCTGTCTTTGAACACTTTCCCATTTTAACATAGTATAGAAACAAATTTGCATTATAGTAAAAGGTTTAGTTATGCTTAACCCAGTAGTTCCCGCTCACTTCGATCTAATTTGTAATTCGTACATTTCATGGCCAATGGAGTAATTAGATGCTGTGAGCATGAAAATTCCATTATGAGCAAGCACTGGCAAAGCCAATAGGTCTCGCCTTTTGGCAATGGTGTACAGCCGTGTTATTTTGTAGGAATGCCCATGCATGCTGTGTGTGTGCGCGCTCATGCACATCTACAAAATGACACAGGCGCTCTTTTGTTTTACTCATTAGAAATGGAGGAGTAATTGTTTTTTATTATTACATTTAAAAAGTGGCACAAAGGGCTTTATTAAGGCAGAGGGGCCGCAGCAATTTTCTTCTTGGTTTCCCCCTTCCCTCCCCCAAAAATGTTTTTAAAAAAAAAACATTGGTGGGCATGGAGGCAACGGAGGAGTAAGTGGGAGGGAAGTAACAGGGAGTGGTTGGAGGAGAGGAAAAGCAGCACATCAGATAGAGAAGCACAGGGATTGGGGCTAGAGGCATACAAGCAAGAAAGCAGCACAGGGGAGGCTGAGAATTTGGCATGGGGAGAAGCACAGAAGAGAGAGCTTGCAACACAGATTAAGGGAAGTGGTGTGTACTTCAAGGCGGGAAGCACACTAGTGAGAGAAGTGGAAAACACATGCACTCTCATGGAGTGCTTAAGCAAAAAGAAAAAGTAGTTCCCTAAAAGTGAGCACTGGAAGGATAGAAGCCAGCCAAAGAAATCACAAAGAAGCTATGCGCCAGGGGAGGGACAAATGTAAAACGTACAAGTGGGGACAAGGAAAGCCTTACACTAAGAAGTCGGCAAATGAAAGTGACAATAAGCCAGACCAGTCTGTAGGCTAAAAATCTAAAACTTGAAAATTTGGTTGAAGGTTGGTGTAAATCAAAGATTTAGCCTATCATTGCTGTAACCAGGACATCTTCCCTGGTATCTGTCGCTACCGCCCTGTACTAGGACATAGTTTCACCCCACAGGCAAAGAACATCAGAATGACCTCTCCCTTTATCCTAGACTTAACTATATCCAGAGAATTGCCTGGATCACATTTTAAATATGATTAGGCCAAGGGCATGATCTAAAAGGGAGTTTAGTGGCAGAGGCAAAGGCAGATAATACATATGTTACGTTATGCAGATTTGTAGAGCACACTATTACCCGGGAGGGTATCCTGGCACTGAGCAGGTGTGAGTCTAGGCATTCCTAAAGGGCCAAGTGGGAATACTCGAAAGCCAGTTCTTCAGCTTCTTGTGGAATTCAAGAAGTGAGGAGGAGGCTCTTATATGTAGAGGCAGTTCATTCGATGCTTTAGCAGTGCTCGAAAAATCCGCTCGCATTTGTGAGCCAGATTTAATTAGGACGAGCTATTTTTAGGTCCTACTCACCCTTTCTGGTGAGTAGGAAGACAAACTGACTTTTGACCTCTGCCTCTGAAAGCAGAGCAAATTTGACAAGATAGCAAGATTTAAAGGCATCTTGATTGCTCACAAAGTCAATGAGCAATAAAAATGTCTTTAAATCATGTTAACTTGTCACATTTGCTCGGCTTTCAGAGACAGCGGTCAAGTGCATTACAGTTAGGTCGAGTAGATGTTTCAAGTTACTAGACCTGCAGGTCTAGTGACATTTTTATGATTTTTAGAGCCCTGTTTAGGAACAATGTAGGAAAACACTTGACCACTGGATCTAGTTTTCCTTATTCATGGGATTTGTGCAAGTAAGAGTACAGACGAGTGGAGATGTCTGGAAGGTTTGTGAAAGCAGATGCGATTGTTGAGGTATGCTGGGCCAATGTTATGTAGTGGCTTAGTGTGGGTGAGGAGTTTGAATTGTGCTAGTTTTTAAATGGGGACCCAGTGGATCTTCTTCTGGTGTGGTGTGATGTGAGTGCGGAGAGGGAGGTTGAAAGTGATTCTGGCCATCAAGTGCCAAATTATCTGCAGCCTTCGGTGAGTTTAAAAAAAAACTTTTTTTGTATTTTTCGTTTTGGTCATCTGGGCATAGGGGGTGCTCTCGTAGTCCAGCTGGCTTGTGACCAGGGCGTGGGTGACGGTTTTCCGAATGCTGCTTGGGAGCCATTTAAAAATCTTCCTCAGCATCTTCAGGGTATGGAAGCATGAGGCGGTGACAGCATTGACTTGGGTGGTCATGTTGAGTTTGCGGTCAATGATGATCCCGAGGTTCTCGGCTTGGGTGGGATACGGTCCTAGCTCTGTTGGCCTCCAGGTAGAGTCCCACAATGATGTGCTCTTCCCAAAGATCATGATTTTGGTCTTGTCGGTGTTCAGCTTTAGACAATTGGTCTTCATCAAGTGGGCAATTTTAATCATGCAGGCATTGAACTTGATCCGGGTACTGTGAGGGAGAGAATAAGTTGAATGGCGTTGGCATAGGAGAGGTTGTTGATATCGTGAGAGTGGATGATGCTGGCTAGAAGGATCATGTATGAAACCAAGTCCTGGGCACACATAAGATAATTATACAGTGAAAGGGTATCCGCACAGTTCAAGTGAATTCGTAAGCCAAGGTCAATTGTTCTTGTAGGTAGAATGTTTCTTTGTCTTTATTCCATTTTTCATTAAGCAAAAGAAACCAGCCAACACGTGTTTCGTCACATTGGAAAATAATTCCGCGACTTCCTCAGGGCTGGGAAGGATACAAAGCGTATTGTGAAAAACAGCTTGTGTGTTTCAAATGCATTACATTTAATATATTGGTGACTTAACACCTTACAAGTGGAAACCCTAAAAGAAAAAACCCTACGTGATGGGGGAGAAAAACAGGTGAGATGTGCGCATAGTGCATGTTTAAATTCAAACTCTGTATAAATTGTCTAGTGCTTTTCACGAATTGGAAGAACATAATGTCTATTGTTCAAAAAGTTATGTCCATAAGCATTTCTAGCAATGGGTCGCAAAAATTAAATTTCTGAGCTAAGGAAGGGGGGCAGTAAAGACAGGAAGTTTTTCATAAGAAAAGCAAATGCTACCTGAATATCGGAGAAAAAGATCTTGGTAGTCTGTGAAAGTGAAAAGGAAAAGGAGAAAAGAGACCAAGGGGGTTATAAGTAAAAATACTCTGCTGGGTGAAGGAGAATTATGGTAAATATTGTCAAATGAAAAAAGGGGGAAAGGTAGGGAAAGTGGAGCGCTCACCGCTCCGCCTGTGATAATTCCGACCCGGCAGGCCAAGGTAAAGTCCCCAAATAGTGGACTGCTTAGAGAATAAAGATGCACCTATATCAAAGGAAAGATACGTGGGTAATTACCATCTATGACAGACCGCTGTATCTGTGAACAGAAGCGCTTAATGAAGAAAATAAATGTGGAGCAGGATCTTACACAGTAATGGTGATCCGGTTGTTGAGTGTGCCGTGAGACTTCTGAGGGCGATCGGTATTTTGTAACCGGAAAGTGGATCTGAAAAGCAGATCTCACGTTAAGTATCCGAGTGTGTTAATTCCAAAGGACGGAGTCTACAAATTGGGGCATGTCTCTTACCTCCAGCGAGTGCGCTGTGGTTCCTCACGGCAGCTTGCTTCAGTTTCGAGTGCGGACCATGGAAAGGAACCCGGAAGTAGTATTTATACTTCCGGTGTTACGGGAAGACTAGTGCGCGAACCGCACGAGTGATTGAAGATTACAGCTTTATTGTTAACTTCAATGAGCACTGTACGAGAATAATATCGTGCGAAAGGAACCAGAGTAATTTAGCAACAGAGTCATATAGTGCATATAGGATCATGTATGCGTTGAAGAGGGTCAGGCTCAGGGTGGATCCTTGCGAAACTCCGCAGATAAGGTCGCAGGCGCCTGAGGTGTATGGTGCCAGGCTCACTGACTGGGTCCTTCCAGTCAGGAACGAGCAGATAGATCAGCGTGCGTGTCCTTGGGTTCCAATGTTGTGTAGGCGTTGGATGAGGATGGGGCACAGAGACCGTCAAATGCTGCACAGAGGTCCAGGATTATGAGGGCCACCATATCTCCTCTGTCCAGAGTCATGCAGATGTCATCCGTAGCAGCAATGAGGGCAGTTTCTGTGCTGTGGTTGGGTCTGAAACCAGATGGAGTGGTATCGAGCAGTTGGTGGTCATGGAGGTTTTCGGTGGTTTCTTCTGGGGTGATGACAGGCCATGTGGTTAGCCTTGGTTCTTTTGATAAGATCAGGAGGCATTTTACAAGGTCTGTTGGGTCTGGTTGCAGGCTGAAGTTGCTGTAAATGGCAGTGGTTTTGTTGCTGAAAAATTGAGAGCAATTGTTGCAGAGTTCCTGCGAGGGAGTGGTCGAGTTGGAGAAGGCCAATGGTGAGGTGAAATTTTTCATAATGGCAAAGATTTCTTTGCTTCTGTTAGTGCTGGCAACGATGCGGTCCGCCAGAGCAGCGCGTTTGGTGGTAGCATCTCAGGGCGGGTTTCAACACACCCCTTTCTGTATTGACCTGGCTCATTCTCCATTTGCGCTCAAGTTGCTTGCAGAGGCGTTTCATGAGTCTGAGTTCCTCCATTGTACCAACTGGCCTGGGATCTGGGTCTTGTTGTATTGTTCTGTTTGAGGGGGCAGGGAGTCTGCTCAGGAGGTGATCCAGTTGTTGAAATTCTTAATGGCTTTGAGGAGGCTGTTGCTGTGTTCGGATCGGTGGGTGTTGAGACAGGTGTTTCAGTCCTTGTGATTGATGCTGTTCCAGTTTCAGCAGGCTGGTCTGGCGATGGTGAGTGTGCGTTGGACTGGGACCAGGATGCTGAACTTGACAATGGCATGGTCTGTCTACGGAAGTGGTGTGGACTTGTCGACTTGGATGATGCAGAAGTTGGTAAAAATAAGGTCTGGGAGATGTCCAGCAACGTGGGTAGGCCCCTTTACGCGTTAAGTGAGGCCCAGACTTCCAAGGACTTCAATGAGTTCTCTTGAGTTGGGGTCGGTGTGGTCTTCCAGGTGGAAGTTCAGGTCTCCAAGTAGGATGTAATTGCTAACATCGATGATGAGTGGTGTGATGAAGTCTGTGATGGTGTTGGTGATGTTGGTGCTGGGTCCCGAAGGTCTGTAGATGAGAGTACCTCTTAGGGCAAAGTTGGCTGTGACGTGAAGCTTGAATGACAGGTGTTCCATGTTGGAGGATGTCATGTACGTGGATGTGGTTCAGCTGATGGTGTTCTTGTGAATGATGACAATTTCGCATCCGGGCTTGTGAAGTCTGTCTTGCATGGCAATCTTGTAGACAGGGGGTTTGCTGTGTCAATGTCGGGTGCCGATGCTGGGTTCAGCAGGTTTCCATTAGAAAAAGTAGCTCAGGGGCATTATCATGTAGCAGGTCTCACATCTCTGTGGCATGTTTGGTGAATGAGCAGGCATTGAGGAGCATGCATTTCAGTGTGGATTGTTGGTTGAGTGGTTGCAGGACTGTGTGACAGTGGGGTGTTGGGTTCTGTCAGTGCTATGAGTGTTGTGTGTGGGTAAGCACATAAAAATGTGCAGGAAGCGCAATAGAATGCTCCCTCGGTGTTGTGTGGTGCAGCGAGACAGCAGCGTGTGGAGCAGTGGGCGGGGTTCAGGATGTGAAGAGTCACAGTATGGTGGTGGGGGAGGACCAGGGTTCCTGGCGTGGACAGGTGCAGACAGGCTTGCCTTTGACACACCTTTGCACGTCCATGCTGTGGCAACCATTAAGTAGGTCCTGGGAGGGGAGAATTCAACCCTACAACCCACTTCCCAGACCACTACACCCTAGGATTAACAACAGGGTCATAGTTGGGAACCTTTACTTCAAGGAGGTGATGCATTTGAGAACTAAGGAATGTCATACATTTTTATCATTCTCTTCACCACTGGACTACATCTTCTCTGATGCGCAAAGCAATGCTATAACTAGATCACCATCACTGCCTTTGGCCTATTACACCACTATGACGTCACATTAAATAATGAAACTGAACTATAATTTCGTATGCAACACACTGATGTTGTAATTGTAGTTATATAGTGCTTACTACCCCCAGCGAGGCGTTGAAGCGCTTTACGCCAGGCAGCACACTGTTCCAAAGTCCAAAATTAGTGGTTAGTACAGTGTTATTGAGATTAGTCATGTACGTGCAAGCAAACCATTCCATGCATTAACTCCAGTTTCTTTGTGGGAGATTACAATAAGAGGAGTTAGGTGATACCATTAGTGGTGCCTGTGTCGGTGGAGGGATATGTGAGTTCATATAGATATTGGTGGGATTTGTAATGTTTAGCAGTCCTGTGTTTCGGCTCGTTAGCCGGAACTGCCACCACGTCATCCGCAGGCCAGGCGTGGCCTGCTGGGTTAAAATAAAAGGGGGGAGCCCGCACGTGGGTCATCCCCTGATACGACTACCCAAAGTGTGTGTGTCCCCTGTATTGCGCTGCGTCGGCCTTACCTGGCTACTGTCGCGCCAGGTGCTACATTGGCGACGAGTGGGGGCCGTGACCCTCGCGTTCACCCAGCTGCTGCGGAGCCGCGGCCTGTCGCTCTCCCTAGACCACGGGAGGTGCGGCGTCTGCGCCGTGGGTGTGTGCTTCCCCCGCTGCGGTGCCCCACTGACCCGGCCACCCAGGGAACAACGCCCGGCGGATCCCTACAGCCGTCCTAGCCTTCGGTGGGCTGCCTGGGAAAGACTGGCTACCGCGCCTCCAGCGCAACGGGTGCGTCTGCTGCGGAGGCGGCGCCAACCCGATCATCACCTGCCACGCCTGGGGCGGTGTCGATGAGCCCCCTCCCTGCGCGCACGCGAGAAGAGCATGCTGAAAAACCACAGCGGGACGCGGTGCACGGGCCTGCTGCCACAGATGTGAGGAGCGCGATCGGCCAGGGTGCCTGCCTCCTTAGAAGAGATCCACGAGGGAGTGAGCAGTGCTCCCCAGGACACGTGGACAAATGCACGGGGCTGCAAGCTGCAGAGACACAGCAAGGCCCAGAAAGAGGGCAGTTTTAACAAACAGGCAGAGGGAGGAGCAAGTGAAACTACAGCAGGGCACAGGTGCATCCCCTGAGGACAGTAAAGAGCTGCAAATACAATTAAAGGAAGGGGAAAGAGCACACAGAAGACACACTGCCTCACATCAAAAAGTGGACAATAACGTATACTAAGGTAGACAATACAGCTCATACCACACCACTGACGCAGCACGCCAGAGGAAGGCTACGTGGGCACCCACGCAAGAGGAGATACAGCGGGGGACACCGTAAAGATACAAAGAAAGGCACCCATTAACAAACAGCATGGGCGATGAAGACCAAGCCCAACAAAGGCTCCCAGTGCAACACGCACTTACTGGGGTACTGCCACCCTTCAGTGAACTAGAGGACCCAGCCACAGCGTCCCCGAGGTGGAAGATGTGGATCGAACGCCTGAATAACTATTTTGTAGCCACAAGGGAGACCGACGGGGCGGTAAAGAGGTCGCTACTTCTCCACTACGCTGGAGATGTAATATTCAAGCTCTTCAAGCCCTTACCGAATACAGGCATCGCAACGGACTACAATGCGGCAGTTGCGGCTTTAGATGCGCACTTCGACCCCCAACTGAACCCCGATTTTGAACGATTCAAACTGCGCCAGGCCCGCCAAAGGGAAGGGGAGTCGAGTGACACATTTTACGCCCGCCTACGCGAACTGGCCAGCACATGTACGGAGGATGATCAACCCAAGGAGATAAGAGCCCAGATGATCCGGGGGTGCAGAGACAAGACGCTCAGGACTCATCCTACGCCAGCCAAGAATCACGCTGGAAGATATCCTCATACTGGCGAGGACCCACGATCTATCAGTGGCCAGAGCCAACGAGATGGACCAGGCTCTCACCAAGCCACAAGGAAGGCTGGAGACCATCAAGACAGAGCGGGCCGACGCCCTCCGCACGAAAGCACAAAGCGACACACCGAAGAAGACAAGACCCGAGACGACCAAAACACGGTGTGGATACTGCGGGCATGAGCCACATGCAGCGAAAGCCTGCCCCGCGCAAGGGAAAACCTGCGCAAACTGCGGGATTCCCAACCACTTTGCGGCAGTGTGCAGGAGACGGAATCGAGGCCATGATAAACGAGGACAAAGACCACCCACACGAGCAGTACGACATCTGTCCACAACGGACGTCGCACAGAGGGGGAGGCACCAAGATCAAGCCGAAGGTATCAAGGGCCGGTAGATTCCTCCACGGACGAGGATGAAGAAGAAACATACCTGATCTCGTTTACACGGGAGCTCAAGCGTTGCAGGAGGCCACAACCCACCTGTGTGGTTAACATCGCCGGATCAGAGGTGAAAGCAATCATCGACACCGGGGCGTCCGTCAACGTGATGGGTCTTCAGCCATACCGGCGCCTCCAACCTCAACCACCGATCACGGCATCCCGGACAAGGATCTTTGCCTATGGAAGCCAAACCCCTCTACCACTAAAAGGGAAAATATCTGATCCAGTCAGGTCAAACGACCAGGAAGTTACAACCATAATCCACGTCATAGATCGCGAAGCGGACACTCTAATCAGCAGCCACACAGCGGAAGACCTAGGCCTAGTGTCATTCGCCCATAGTGTCCAGGCACACCAGGTCGACGAGATTTTAGACCAGTTCCCAGAACTGTTCCAGGGACTTGGGTGCATCAAGTGCGACCCTATCAAACTGCATTTCGACAAGTCCGTCACCCTGGTCGCACTTTGACACCGGCGAATACCTTTTCACCTGCGGCCCTTAGTGGAAAAGGAACTAGAAGACCTGGAAAGACAAGGAGTGATTGAAAAGGTCTCGGGCCGACACCCTGGGTCTCCCCGATGGTGATCGCGGAAAAGCCTAAACAGCCAGATGCCATCCGCCTCTGCATCGACATGAGGTTACCTAACCGAGCCATCAAAAGGGAACGTCACATCACGCCGACCATGGATGACATAATCGCGGATGTCAACGGCTCGAGGTGGTTCTCAAAGATCGATCTGAATGCAGGGTACCACCAACTGCCTCTAGCGGAAGAAAGCCGCTACATTACGTTTAGTACTCACCTGGGGCTGCGTCGTTACAGACGATTGAACTTCGGAATATCCTCAGCCGCTGAGGTATTCCAGAATACCATCCGTGAGATGTTGTCCGGGCTGCCAGGGGTGATAAACGTCAGCGACTACATCCTGATCCACTCTGCCACGGCCGCTGACCATCACAAACACCTGCGGAATACTCTGCGTCGCCTCAGTGAACATGGAGCGACACTCCACAGAGAGAAGTGTCTGTTCTTCCAACCCTCTCTGGAATTCTTTGGGTACGTGTTCAATCAGCAAGGTATCCAGGTGGACCCGAAGAAGTCGCAAGCCATCTGGAGTGCTCCAGCTCCAACTACCCCCACGGAAGTGCGAAGTTTCCTTGGCATGGCTACTTATTGCGGGAGGTTCATCCCCGATCTTGCAACCCGCGCTGAACCGCTGAGGACTCTGACAAAAACGGACACCAAATGGCAATGGGGACCACAGGAAGAGGAGGCCTTCCAAAGCATCAAGGACGCGCTACTAGGAGAATCCACCCTCGCATACTTTGACCCGGCGAGGCGGATAGAGCTACTGGTGGATGCCAGTCCAGTGGGGCTGGGGGCAGTGCTTGCCCAGGAACAGGAACCAGGTCGGTGGGCGGCCCTATCGTTCGCCAACAAGTCCCTGACCCCCACGGAAATGAGGTACGCTCAGATCGAACGAGAAGCACTTGCCATAAAGTGGGCTTGCAACCATTTCCATCTGTACCTGACGGGCCAGCCCTTCACCGTGGTGACTGACCACCAGCCGTTGGTTCCCCTCTTCAAGGGGTCAGCCCCTCATCCACCTCCCCGGATTGAGCGGTGGGACGTGCAACTCCAGCCCTACCAGATGGAAGTAGTATACAGGCCCAGGGCCAAGAACCCGGCGGACTTCCTGTCCCCACACCCAGCACCCCAAGAAGAAGAGGATGACCTCAAAGGGACAGAACAATATGTAAAGATGATCTCGGCAGTGGCGTGCCCCCTGGCGATGACGCTCGAAGACATTAAGAAGGCCGCCGGGCAAGACCCCATATACCTCCGGACTCTCTGAGCAGTCCAAGAAGGGTCGTGGAAGAACTACCTTCAACAAGCCTACACGTGGGCGCCGAAAGACCGAGGAGAGCTGACAAAGATATGGAGGGTAAGAAACAAACTGAGCGCCATGGCGGATGGAATGCTCCTACGAGGCCCGAGGCTGGTAATACCGCAGGCTCTGAGGCAACGAGCGACCCAACTGGCCCACGGAGGGCACCAAGGGGTGACCAAGATGAAAGTACGAATGAGAGAGGAGGTCTGGTTTCCAGAACTCGAGGCGATGGTTGAAGACTTAGTGCGCCGGTGCCCAGCCTGTCAAGTGACCAGCGCTCCTGAGAGGCCGACCCCCGTTATCACAGAAGAGGCCTGCACCATCCCGTGGTCAAAAGTGAGCATCGACTTTGGGAGTTTCCCCGGAGGGAAACACACGCTCGTCCTCGTGGATGGGTTTTCGAAATATCCTGTGGTAGAACCGGTCATGTCGACCTCCTTCGCTCATGTGTCTCCCGTCCTGGAGAAAGTGTTTGCCACTTTTGGGTTCTCCACAGAAATTTGGAGTGACAATGGGCCACCGTTCCATGGGGCCCGAGTTTGCTACATTCCTCCGTCAACGAGGGATCCATCACCGCCGTGTCACGCCCCAATGGCCTCAAGCCAACGGGGACGTAGAACGTTTTATGAGAACCCTAAATAAAATGCTACGCATTACCAGTGTGGAACAAGCCAATCCAGAGCGTCGCCTCCACGAGTTCCTCAGGGAATACCGGAGCACCCCACACTGTACCACCCTACGGAGCCCTTGGTCCCTCATGTTCAGAGGGCCACGGAGAGACTTGATCCCTACATGTCCAGGATGGACACCCCCAACGTCGAGGAAACCCAGGCGAGGCGGGAACCAGCAGAACCACCGGGCAAGCGCCCGACGTCACGCCGCACCCCGGTCACTCCGACCGGGTACCACAGTCCTACTAAAAGACCGCAGACCAGGAGGCAAGTTCCGGACAATCCATGAACCAGGCACCTGGACAGTTGTTACCAGTCACGAAACCATGGTAACCGCCCGACGAGGGAGTGAGGAAATATCTCGTAATATATCTTGGTTCAAGGAGGTCCCAGCAGAGTCTCCCGAGCCTGACCCACGACATCCGCCAAGCCCAGGCAGAGACACTTCAGAGCAAGGAGAAGACAATGATGGCATCCCTGAGTCTGCCTCTTCCGGACCCCTGTCTCCTAGCTCACCCCAGAACAGACCGCCGCCAAGTGAGCCGTCCATCCCAGGCCAGCAACATCGTTACAGCCTCCGGCCCAATCCTCGTCCTAATTGGCGTCTTCAGGATTTTGCGTGTTCATACACGAAAGACTGTTACCGCAGAGCTGACTATGTTGTGTAACGTTTTCTGAAGATTTATCGTTAAGATCCAAGTTGGGGAGGGATGTAATGTTTAGCAGTCCTGTGTTTCAGCTCGTTAGCCGGAACTGCCACCATGTCATCCGCAGGCCAGGCGTGGCCTGCGGTGTTAAAATAAAAGGGGGGAGCCCGCATGTGGGTCATCCCCTGATACGACTACCCAAAGTGTGTGTGTCCCCTGTATTGCGCTGCGTCGGCCTTACCTGGCTACTGTCGCGCCAGGCACTACAGGATTAATGGATGAGATAGAGGAGGCTGCAGGGGTATGGTTTTCGAAAAGGACAGTGTTAGACCTGGCATCCTTGGCGTGGGTCTCCCTTCCATTTTTTCGTAATGCCTCCACTGTTGCCGATATGTTTTTGCTGGACTAGGTGCTCATGGGCACTTTGCCGCTGCTAATCAGTGCCAAAGTGCAAGTGCTCCCTATCGTGAATTGATGTATGTATTAGTGACTCCATGATTGGATGATTGGTTTACTTGTCAGTCCCTAGTACCGTGCACTGAGTGTGCCCAGGGCTTGTAAATCAAATGCTGCTGGTGGGCTTGCAGCACGGGTTGTGCCACCCACAGAAGCAGCTTGTAAAGTGTGTCTCAGGCCTGCCATTGCAGAGCCTGTGTGCAGCCTAGGGCTGCCATGTCGACTTGGTGAGTGCACCCACTTACCTGTCCCAAAACCTTCCCTTTACTGCATGTTGGTCACCCCTAAAGTAGGCCCTAGGGCAGGGTGCATTGTAAGTATAAGGTAGGACATGCCCTGGTGTGTGTGGCATGTCCTAATAGTGAATTACAGCCATTTTCGTTTTTCACTATTGCAAGGCTACCTGCTCCCCATAGGCCAGAATGGGCAGACTGACTATTACACCTTATAGTCAGAACTGACCCAGGGAACATGGTAGAAAAACGAATTTAGTATGCCTGAACTCAGGATGATAAAATACATCTTTTAGTGAAGTTGGTTTTAACATTCTGTGTTTGAAAATACCACTTTTAGAAAGTGGGTATTTTCTTGCCTAACTATCCAAGCCTGCCTCTGCTAGGTTGTGTATTCCTTGTCTGGAGATTGAGTGACAGGGGCTGGGGTGGCTACAGGAGACAGGGTGAGTCAGCACAGGGCTGAATAGAAAGATCTGCATCCAGAGTGGAGGGAGGAGTTGCACCTGGGTCTGAATAGGGCTGTGCCTGCCTTCCACAATGCTGGCTCCACCTCCTGCCGGGCGGCTGAGCACTCTGCCCCACATTCTGAAAGGAAAGAAGGAGTCAGAAAAACAAAGTGCTCCAGGACTGACCAGAACTGGTTTTGGGCTAGGCAGAGGCCTCTCTGCCTTCAGAGAACAAAGAGAAACTGTGTATAAAAAGGGGACCCAGACCCCTAGGAAATTAGATCACTTTTGGGAACAAGAAGAAACCTTTGCTGAGGAGCGGAACCAAGAAGAAACTGAGGAGAGACTATCCCTAAGCCTGAAGTGCTGCTTGGGGGATTGGCCTGCAGTGGTTTGCCTGACTGCCAAAGAAAGGAGAAAGGAACTTTTGCTTTGCTGTGACTTTCATCAACTTGTGAAGGATCTCCAAGGGCTTGGAAGAGAGCTTGCCCCCTGACCGAAGTCCCAGGACCATTGGACTTCACCCCCTTTGTGAATTGCTGCTGGAAACTCTGTTTCAGTGGCTACAGAGGTAGGGAGCTGTGACCGACTCTCACGACCGACTCGGTGTCCTGTAAGCACCGCATCGAAGCACCGTCTCGCCCTGCAACGCACGGCCATGGTCTCACCGACTCCGTCAACGAGCCGCTGCCTGCACCGCATCGAGGGACAACGCGTCCTGCAACGCTTCGCTACGCCAAATCGAACTGGTCCGACCGACACGGTCACTGCTGCTGAGTTCGAGTCCTGTGACCGCACCGGAGTTGGGCACCGCTCGCACGCTTTGCGACGCACCGCCCGACTTGCACCGCTGTCCGGACTGATCGACGCCAGCTCCTGAATCCGGCTCCGTTGCCGCACCGCAACCTGCCAGCACCGCATCGAAGCACCGTCTCGCCCTGCAACGCACGGCCCTGGTCTCACCGACTACGTCTCGACGACGTCAACGAGCCGCTGCCTGCACCGCATCGAGGGACAACGCGTCCTGCAACGCTTCCATTTTTGCATCGCGACCGCGACGAACAGCCATCCGGCTCGCACGCCCGTGCCTGCCGCTTCAAGTAGAAGGTACTGTGACCGAGTCTGTCTACGCTGTGTTGGCCCGTCTCGACGCGGTCAGCTGGATTTGTTAGACTCTGTTTGTTCTCGACATCGCCGTAGCCGGAGGAGGCTACCGACTCGCACAGAACCTTGAATTAAGCCTTTTTATCAGAACTAAGCACTCTTGACAGTATTGTGGATTATTTTTGTCGTTTTTGGTCTTGTGATAAATCTATATAAAGTATACCTATTTTTATAAATATATAACCTGTGTGGTGTCCATTTGTAGTGTTGTCACTTGATTACTGTATGTGTTCACAAATGCTTTACACACTGCCTCTGAACTAAGCCTGTCTGCTCGTGCCAAGCTACCAAGAGGGTGAGCAGGGGTTATTTCTGGAGTGTACCTACTTTCCCTGACTAGACTCAAGGGTCCCTATTTGGACAAAGGTACCTACCTCTGCCAACTAGAGACACCCAAATCTAACATTGGTGGTCAGCGGTGAGGATTCTGGACTTGCATTTGTGACTCATGTACAGTGATTGGTGAACACTACTTAGTGAGTGCAGACCAAAACGCAACCACATACTTTTATAGCATTTTTTCTGGGATTTCCTATTTTTGCAAATGCCAAGTTTAATCACTATGGAGAAACCAGCATCAGTAGCCTCTGTTGAGTGTGATTGGGAAGAAGAGAGGCTAGAATGCTACACCCTCAAGCAGCTCAGGCAATTCTGCAAGAAGTTTAAAGTGTCCATGACCGGGCTCTCCAGGAAGGAGGACCTCCAAAAGGCGCTGAGGGCCTGGGTCGAATCAAGGAGTGCCCCTGTGGAGGGGGCTGAGAATGCAGAAGGGCAGCTGGAGGGGCTATTGGGTCTAGGGGCTGGAAGACCACCTTCCCCAGTAGGTAGCAGTGTTTCTGCCAGAGGACTGTCTCCAGAGGAGTTGGAGGACAGGAAAGAGAGTAGGATGCACGAAATGGAGCTGACCAAGCTCAAGCTGAATGGGCAGTTAGAATTCGAAATGCAAACTAGGAAATTAGCCCTAGAGGAAAAGAAAATGCAGTTTGAACATGAGAAAGTTTTGAGGGAGTTGGAATTGAAGGCCAAAAGCTTAGAGATTACTCCCTCTGGTGGCAGTGTACCGCCTGCACCTGTTGAAGCCAGGGTGTATATTCCCAAAGATGTGGTGAAGGAGTTTTTTTAAAATGATGACATTGGGCAGTGGTTCAAAGCCTATGAGGTAGCCATGTCTTCCCACCGGGTCCCTGAGAAGGATTGGGGAGCGGGGTTGTGGGGACGGTTCCTCAGTGAAGGGCGGGATACCTTGTTGGATTTGCCCTCTGAAGTCTATAATTCGTACAGCCACATGAAGGATGCCTTAATGACTAGGTATGGTTTGACCCCTGAGCTTTATAGGCAAAGGTTCAGGAACTGTAGTAAGATTGAAAGCAGTACCTGGGTTGAATATGTGACCTTCTTTTTGCAGAGCCTTGGATGGTTGGGTAAAGGGTAGCAAAGCGACTGATTTTCAGGCGCTCTTTGATTTGATTGCCTGGGAGCACTTGTCCGGTAATTGTTTTCCTGAGCTACGCCAGCACCTGATTGATAGTAAGCTGACTAACCCTAGGCAGCTTGCTGAGGAGGCGGACCGCTGGGTGAGTACCCGGGTCCACAAGGGTCACGTGGGAGACTCCGCCAAGGGTGGGCAGGGTCCCCAGCAGAAGAGTGGGGGACAAGGGTAAACAGAGGGAGTTCCATAAAGGGCCCCAAAGTAAACCCCAAGGGAACCAAGGGAAAGGTTCCCAGCCTCCCCTGAGAAGAAGCCAGTGGCCCTGACAGGCCCCCTGTTCACCAGGGACCACTGGTATGTTACAAGTGTGGCGCCCCTGGCCACAAGGCAAACGATCCTCGTTGCCCTTTGCATGGAAAACCAGCACCCCCTGGTGCAGTCCCCCGGCAGTTGGCTAGTGTAGCCCTGGGGGAGGAGTTGGGTGCCCAAGGTGGGGGGGATCCCACAGTGTTTTCCCTTGTCTCATTAGGAGACTCTGAGATGGTCCCTAGGACCCCGCTGCCTGAGAACACTAAGAAATACAGGCAGTGGGTGACCATCAATGGCCATAGGGTGGAGGCTCTGAGAGACACAGGAGCCAGTGTGACAGCTGTCAAGTGTCACCTGGTGTCTAAGGAGCAGGTTGTCCCTGATGCATTCTATCCGGTTGTTGCCGCTGACAACACAGAGAGTCACTGCAAGGTGGCTCAGGTTCCCTTTGAGTGGGGGGGGTCTCGGGTACTCTTCAAGTAGCTGTGAGGCCAGCCATGCCTGTTGACTGTTTGTTAGGGAACGATTTGGAGAGCTCACCTTGGGCTAAGGTGGAGCGGAGTGCGCATTTAGAAATGTTGGGCTTGCCTGATTGGGCATGTGTGACCACCCGGTCAATGGCAGCGAAAGGTGTTCAAGAGGACCTGGAGCCTGAGAGGGAGGCCCAGGTGCCTGCCGGAGAGAGAGGAGGCAGGGGGCGCGGGAAACCGGCCCTCGAAGTTCCCACGGTCCAGGAGGAGGCAGACCCTGAGGGGGATGCCCTGGAGCCTACAGGGGAACAGGTAGCTGAACTGGGGGCCTACCTGAGCTGACCCATTGGCAGCAAGAAGGAGGACCCTCCAGGGAAGAGTTCTGCGAGGAGCAGAGCGCATGCCCCTCTCTCGTGGGTCTGAGGCAACAGGCCACAGACCAGGCAGCAGGTGATCAGTCTGGATCACATTGGATTTACTGGGAGAATGGTCTCCTGTATTCAGAGCCTAAGGTTGCTGAGCCTGGGTCAGCCCATGTGCTGGTGGTACCCCAGCGCTTCAGAGCCTTCCTACTGGGGTTGGCTCATGATGTACCGTTAGCGGGACATCTGGGGCAGGACAAGACCTTTGACAGGCTTGTTACCCATTTCTATTGGCCCCAGATGCGCAGGAGTGCCGCCACTCACTGCAGGACATGCCAGACTTGCCAGGCAAGTGGAAAGAGTGGGAGGAAGCACAAGGCTCCTCTCCAGCCATTCCCTGTGGTCAGCACCCCCTTTGAACGGGTGGGTATTAACATTGTGGGGCCACTGGACCCCAAGACAGCCATGGGCAACAGGTTTATCCTGGTCTTGGTGGACCATGCCACCCGGTACCCTGAAGCCATCCCTCTGAGGACAGTGACGGCCCCCGTGGTGGGACGGGCACTGATGGGAATTTTCTCACGTGTGGGATTCCCTCAAGAGGTGGTGTCTGACAGAGGTACCAACTTCGTGTCCAAGTACATGAAGTCCCTATGGCAGGAGTGCGGTGTAACTTACAAGTTCACCACTCCTTACCACCCTCAAGGAAATGGGCTGGTTGAGAGATTCAACCGTACCCTCAAGGGCATGATTATGGGTCTGGAAGAACCCATGAGGCGTAAATGGGACGTCCTCTTACCATGCCTGTTGTTTGTATACCGGGAGGTGCCACAGAAGTCTCTAGGGTTCAGTCCCTTTGAGCTCCTCTATGGACACCCGGTGCGAGGACCTCTGAGTTTGGTCAAGGAAGGCTGGGAGCAATCTCCCAGGAAACCTCCCCAGGATGTATACAGTTACATGCTGGCCTTCCGGAACCAGACTAGGCGTTTCAGAGAACTTGCTGAGGCAAATCTGGAAGCCAGCCAGGAGGAGATGAAGCGGTGGTACGACCAGAATGCCACTCTGGTAGAGCTTCAGCCTGGTCAGAAAGTGTGGGTCATGGCCCCTGTGGAGCCTTGTGCGCTCCAGGACAGGTGGCCCGGCCCTTTTACGGTGGTGGAGCGCAAGAGTCCAGTTACCTATTTGGTGGACTTGCAGTCTCCCAGGAACCCCTTGCGGGTCCTGCATGTGAACCACCTGAAGCCCCACTTGGAGAGGTCCCAAGAGGGCATGCTCTTGGCTACAGATGATGGAATGGAGGAGGAGACCGAGCCTCTTCCTGACCTCCTGTCAGCCCGAGAGCAAGATGGATCAGTGGAGGGAGTAAACCTCTCTACCTCCCTGACACCTGAGCAGCAGGGTGACTGTCGCCAACTGTTGGGACAGTTCCCTGACCTGTTCTCCCTGGTTCCCAGTGTCACTCATTGGTGCGGCCATGATGTGGACACTGGGGACAGTCTTCCTGTGAAGCACAAGGCTTACAGGGTGACTGACAGGGTCAGAGCCTGCATCAAGGAGGAGGTCTCCAAGATGTTTGCGCTAGGGGTGATTGAGTCCTCTAACAGCCCTTGGGCCAGCCCAGTGGTCTTGGTTCCAAAGGCTGCCGCGCCTGGTGCCACACCAGAACTCCGGTTCTGTGTGGACTACAGGGGACTCAATTCCGTCACCAGGACTGACGCCCACCCCATCCCCAGAGCTGATGAGCTCATAGATTGGCTAGGGGCTGCGCGGTACCTCAGCACGTTTGACTTAACGTCTGGGTACTGGCAGATAGCCTTGACTGATGGGGCAAAAGAGAGGTCAGCATTCTCCACACCAGATGGGCACTACCAGTTCCGGGTGATGCCCTTTGGGATGAAGAATGCCCCTGCCACCTTTCAGAGGTTGGTCAACCAGGTGTTGGTTGGACTGGAGGATTTCAGTGCCGCCTACCTGGATGACATCGCAGTGTTCAGTGCCAGTTGGGAAGAACATCTGCGTCACCTCTGGGAAGTGTTGATGGCGCTGCGGAGGGCAGGCCTCACAATCAAGGCGAGTAAGTGCCAGATTGGGCAGGGTTCTGTGGTGTACTTGGGACACCAGGTTGGGAGCGGCCAGGTGGCGCCCTCCAACCGAAAATTGATACCATTCTGGCTTGGGAGCCCCCAAGACCCAGACAGAGGTGAGAGCCTTCCTAGGACTCACCGGGTATTACCGGAGATTCGTCAAGGGGTATGGCAGCATTGTTGCCCCCTTGACCGAGCTGACTTCCAAGAAGCAGCCCAGGAAAGTGATTTGGACTGACGCCTGTCAAAAAGCTTTTGACACCTTGAAGACTGCCATGTGCACGGCGCCTGTGCTCCAGGCACCCAACTTCTCCAATGAGTTCATTGTTCAGACCGACGCTTCAGAGCATGGTGTAGGGGCTGTTCTATCACAGATCAATGAGGAGGGCCTAGACCAACCTGTAGCCTTCATCAGTAGGAGGTTACTTCCCCGGGAACAGAGATGGAGTGCTATTGAGCGTGAGGCATTTGCTGTGGTCTGGGCTCTGAAGAAGCTGAGACCATACCTGTTTGGGACTCACTTCCGGGTTCAGACAGACCACAGGCCCCTCAGATGGTTGATGCAGATGAGGGGTGAGAATCCAAAGCTGTTGAGGTGGTCCATTTCCCTACAGGGGATGGACTTTACGGTGGAACACCGCCCTGGTACAGAACACGCCAATGCTGATGGACTGTCCAGATTTTTCCGCCTTAGCGATGAGAACTCCCTAGGGGTAGGATAGTTCTCCCCACATTTCAGCTGGAGGGGACACGTGTTAGACCTGGCATCCTTGGCGTGGGTCTCCCTTCCATTTTTTCGAAAGGCCTCCACTGTTGCCGATATGTTTTTGCTGGACTAGGTGCTCATGGGCACTTTGCCGCTGCTAATCGGTGCCAAAGTGCAAGTGCTCCCTATCGTGAATTGATGTATATATTAGTGACTCCATGATTGGATGATTGGTTTACTTGTCAGTCCCTAGTACCGTGCACTGAGTGTGCCCAGGGCTTGTAAATCCAATGCTGCTGGTGGGCTTGCAGCATGGGTTGTGCCACCCACAGAAGCAGCTTGTAAAGTGTGTCTCAGGCCTGCCATTGCAGAGCCTGTGTGCAGCCTAGGGCTGCCATGTCGACTTGGTGAGTGCACCCACTTACCTGTCCCTAAACCTTCCCTTTACTGCATGTTGGTCACCCCTAAAGTAGGCCCTAGGGCAGGGTGCATTGTAAGTATAAGGTAGGACATGCCCTGGTGTGTGTGGCATGTCCTAATAGTGAATTACAGCCATTTTCGTTTTTCACTATTGCAAGGCTACCTGCTCCCCATAGGCCAGAATGGGCAGACTGACTATTACACCTTATAGTCAGAACTGACCCAGGGAACATGGTAGAAAAACGAATTTAGTATGCCTGAACTCAGGATGATAAAATACATCTTTTAGTGAAGTTGGTTTTAACATTCTGTGTTTGAAAATACCACTTTTAGAAAGTGGGTATTTTCTTGCCTAACTATCCAAGCCTGCCTCTGCTAGGTTGTGTATTCCTTGTCTGGAGATTGAGTGACAGGGGCTGGGGGTGGCTACAGGAGACAGGGTGAGTCAGCACAGGGCTGAATAGAAAGATCTGCATCCAGAGTGGAGGGAGGAGTTGCACCTGGGTCTGAATAGGGCTGTGCCTGCCTTCCACAATGCTGGCTCCACCTCCTGCCGGGCGGCTGAGCCCTCTGCCCCACATTCTGAAAGGAAAGAAGGAGTCAGAAAAACAAAGTGCTCCAGGACTGACCAGAACTGGTTTTGGGCTAGGCAGAGGCCTCTCTGCCTTCAGAGAACAAAGAGAAACTGTGTATAAAAAGGGGACCCAGACCCCTAGGAAATTAGATCACTTTTGGGAACAAGAAGAAACCTTTGCTGAGGAGCGGAACCAAGAAGAAACTGAGGAGAGACTATCCCTAAGCCTGAAGTGCTGCTTGGGGATTGGCCTGCAGTGGTTTGCCTGACTGCCAAAGAAAGGAGAAAGGAACTTTTGCTTTGCTGTGACTTTCATCAACTTGTGAAGGATCTCCAGGGGCTTGGAAGAGAGCTTGCCCCCTGACCGAAGTCCCAGGATCATTGGACTTCACCCCCTTTGTGAATTGCTGCTGGAAACTCTGTTTCAGTGGCTACAGAGGAAGGAGCTGTGACCGACTCTCACGACCGACTCGGTGTCCTGTAAGCACCGCATCGAAGCACCGTCTCGCCCTGCAACGCACGGCCCTGGTCTCACCGACTCCGTCAACGAGCCGCTGCCTGCACCGCATCGAGGGACAACGCGTCCTGCAACGCTTCGCTACGCCAAATCGAACTGGTCCGACCGACACGGTCACTGCTGCTGAGTTCGAGTCCTGTGACCGCACCGGAGTTGGGCACCGCTCGCACGCTTTGCGACGCACCGCCCGACTTGCACCGCTGTCCGGACTGATCGACGCCAGCTCCTGAATCCGGCTCCGTTGCCGCACCGCAACCTGCCAGCACCGCATCGAAGCACCGTCTCGCCCTGCAACGCATGGCCCTGGTCTCACCGACTACGTCTCGACGACGTCAACGAGCCGCTGCCTGCACCGCATCGAGGGACAACGCGTCCTGCAACGCTTCCATTTTTGCATCGCGACCGCGACGAACAGCCATCCGGCTCGCACGCCCGTGCCTGCCGCTTCAAGTAGAAGGTACTGTGACCGAGTCTGTCTACGCTGTGTTGGCCCGTCTCGACACGGTCAGCTGGATTTGTTAGACTCTGTTTGTTCTCGACATCGCCGTAGCCGGAGGAGGCTACCGACTCGCACAGAACCTTGAATTAAGCCTTTTTTATCAGAACTAAGCACTCTTGACAGTATTGTGGATTATTTTTGTCGTTTATGGTCTTGTGATAAATCTATATAAAGTATACCTATTTTTATAAATATATAACCTGTGTGGTGTCCATTTGTAGTGTTGTCACTTGATTACTGTATGTGTTCACAAATGCTTTACACACTGCCTCTGAACTAAGCCTGTCTGCTCGTGCCAAGCTACCAAGAGGGTGAGCAGGGGTTATTTCTGGAGTGTACCTACTTTCCCTGACTAGACTCAAGGGTCCCTATTTGGACAAAGGTACCTACCTCTGCCAACTAGAGACCCCCAAATCTAACAGACAGATTATGGTATTTGAAATGAGTTGTGTATAAATTGCAGCAATACATTGAGAGAGAAAAAGCAGACATGGAAGTGACTTAGAGAAGTTGTACTCGGAGAGAAAATGCCTGCACAGGATAGGAAAGGAAGAAGAGGGTATTTTCAAAGAAAAAAGAAGAGGCGACAATCAGAGATTTTAAGTAAAGATCAGTTTTTAAGCCGTAATTTATCAATACGGAGGATGCTTTTTGAGATAGCATGCAATTTGAGGATTCAAACCTAACCGGAGCAACATTACTGCATATGAAGATAGTGCTATATTCTGTACTTTTGGTAGGCGCTAAGCAGAAATCAGCTCATCACTGTAGGTACCCCATCTTCTGCCTTTTCCCTATTGCAGTGCTGGTGGTGTTATGCATCTCAGTAAATTCACGCTACATATAATGTTGCTCTCTTTTCACAGCCAACATTAAAGACGGGAAAGGGTTAGGCCAGAACTCTTTACATGAAACACTGAGGTAGAGGAGAAGGGAGACAAACCAAGACTTAACAGAACACCTTAGGTTTTCAGGCATAGCATGATTAGAGTATATACACTGTCAGTGGATGTTAAAGAGTGCACATTTAAGAATGGAATTTGAGTTTAATGTTTAGACAAGGCCTTCTTCCTTAATCTGATTAAGTAGGTGGTGGAGGGTACCGTGGCACATCGTTATCTCCCATGCGTGGCTTCCAAGGTGGAATGTACTAGAAGTAGAACAGGGTTCTCCAAGGAGTAGCTCGGGAACTAGTGGTAGCTCTCCAGGTACCTATGAGTAGATCTCCTTCGTGTAGCTCAACTTAGTAAATTAAAAGCGCTTGTTTGGTTGGATTAGATATGTTTCCAATTTTTTTTAAAGGATGTGTTTCAATGTAAAATGTTTGTATTTTCAGAATTAATAAGCTAATGTTTGCAATAAAAATAACGAGGCCAATTTTTAAATGGTGATTCATTCTGCATTGGGTAGTCTTATTATTGATATTTTCTTGGGGGCAGCTGCCTATATGATTGCTGTGACAAGTAGAGGCATTCTAAATGAAAACTGATAAAGCTCTTTTTTGGCAATAATGCTGGTGACCTTGCTTGATGCACTGAGGTGGTCACTGATGGTAGGCCTGCATGCATTGACCATTAATGGAATCTAGTTTAAAGTGGTCACTATTGTTAACACTGATTAATGCTTGGGGTTATTTTTAGGGAACATAGGTAGCTGTTCGCATAGAAAATGTCGGAGATCTCTTGGCTAGAATCTTCCCCTCACTCACTCGCCCACCAAAAATGACAGAAAAAGGAAGACGTTTTTTCTTTCTTTTCATTTCGGAAATTCCCTGCTCAAGTCCCCATATAGCCAGGACCCGTTTTAAGTTCTGATGTATGCATGTGGGTTGCAACTCAAAACCATTTTTCATATAATGCATAGTTAATGCAGAAGAAGACGACACTCGCTCCTAGAAAAGGGGGTGCACAAAATAAAATTGGTTGTAAACAAAGGTGAAAAGCTTGAAGTGCCATTAGAAAGAATGGGGTGCAGTTGGAAATGAGGCGTATTGTTTTGAAATATTTGCACACATGCAATTACAGTTTGCTGTGAAGGAAAAAGAGCAGTACCAATGAACATGTATCTACGCCAACAAATCATGAGGAGTGGGTGCCTGATGGATGAGAAACCCTCCTCCGAAGATCCCCCTGGGATCTGAAGAAATAATCAGGGCAAGCCTGCCTCTGAGGGAATTTGCCTTGGTGTTCAATGTTGGAAGGACGGAAGACTGAGTTGGCCAGGCCAAGATTCAAAGTCCTGTCCTGCAGGTCATAGCAGACGTCCGTAGTGAGCCATCTTGCATTAATGTTGAGTCTGCTAAGGGAGACATGGATTACTTCTACCCTTGTCAGGTAGGTTTAGTACAATATCAAGATTGGAATCAAATCAAGTAGGTTCCATGTGGTTCAGGTAAGTTTGGGTTGGAAAGCAATTCTCACCAGTCACCTGTGAGCTCCTGAACATATGGTAGCGGACGCCAGGAACCTTGAGGGGTTGGGGTCCTCAGCCCTCGAGGTTATGCCAGGATTGATAAATTCATTCTCAGAGGGGTTGTGTCTGGGATAGGTGGATTACAATGGCGGGGGGATTGTCTGGAAGATGTTTTCAATGATTCTATCCACTTTGTTTCCCACAGCAACTCCCTGAGCGTTGAAGAAAACAAGGAGCTGTATGGGAAATGCAACAACCCCAACGGACATGGGCACAACTATCGAGGTGAGAGAAGGGCCATCATTGTCCGCCTCAGCCTGGACAGTCTATGAACAGGCTTCATGACATCAGGGGCCAGCAATAGCTCCTTGGAACTCCTGATTTATATGCTGGCCTCGGTTAATCCAAGCAGCTTTGGATCTGCACAGGTCCCATCATAGTATACAACACTTCTAGCCGTAGGGTGGCCTTATCAAGGTAGATAACTTAGATTAGATGGACATCTGCACAGAAAGCGACTTCACTAGAATTTCCATCATCCATCAAGACAGGAAGTGTCTTCACTAGTTTCCCATCCACCGTCCCCTGCACTCCTCTTCCCTCCCAGGACCTACTTAATAGAGGCTGCAGTGTGGGCACGCGACTGGCACACCAAAGGCAATCTTGTCTGTGCCTGGACCGTGTTGAGCGTCAGGAACTCTGGTACTCTGCCTACCACCCCCCAAACCTGCCGCACTCAGCCACGCTTTCAGCCCCAGCTGCTGCCTCACCACACTACATGGAAGTAACATTCACATGCGCCTCCTGCAAGTTCACATACCCGACTCCCACCACTCTTGCACCAACAGCTGCACACTTGCTCACTCTTACACAAAGCAGCCTCCCGCTCACACTCCTACAGATCAACCACCACCTACATAACATGCCACACTTGCATGCATGCACCCCAGCAGCTTCTCGCTCACCAAACACGACACAGTGATATGGGACCTACTACACGACCACGCTCCTGACCTGCTCTTCCTCACGGAAACATGGCTAACGCCAACCCTCCTCCGGACATTGATACGGCCATTTTTTGCTGGCTACAAGACCGTCCGCACAAGCCTGGAGGTGCATGATCCCTTAAGCCAACGTCATCTGTGCACACAACATAAACTTCCTCTCCTATGCCAACGACATGCAACTCCCCCTCTCCTTCTCAGAAGAACCCGAACACAAGAAACCATTTCACCGCCTGCATGACTAAAATTGCTCACTGTATGAAATCCAACTGTCTCAGGCCAACATTGACAAGACAGAAGTAGCAGTGTTCAGCAAAAACACCTCACCAAAGGTCTCCAACTGGTGGCCGGCTGAACTTGGACCCACGCCAGGAATCTCGGAATCCTGACTGACGGCAAACTGGACACAACCACACAATTCAGCGCCATCACTACATCCTATTTCCACACCCTGAAGATGCTGAGGAAGTTTTTTAAATGGCTCCCAAGCAACACTAGAAAAACCATCACTCATGCACTAGTCACCAGAAAGCTGGACTATGGGAACACCTACTACACCGAACTACCAAGCAACTCACTAGAATACAACAATCCATCCAAAACTCGGCAGCCAGACTTATCCTCAAACTCCCACACAGAACTCCCATCATACAACATCTCAGGGAGCTCCTTTGGCTTCCGATACACAAACACGCTCACTTCAAAACCCTCACACACACATTCAAGGTACTACACAACTTAGACCCCACCTACCTGAACAGTTGTATCCCCTTCCACAACCACCCAAACACCTCCGCTAAACAGGACTCTTACTCGCTCAGATCCCATGCATACACTGAAACAGATCAGGACAGGCATTCTCTTACATTGCTCCTAAAGTGTGGAACGACCTCCCACTCCACATCAGAGACTCTTACTCTCCTTGAATTCCACAAGAAGCTGAAGACCTGGCTTTTCAATTAACCAACCTACCATAGCCAGCGCTAGGCACACCCACGCTCAACGCCGGGATACCCTCGTGAGTAATGGTGCACTTTACAAATACACATAACAAAAGAACATAACTCCCCATACAGACTTCTACAAGCAGTCACAGGTGTTACCTGAATGTATGATGGCTTATTAAGACTGTTCCAGGTTCTTGGGTATCCTCAAGATGGAGGGGTGCCTTTCATTTGAGTTTTAGGGAACTTGGAGGGTTTTTAATATAGACGACCTTCCAATCACACCACAGAAGGCCTTCATTGCTTTTCTGAGTGAAGATGATTATTCAGACAGACAGACCAGGCCGTCACAGTTCTTCTCTGGATAGATGGCTGCAAGCAATATTGCTCTAGGTGCTCTGTGTTATTGTCCGGGAAGATTCATGTCCTTCCATATGGCTCCAACCCCATCACTACTTGAAAAGGAAGAAGGGAGGCAGGTAGGTTTACCAGCTTCTTTTATTCAGTCCGGTCTCTACAGCCTCCCGGCAGCAACTGCCAAAGCCCCGCATTCAGTGTTCCACGCAGGGAACACAAAGAAGGAATGCACGAGCACAACACTCCACCCCACACCAGATCCCAACACACCCCCCTTCCTTCATAAGGCAAACAACACAATAACAAAAACCTACAAAACAAAAGAAGGAAATTAAAAGAGAACAAGAAGCCAACATACATTGCAAGGTTAACTAAGATTGACCAAACATGACGTGCAAGACTCAATACCTGACATAGTCCCGGAATTTGGTGGGAGCAAACCTTGCTCTAGAAGCACTTTCCCGGGGAACAATCTCCCTGCCACGAACGTGGACCCCCCCGGCTACCCTCCACAGGGGGCACTTCCGAGCAGGAGGTATGGACCCCCAACTTTCCCCTTACATACTCCGCTTTCGACTTCGGCACAACAAGACAGCACATTTGTTCCAGATCTTACCATTCTCCAATACTACCACATGGTCTCTCACCTCCTTTACTCTAACCGGGGCAGAAAAACTAGAGGATCCTTTGCGAACAAGAATGGGTTTCTTCACTCTCACCCAGTCCCCCACACATACTGGGGAAACCCTGACACAATCAGACGCATATTTGGTTTGAGCAGCAGCCCGGACATCAGCCACCCTGCCCAACGTCACTAGATCAACCTCTTTTCTTGACATCCAATCCTTATTCAGCTTGGAACACGCTACCCTACCCCTTAGCAAGGTGAAAGGAGACATCCCAGTACTTGCGTGAGGAGTGGTTCTCATCGCCCACAACATATCAGTGATCGCCACTTTCCAGTGCAATCCGTTGATCAAAGCCAACTGTAGCTGATCCTTGATGACACGGTTCAAGCGCTCAACAAGACCGTTGCTGCGTGGGTGGTAAAGGGAAGTGAGGATATGCTTGATGCCATGCTCCTTCAGGAATTCCTGCATCTCCACGGACACCAACTGGGTCCCGTTGTCAGTCACCAACTCTTCCGGAAACCCCTCCCGAAGAAAGACATCCTTGAAAAAGTTGATGATGGTAGCAGAATTGACCCCATCCACAAACCTCACCTCGGGCCATTTAGACGTATAATCAATCAACACCAAGGCATATTTAGGAGAGTTTCCCATCACACCAAAAGGACCAGCCACATCAAAAGCCAGCTTGGACCAAGGTGAGTTCTTTACAGCAATGGGATTGATGGGAGAAGGATAAGTTACCTGGGTTTTGTCACTAAGGACACGCACCACAATCCCGAACACAATGTTCGATGGACCTATCTACACCCGGCCACCAGAAGTCCTCTCTAACTCTGCGCTTCATGGCACGAATGCCAAGGTGACCTTTGTGAGCCAGATACAAAACTTTCTGGCGCATGCACACCGGCACTATCAATAACCCCCCCTTCCGCAAAATTCCATCCACCATGGACAATTCATCGCCAACTCTCTTGAAAGGGATCAGCTCAGGAGCTAAATTCATGTTGTTGGGCCAACCATGAACCACAAAATCCATCACCCTACTGATCTCAACATCCTCGGACACAGCTAGCTTCCAATCAAGTTCGGAGAGAGCACCTTCAACAGTGTCCGCCACCCCACCTACAGCACACACCATTTCCAGGTCCTCCCCCAAAGTGTCATCAGCAACCACCATGAGAGGTAACCTGGACAAACAGTCGGCAAAGTGATTCTTCACACCTGCCACATACTCCAAGCGATAGTTAAACTCATTCAGTCTATACTGCCACTTGGCTATGCGTGGAGTGGCTCTGCCACCCCCTTTGGTGGTAAAAAGATCCACTAATGGTTATAGTCGGTTCTCAGAACAAATTCGTTCCCCCACAAAAAGTTCTTAAAGTACTGTACACCCCACCACAGGGCTAGGGCCTCCTTTTCAATCGTAGAGTAAGTATTCCCCGCCCCCGCAGTGCTCTAGAGGCAAAAGCGATTGTCTCCTCCCTACCGTCACATCTCTTCTGCATAAGAACAGCCCCTAAGCCCACATTGCTAGCATCCGTAGTGACAATGCAACGATCATTGATGTTAAATAACTTAAGGGGGCGTGCCTGTACAATTGCCTCCTTCAGGAGCTTAAAATCACGACCACAATCATCCGTCCACTCATACTTTGCATTCTTTTTCAGGAGCTCACGCAAACACACCGTCCTGTCTGAGAAGTTGCCCACAAATTTGGCATAGTGTTCCACCAGCCCTAGGAAGGAACGAAGCTGGTCCTTATTCTGTGGTTCAGGTGCATTCTGGATGGCATCTAAAATCTTTACCTTGGGTTCAAACCCCTCCCCGGAAATGTGATGACCCAGATAGTCTACACCTTCCAGAAAACATTTGCACTGGTCCTTCCTCAGCGTTAACCCACTAGACCTGATAATCTCCAGCACCTGCTTGACCCTAGTATCATGCTCTAACTCGGTTTTCCCATAAATAAGAATGTCATCTTGGAAAAACACGACTCCTGCAGTGCTCTTAAACAGATTCCCCATGAGGCGCTGGAACACTGCAGAAGCCGACGCCAATCCAAACGGCATGTGTATATAACGAAAGGCACCTTCAGGTGTCACAAAGGACGTGAGGTGTCTAGAGTCCTTGCACAATTCCACTTGGTGGTAAGCTGAGGTGATGTCAAGTGAGGAGAAGTACTTGGCACCCTCCAAGGTTGCTAGCATCTCGTTGATGTTGGGCAGGGGTTGGCGATCCACCCATATGTTGGAATTAAGATCGCGCAAGTCCACACACATCCTGAGAGACTTGACCGCCTTGCGCGCTAAAACGATGGGAGCCAACCATTCGGATTCCTCAATGGGCTCAATTACACCCATGGTGCACAACCGCTCAAGTTCCTGCTTAAGTTCACTACGTAAGCTCAACGGTACCTTGCGCACCTTGTGTGCAACTGCCTTCGCGCCCTCCTTAAGGACAATGCGGTGTTGAAAACCCTTCAGTTTCCCCAGCTCACCACAAAAAATCTCAGGAAACCTTTGAATCCAGTCATCATCGGATAAGCGTCCCACGGTGACTGCGTGCGCAGGGGTGGCAGGCGAAGAGGTAGAGTAGAACTGTTTAGCTTCTTGTTTTGACAAAACCATATCCGGATCATTGGGATCCAGAATGATCCCAAGCTCACCCTGCTCTTCCCACCCCAATAAATTCGCACCATCCTTAACAATGTGTACTGTTCCCCGAGCAAAATCCCCTTTGAACTCCAGCTCGCCCTCAAACTTGCCAAGGACCTCCACTCTTTTTCCACCATACGCAAAGATCTTTATGCTGGACTGGTTCACCAAAATATCACTCAACCTTTCAAGGTCCTTGGCGTTGATGAGAGTAAATGGAGAACCTGAATCTGCAAGAAATCTTACATTCGTGCCGTTCCCACTTATTGCACACACACAGGGGATTTCCTTTTACGTGGTTCAACAATGGAAGCTATTTCTACAACACCTTCCGACTGCATGGACGAAGAGGACAACATTAATAACTCATTGCACTCATTTTCCTCCCCAGAATCAGCATAGTCCTCTTCAATGGTTTTCACAGTTTGCGACAGCCCCTTGTTCGTTCCTGTAGCCTTACATACACGCGCTAAATGCCCTTTCTTGCCACACTTGAAACAAGTTTGGGTTACAGCAAAACAAAACTTAGAATTCCCCAAGTGTGATTTGCTCCCACAACGGAAACAAGAGAGATCAGCCTTCTCAAACTTGGGTTTGGATGAACTAGGTGCAGGTGTAGAAACACGAGTCACATTCGCGTTGGTGCCCTTCACAGGTTTGCTATTGTGTTTTGCACTAACCATCTTAACTTAATTTGATAGCGCCGTCCCACCCATCTCTTTCATACAAAACTGGGAATGCTCGATGCTTCTAGCTAGGGTGAGAGCAGTTTCCAAGTCTGGATCTTCAGAAGATAGGAGTTTTTCCTGAATCTTTCTATTGCACGTACGTTCAATTAGCTGATCGCGGATTATCTCATCCCTAAATTCCCTATAATTGCAAGTGGCAGCTAGGGTTCTGAGTGCGGCCACAAAATCATCGATGGATTCGCCAGGAACCTGAGCACGTTGGAAAAATTTGTGACGCTCCAGTACTATATTTCTCTTGGGGTTGAACCTTTTGTCCAGTGTTTTGATGAGTGAAGCATAGTCATCTACAATTAAAGAATCACCATCATCGCTTCCACTTACATGTGTGCTCACTAGCTCCAGAGGTAAAGTCTTTAAAATACTTCTGCCCTCGGAACCCAAATTGTATACCAGTAAGGCTTTCTTCTTCTTTGAGGTGAAAGTGTCCCCATCTATCGCCTCAAGATAAGCGTCAAATGTCTCCTTCCACTGCTGCCAATTGAGAGGAGGAGTATCGGGTGATTGCAAAAAGGGAGGTGGTGCAAGTACGCAATCCATTGGGTGGCCGTGTGTGGGTGAGTTGCTGCCCACCCCAAAAAAACACAGACCAGCAACGATCAGTCTACACGTAGAAATTGCCTTTCCAACTTGTCAAGAGTGCAAGACGTGCAAATCCGCTACAGGTTGTGCTGGAAACACAGCCAAGATGCAGTTAATGGAGTACAAGGTGTGCACATCACCGACATGCAAACTCCCTACACATGTGAGTTGGCATCATGATTGAAGAATTCCACTAAGTGGTCACAGTGCCACCACAGAAAATTCCACAGAATATGCTGTGCGCATCAGCGATTACCAAAGAACTGAGCGCATAGTTTGGAAAGATGCCAAACAGCTGTGCGCATCAGCGGTGGAAGCAACACTCACGTTGCTATGGCAGTGCGCTACGAAAGGAGATGCAGCAATCCAAAATGGCCGCACGCAACGTAACGACGTTGCGTAGTGCGGCACCAGGCAAGTCAGGCAAGGACTTCAATAGAATGCACGTCACGCGCAGCACGTCTCGGGCAGAGACTACGTCACAGGCAGAGGAGGCGCGAGAAGCAACAGGAGGTTTACTTCAATCATGCGCGCATACCTCTAATTTAGCCAAAAGCACCTTAAAATTGATAAACTTGGCGTCGGCGGAACCAGGATCACAGCAGGACCACGACATGAATCCTCAACGATGACCAGACCATCAGGAATGATAGAGAAGGCGCGGCGGCGCCACACAGGAAACAGCAAGAACGGAGCTCAGATGGGTCGGTCAACAGGCAACAGTTTCACGCCAGGATGGGGAGGCCGAGGACAGGACAACTCGTCGTCGCCACTGAAAAGGAAGAAGCGAGGCAGGTAGGTTTACCAGCTTCCTTTATTCAGTCCGGTCTATACAGCCTCCCGGCAGCAACTGCCAAAGCCCGCATTCCGTGTTCCACGCAGGGAACACAAAGAAGGAATGCACGAGCACAACACTCCACCCCACACTACTCCACAATGCTTTTGGTTCCAAAGCTTTTTATTGGCATAGATGACACTGATAAGAACCTCAGAAAAGATAGCCAGTGCAATAGGAAGTGGAGAGACTGACAGTTCAGCTATTGTGCCTCTAGTCCATTCTGGTAGTGATTAATTTGTGCTAGTAGTTGCATAACTTTGGCATCATCAGTCATTTTGGGGTGGGGGAAGAGCTTATATTCTATCATTAGACTGACTCAAAGCAAGAGGCAGAAAAGGAAGAAATGAGAAGGAAGAAAGATATGAAAACAGCAACATAGGAAGAAAGTAGGGATGAAAATAACCTGCAAGAGGCAGATGAAAAGACAGTGTCAGATGGTGGATGAAAGAGGCATTAGGTGGATTCAAGACTGGGCAGCATAGGGAGTCAGCCAACCCGGGATTCGGCAGCGGGATCCTAAGAAAAACTTTGGGCCCCTGCACCTTAATATTTCAAATTAGGTGCTACCTACTGGTCTTTTCCGGACAGATAGATGCTGGGCCATGCTGGTCTAGGTCCTCCTTTGTTATCTTTAAGTCGTATGAACGATTACTTTTAAATTCTCATGAATGTGAACTTTTCCTAAAAGGAATGTTCTCCAGGTGGCAAAGAGATCAGTGAATAGGGATTTTGCTGCTATCTGGGAATCTGAGAGGAAGACATTTATGATCTTGAAGACACAGAGAGGATGTGGAGCCTAATGAGTCTTGAAGGCTGAATTGAAGGGTGCATTAGGGTAGACAAGGTTGAGTCGGCAGAGCTTGAACGGGATAGGATGGCCAGTTTGTTTGACTGGATGGTCGTGCGAATGGGGTGCAGATGAGGATGTGCTGGCTCCTCCAGCGCCTACGGAATGTTGTACATCCCCATTCGATTTCAATGTATCAAAAATGCATGCTGATGTGTCCCACAGTGGTGGAGAAACGTAGGATTTTCTTAAATTTAGATACATCAGAGAGTTTATAATGGGCAATAATTGACTCTGGTGCATTCCGCTATGAAATAGAAAAAATAAATGGTTAATGAAGAAAAACAGGAAACAGCCCTACAAGACAAAATTCACTAGAGAGCTACATTGTAAAAAAATAGACATTATTATCGAGAGAAACTGAACAGTCCGTGCTTAATTTGTGAAAGAAAGTGGCAATGCCCAAAGCTGTGCCCGGAAACGTGCTTGTTGCTGTCAAGTGTTACCAAGGGTGCGTAATCTTCTATCCACCTCAAAACTCTTTAATACGCTACCCGACGCCCCCCTCCCATTTATTCCACTCTTTCAGGTTCCTTCTTCCTCCCTTTCTGATGACTTTTCCACCTTTCCCTTCCTCCTTTGTGTGTTTTTCCCTCTCTTGCGCTCGGGAAATGTCTTACCAGGAAAAATAATTAGCGGTCCCTAAAAATGAGTGTTGGTGCCCCTCGCCAGCTCAAATTAAGCACTGGGTGTAGTGAGCAACTCTTTAAGTCTGTACACTGGCTTAAATCCGATGTCTACGCTCTCACACATTATTAGCAGCATTTAACTGATCTGATATTATATTAATACTATCCTGGTAAGGGATATAACATTTTATGTTGGTTTTAACAAAGCAGTCTTGCATTAAATTGAATATATACCAGGGGATGCACATTTAAACGCCTATGTACAATAGAAAGACCAATGCTCAATCGAGAGTTTTTATTTACCTTGCACCTTGTCCAGCGAGCCATGTTTTTCCAATGGAAGACCCACAGGATATCAGAGTTTGCACCAGCACAGCTTTTGCCGATGATTGGGTGCTTGAAGGTCATTCATTGGAATGGTGTGATGAGCGGGATAAGAGATAAACAAAACTTCAAATAGAGAAGTTTGATCTTTTGTTAGTTGTTCCTTAAGGTTAACTCCTAGCCACACCTTGTTCAAAGTTGGGAAATCGAGCGAATGCAGCATATTTTGTTCGAAGAAATACAGTTATTTTCTAATTATTTGGGTTTGTTGAAGCGACAACACAGTCAAACTCAGCAAACAAAGACCTGTCATCACACCACACATGTTCAAGTGTGTTGATATCTGGATGCTCTGCTCTGAAATTTTGGTCAGTTTAACATCAGAAAATAACTTTTCTTTCTACTATTTAGTCTTTGCACTGTGAGAAGGAATGGAGGCGTTTGCCAACAATTGTCAGTGGGTGTTAGACTTCAGGATGTTAGATTTGCCCCATATTTCTTTGCCAGTAAACAAGTAGAAAAAGAAAATGATAAAACTGCCTTGCCAGTTTGTCCTGACCAGCCAGGATTTGTTGAAGGAGGCCTTGTGCCCTCTTCTGGAATTCTTAAGATGTGATCTTCCCTACAGTGTGGCTTGGGCAGTGCCCCCCTCCCCCCATGCCTGCTGGTCACTGGGGAATGCGTCATGAAAAGGAGCTTGAAACACTCACTGTAGTCTTTCCCAGTGTCATCGGCTGCCTAATTGATCGTCCAGAGACCCAACACGCCCCCCCCCACTCAACTCTTGTTTTACTTCCACATTGCATACTACTCGACATTCAGCTGAAACTTCACTGCTGATTAATTACCAGTGCAGACCACAGTGTTGATGTACTTTCTGCTCCATGCATTTATGTTTTTCTTTTTCTTTTTAGTGATCGTCACTGTGCGAGGAGAGGTAAGTGCCATCCACATCCTTAGCTACTGTTGCAGTCCCTCGTAGCCTAACACTATCCAGCATTTTTATGCATTCAGGATTTAAGGGTTCCAGGCTTATTTTGGAGGCTCTATCGATGTACACGGGCAGCTTCAGGGGCGTCTACGATGTGTTCTTTCAGCAAGATGCTCCTTGGTATGGCATGGCTGGGATGTGATCTGTCATCACATCTATTATTTGAGAAAACAAATGTTTATCCAAGAGTTTAGGCATGGTGGATTGTCTTGGTGACTTGGGAGCATACTGTGTGAAGTATTAACCTTTAAAAGAAGCTTGAACTTTCTTTGTGTTTAGGAATGATTCACCAGTGTTTGACCAGATTTCACTCCAGACCCCAAAAATCTTTTCAGGGGATTTGGATGTCTCCATGTAAAGATGGTTGCTGTGCAACTACAGATAATCCTACTAAAGAGTTTTAGAGTGCGGTGCCTTTCCTAAAGATGATTCTTGATTCTTTAAATACTGTGATTATGTTGCTGGGTTATTCTATGGCTTGCCTGGAACTCTTTTGCACAATACCAAAGCTTTGAGTGAACTTTGGGCTAGCCCAGTCCTTTTTCATTTACCGCTGTATCACCACCAAATGTGTGTGAGAGGCTTAATATCTAGCTTCTGCATGTCCTCTCCTTAAGTCAAAACTATCCTCACTACAGCATGCGAAAGCTTGTCGGATTATTCGTGCCTGTGTATGGGAACTCTTTCCTACAGGATCATTAAAATATTAAGTGGGTGCTTCCTTATTGTTGTCTCCTCTGACCCAAGTAGGTCACTGCCACCTTGGTAGGCTCAACCAAATGTGGGAGCCCCTGTGTGTATATTATTCTCTGGATAAATGCGTAGGGCACGTAAAGTTCTAAAATGGCTATGGGGGCACCCTAAATTTCTCTATTTGACAGAGACAAAAACAATGATTAAAAATAAATGATCAGGATGCCAAGTGGAAGTCCAATGGTTCCTGCATACTGAATTTACCAACATGTTTCAGCCGAGTTCAAGAAAATGCCCTATGGGTCCCTCGGCTTTCATCAGGGCTCCTAGACCTAGACCTCCCGATCTACCCTTTTCTAATTTTAAAGGGGTGTGTAAAAATGAGGCCTAAGGCTCTCCTACCTGATTAGTGATGCAAAACCTTTTGTAGGTTTTTGATCAGGCCCCATCGGCTTGGAGGAAGGGGCCGCCGCCTTGTGTCAAGGGAGCAGCGTCGCCGGTGTGTACCTGGATTGCTCTCCTCTGCCACGTTGGACCAGTGCCGATGGGGGCTGATCAGAAACCTCAAAGATAATTTTTTTTAATTCAGCTGAAACATGTTGTCAAATTTAGAATGCTGGAACCACTGTACTTCCACTTGGCATATTATATATATATATATATATATATATATATATATATATATATATATATATATATATATATATATATATATATAATTTTTTAATTTATTTTTTAAGCCTACCAAAGTGGCTTATCTGGGTGAGAGGAGACACCAACGATGAAGCATGCCACCATTTGGCGGATGAGGTGTCTTCTCCTATTATTTTCAGTTACCAGCTCCCCTTCGTTGCTCCCCCAGTCCACGATTCACTTAACGTTTTTTTTTCTTAACATTTTATTTGGTGTGGGCAACAGCTGCCATTGGCTTCTAGGCCGCACCACTTTTACAAAGTGCTTTCATGTATGCTCAAATTAATTGTTTGTTTACCATTTCAAGTGGCGTTCGCATTCTTGTACCATGTAAATAATTAAATAAACAAACAAAATGGCAGCCACGTTCTACTATAAGCGTGCGTATGCATGGTGATGTATGCTCGTACAGTAGTTCGAAAAGGCGAGGCCTATTGGCTGTGCTAATGCCTCTTTGGATAAGTTTCACAATCAGGCTAGGTTGGTGTGTGTCCATGAATGTCTATCTATCTATCTATCTCAGGAGCTTATACCGGCAACTGTATTGTTCTATGATTATGTTTTTGGGCGATAGTCTCTCCATGATTACAGAGTGCCTCTACAAATCTCTCTGTAGCATGATTGACTTGCAGATTCTTTAAAGGAGTCTCCGAGACATCTTATTTGTGTTTCTCTGTTCCTGTATTGTATATAACACTTCTTTTTTCCCCCCCCATTGTTTACATCTTTTTATTGTCATTTTCGATTTTAAAAAACATTGCATTGCTACAATAGATCAACAACCCCAAACATTAGAATACATTAGCCTGTCGACTAATGAAGATACAGCGGTGATAGTATATGATCAATGCGTCATGCATGAGGGATTTAGGGGGTCCATATGGTTAGGTTACCTGAATGAAGGAGTAACCGTGGATTCCGCCATCATGATGTGCAGTTCAGTGCTGATCTGCGTGTGGTGTAATGCATCTCTGAACAGTGGGTGTAGGAATCAACATAATGAGGACAAAAGAACTCAACGAGGGGAAGGGGATAACTGCCCGTGACCTAAAGCCACAAAGTGTTACATCAGGTGCTTATCTGCTTGTAGTATACGTTAGGTTGCTATGTTATGCCTGGCTGAGTAGAGATTAAGGGACGCCGTCCCACCTGAGTCATCGCGGTAGCGATAGCGGTTTGAGGCATTGCAGCTGCTCAGGCTTCCGCCACCTCTTGTATATCCTCAGTGGGTACGACTAGCGTCTGAAGATCATTTACAATAGACCCCCCCAACCACTAGCTAGGGGAAACTTGCAAAGTCCCAGCAGGTCTTCCCTCTGCAGGGCCACACCCTCCGCTCTGGCCAGTTGAGGAATGAGCAGCGCCAGGCCAGCGCATGAGGTGCTACCGGCGCCTTCCATCTCTTAGTGATCAGGCGCTGTAACTAGGCCCAGGTCTAAGAATCATGAGGTGACCCTATTTTTCTTACTTCTCTTGAAGAGGTGCAGATTATACACCTCCCATTGAAAAGGGCTATCACGCTCGGTGCAGCGGGCCAAAATGGACGCTATGTCAGTCCAGTATTCTCCCAGGGCAAGGCAATGCCAAAGCATATGCAGTAGGGCAGATGGCATCTGGGACAGTCTGAGTCGGTGCGGTGGAAATACCGGTTTATCAGGGCAGGAGAGAGGTATGCACAGTGTAAAATGAAGTATTGAATCTGCCGAAAGCGCTGGATCCGAGGGACGCTCGTCGGTCCCTCTGGCACTGCCAACCATTCCTTCTCCGAAAGGGCATGTTCCAGGTCCTCCTCTCAATGTTGCTTTAGAGGGGCCAGTGAGATCGCTGTGTGTTGACAGAGGGACGATGCAAACCAATGTATCAAATGACCTCCTTCCTCCATGATATGCAAGTACTGGATCAAATGGTGTGTGGGAGGCTCGGTCATTAAGTCACCCCACCTAGTAAAGAGTGAAGTTATGAGCGCGCGATGCAATAGGAAGTGTCCCGGGGTAGACCCTCCTCGGAGATTAGTTCCGCATATGGGATTAAGGTGCCATCTCTAAAGAGGTCTCCTGTGTCGCAGATATCCACCGCTTCCCAACTGCGCAACTCCGCTGATGTGGTAGGCAACTCTCCTCTTGGTGTTCCTAATAGGGGAATAGCAGGGGCATATGGTGGGGTGTCATGGGTGATAAATAGGCTTCTGCGGTAACATTTATATGCTATGAAAAGTAATGAGGAGCTAATTTTCCTGGGCTTCGCGCAGGGGTGAAACATGTGAAGTAGGGTGTGAAGCGACATTGGTGGTTGCAGTGTGGCCGTATCTGACAGGTGACGTGAAGCTAGCCATCTAGATACCCATTGCAACTGGGCGGCTAGATAATAGTGTTCGAGATTAGGCACCGCGAGTCCGCCCTGCCCCGCTGGCAGATAAAGCTTCTTAATGGAGACCCTATGTCGGGACGTCCCCCAGAGAAAATCCCTAACCATTGATTCCAACTTGTTGAAGAAGGAGGGGGGGATGTAGAGAGGCAGAGTGGCGAAATAGTAAAGAAGTCGTGGGAGGATCACCATCTTCGTAAGGGCAACTCTACCAGAGATAGACAGCGGAAGGGTTTTCTAGAAATCCATCCGTGAGGAAATAGCGGAGGTGGCCCTGGTAATGTTTCCGTCAAATAGGTCAGCTTTATTTCGATATACCCGGACAACCAAATAACGAAAGGTGTCAATACACCACGCCACTGGGACCCCACCCAATGAACACCCAGAAACTAAAGTGGTCGATGAGAACGGGAAGAGGATGGTCTTCGCCGCATTGACCCTCAGACCTGAGACAGTGGCAAATAGTGAAAGTGCCGAATTTAGCGATGAGGGGATGGAGTGGAGATCTTTGGTATATAGCATATATATGTCGTCCGCATACAAAGAAATTGTATGAGTACCATCGCCCAGAGGGATGCCCATGTGCACGGATGTACGCCGCCAGGGGCTCCACCGCTAGAGAGAAGAGTGGGGAGAGCGGACAGCCCTGACAAGTCCCCCGGCCCACACGAATGGCGTCCGAAATATAGGGCCCTGTTTTTACCCAGGTCGTTGGGCGAGTATATATGAGCTTGATCATATTGATAAAGGAAGAGCCTATGCCAAACCTCGGTAGCACTGCAAAGAGATAGTCCCACTCGAGAGAGTCAAAGGCTTTCTCGAGATCAAGCACCAGGCAGCCTGAACGGGGCCAGTCTAGAGGAGCATACTCTGCCACTCTGAAATGGAGACAGAGGTTTAGCGAGGTGTTCCGGGCCGGAACGAATCCATTCTGATCCACGTGCACTAAGAAGGGCACATAGGGTGCAAGTCGGTTAGCGAGGGCCTTAGTCAGAATCTTATAATCCATGTTTAGGATCGCTAGAGGCCTGTAAGACCCCAGGGCCGTGGGATCCAGGCCAGGCTTCAATAGGGAGACTACGTTAGCAGTGCATAAAGAGGGAGGAAGGGCTGAAGTGTCCAATGCAGCAGTGTAGAGCGCATGAAGATGCTGTACCAAGACCTCCGCATATGTCTTAAACTCTGTAGGAAGCCCGTCGGGGCCTGGCGTCTTCCCTGATGCCAGTGACGCAAGAGCTTCCTGGATCTTGTCAGCTGATAAAGGGGAATCCAACTCCAGGTGTTGGTCAATGGATAGGGTGGGGAGCTCCACAGAGTCCAGGAAGGTGCCTATTTGGTGGGGGTCCCCATGGGCGCTGGACATATAAAGTGTGGTGTAATGCTTAGCCATGGCTGTGTGAATGTCCAGTTGTGTGCACCTCAACTGCCCTAGCTCATCCCTAATAGAGTGTATGGGTCGATGCGGGTGCTCCTGTCTAATAAGGAGTGCTAGCAGTATGCCCGCCTTGTCAGACGACGTGTGAGTACGAGCAGAGTGTGCTAGGTAATTGTGACAGCACAGTTTCTCTAGGAGTTCTAGCCGGTCCGCCTGCATGGCATCCAAACGTGTCTTGGCCTCAGGACGGGTGACCGATAGGGACTCCCAATGGAGAAGCTTCCGCTCGATGGAGACGAGGGAGGCGTCTAACTGCTTGCGGATGTTCCATGTAAGGCTCAGACATTGCCCTCCAGTCGTGACCTTAAAGGCCTCCCATTCTGTCTGGGAGGAGCTCGTAGAGCCGACGTTGTGTTTGAAATACTCGAGCAGTGCCGTTTCCAGGGAGCTGCGGAAAGCCTGATCCTCTAGCGCTGCGGTCTGCAGCCGCCAGGGCGGGATCGGGGGAGCTCCCAACTTAACAACATGGTTTGCGGGTTGTGGTCTGAATGAGTACGACCCAGATAACCGTTGTCTCGGATTAGGGAGAGCAACGCAGCCGATGCCCGTATGTGATCCAGCCGCACGTGCAGATTATGGACTGGTGAGTAGAAGGAATATATCCGCGAGTCAGGGTTGCGTGCCCGCCACACATCCGTTAAAGACCAGTGTCCCGGCCAGTCGGGCAATGCTTGTGCGTTCGATGAGGCTGAAGTGCGGGTAAGAGGAGGGAAGGAACGGTGGAGAGATACATCTAGGACCGAATTAAAGTCCCCGCCCAGAAGCCATGGGACATCCCCCCAGCGGGACAGCACAGTGGAAAGGCTAGCGAGGAAAGCGCTCTGTTCTATGTTGGGAGCATAGATTGAGCCTAGCAGCAAAGCCTGCCCGTTGAGTCTACCCTCAATGCAAACGTAGCACCCTGCGGGATCAACCGCCACCTCCTTCTCCTCCCATGGGGTCCCCGCCCTCACCCATATCATAGCGCCTCTAGCCTGGGATGAAAAGTTAGTGCTGTACACATGCCCGCATCAGCGGAGTCGAAGTCTATCCGCCTCTAGACTCGTACGGTGTCTCTCCTGAAGGAGCTCAATCCCGGCGGATCTGCGCCGTAGGTATGAGTAGATGGAGTACCTGCATGCAGGAGTGTGGATACCCCCAGCGTTCCAGGAGATGATGTTAATGTTTGTCATGTGAATGGTGGAGATCTGTGGGTCCCAGCCAGAAAAGCAGATGTATTGCGTGACTGCGTGCGGAATGGCCTCAGGTCACTATGCAGGGCAATAACCATACAGGGGAAAGCAATAGTACTCAAACTAATTAGTAAATCTACATAAGAGCGAACCCCAACCGGGGATTGACCCAAACAGGTGTGCCTAACCATGGCAAATACTTCTTAGTCCGATGTTGACCGTGAAAGGGGGTGCGTGAAAGTGGGAAGGCTCCAAGTGACCTATCCACAAGTATGCAACATCAAGCACTGGCATCCTGAAGTGTCTTTGTGCATGTATATCGTGACATGAGCGTGTGTCGTGGGGCGCCAGAGTCTGAGCATGAGGAGCAATTATATATCTCTGCGATGATGCGATCTATGTCGGAGGTGGGAGCTAACACAAACAGTGCAACTAAATAATATCGTCCGATGTTTGAGGTGTGATGTCCGGGGGATGAGGCGAGCCTGAGTCTGCAGACCATGCCGGTAAGGAGTCAGCATCTCCTCTGGATCTGGAAGGTGAAGGTATGGATTCTGAGGGCGATCTAGCGGTTTGGAGGGCTGATGCAATATGTAGAGGGTCCTGGCGTTCCGAAAGAATCTGCTCTTGGTCCGGGGCGTTGACCGGCGATGACCGCCGCCGTGATCCTCTGCCCCTACCCCTCCGCTGCCTGCGTTTATTCCTCTTTTGTACCGAAAGGTCTTCTTGCGGCCTCAGAGCGGTTGCCAATCCATTTTCCTCCAGCCAGTCCCAAGCATCAAAGGGGGAGTCGAAGAAACGAGCAGTGCCATTGTGAATTACCCGAAGGCGGGCGGGGAATAGGAGCGAGTATCGTAGATCTTGAGCTCTCAGCTGACGTTTCACTGCTCCAAAGTTGGCACGTCTTTTCTGTACCAGGGCAGTGTAATCTGGAAAGAAGGAGACTGAGACGTTTTACATCTTGGGTCCCGGGTGCCTCCCCACCTCTTTCAGTATCGCATCCCGGTATGAGAAGTTTAACAAACGGATGAGGAAGGGACGTGGGTTAGCCCCAGGGGGGGCCTGCGAGCAGGTACCCATGTCAACAACAAACTGAGGGGAGAGTGCTTTCTGGAGGAGTAACTCTTTTAACCAGTTCTTTGCGTATCCCACAGCGTCTCGACCCTCTGTCCCTTCAGGTAGGCCGATCATGCGCACATTATTACGTCGCGAGCGACCTTCATTGTCATCTAGCTTCTCTTCAAGGGTGCAGACCCGATCCAGCAGATCTTGTAAGGTTACAGTGTGATTATGAGATTTGGGTTGCAGGTCCGCGAGAGCAACCTCAGCCACGTGTATGCGTTCAGTCAACTTCTGATGATCCGCCCACAAGAGCGTGAAGTCAGAGGTGATGCTGTCTATTCTGCCCTCACAGGAGGTGCGCGTTTGATCCAGCGCTGTACCTATCCGTTCCACTGCAGCCAGTACCGAGTCCAGCTTAGCCGAGATGTCTGATCTATCAGACTCTGAAGACTTCGCCATTCCCCCAGACGACCCCCCAGTCGCACCCTCGGGGCGGAACATCCTGAAGGTTGGCAGAGCGAGGACAGCCCATATCTAGTTGCTGCGCGCTTGGCATAGGGAGCAGATTATGTGGTGTTCCTTGCTGTAGCGGCTGCGAGAGGAAGGCAGGCAACTGCTATCACACGAGAGTGCCCCGTGTGGCAAGGCGAGCACCCTGGGCGGCCTCGCTCCAGGTCCGAGCAGGCGCTCTCTGTGGCTAGATTCCTATGGGGCCCTGAAGCAGAATGCAAGTCTTGGCAGTACTGAGGACACCATTCCCCCTCGAGCCACCTGCCGTGGTAGGAGCGAAAAGTGAGGGCAATGAGGCTATAACGGAACCCTGGGCAGCACCTTATCTGATCTCGTTATCACGTACAGGTGGGGCCCCCCCAAGCAGAATTAGTGGAGTGTGTGCTGCATCTCGCCTGAGACCCAGGCCTGCCTCTACACACAATGTCCCAGGCCATCAATGGTGACACCCGCAGCAAAGTCAGCATAGAAAATCGTGTTAGGCCAGTGAAAAAGGTGAGCCCAGGGACCAGGATCCAGCCGCAACTCCAGCCGGATCGCACCCTACCAGCGAGGAGAGAGGAAACAGCCTGGGCTCGGTGTGACCCCCGAGCTGATCCAGCTCAGCCAGCCGTGCACGCCGCGTGAGTCTCTTGTGATTACAGTGACCGCGCCACCATCCGCACTGCGCCACCCGGGAGGTCTAGGCCCGACCGGCCCCCAGACCCCCCACGGCGGTCCCATAGGCTATTGCAGGCGAGAGGAGGGACATCCCAGGCCCGATATGACCCTCGTGCTGCCCTCGGTAGGTGAATGCTGGCGGCCCCCCAGGATAGTAGCGCTGTCTCCGGACTCACCTCAACCCAAGCAACGCGCCTGCTTAGGGGGCCTGGGCCCGACCGACCTCCCCTGTGCCCCCCCTCCCCAGAACAACTGCCGCCAGCACGTTGCACAGGCCTACCACGACTGTTGGTAGCACACCAGGTATCCTCAGTGGCAGCAGATATCAGCGGGGGTCCATGGTGCAGCATGCCAGGTCCGGAGTCACGTCCTCACACCGGGCCGAGGCCTCACAGCGGTCTTCCACTGGTTCAGGGCCGCTCTCACCCGAGGCCGCTCCGACCCAAGTGCGCCCCATGCGTCATCCAAGATGCTCCCCCGTTTGGTGCACCAGGGGAGGGCGCCCGCCCCGCAAAAGGACTCGCTCTGACGGCAGGGGGGCGAGGGCCTAAGCTCCAGGCCTTCAACAAGGCCCAAGACTCAGTGATGAAGTGGGCCGTCGTCCGCAGGGCCCCACTCCTGTCCGGTCTCAGGCACCACCACAGTGTCCAGCCGGTGCCCCGCCCCAGCTGACGAGGGGCGGCGAACCTAGCCCAAAGCCCGCAGCGAGGGCCAGGACTCAGGGAAGGGGAGGTCAAGGCCAGAGCCCCTGCGTGGAGCAGGCCGCACCCTCCAAGGCACCGCCTCCGTTGGTCCCACGGGATCAGAGAGACCCCCGCTGAGTGCCACGGGTGCCCGCTCACGTCCGCTACGTTTGCGGTGCCGAAGTTGCCAGCGAGGTATGACGATGTTCAGGATAAACGGGGGATAGAGTGTGGAGCGCGATCAAAACGCGTCCGCCATCTTAGGCACTTGGCCACACCCCCCCACCCCCATTGTATATAACACTTCTTGTTGCTCCCTGTGGATTTGTGGCAGTCTCACTGCAGATGTGCTTGCTCAATGGCACAAATGTGTACATGATCCTCCTAGCTCTAGACAGTTTGGTGCTGCTGCACTTGTGGCTGTCCGAGAATATTTTCCATCTTGACCTCTGGATTGCCCTGTGGTGAAGTTATATCTAAGGATGTTTGATCACATGACAACTGCAATGTCCCTACTTTTCCATCCTGTGGGGACAAATGTGGCCTGCTGGTGGTTTGTCGTGTCCTTCTGAACAGCAGAAAGTACTTTTTCGGTGAACTGATTCTTTAAAAAAATTTTTTTTTAGCATTAGTCATTATAAGTAAGGATGTTCTTCTTGTTATATTTGCAACATTCTGAATGGCTAATTCCACTTGTCACACAAGTGATACATTTCGTTCATTCCACAGATTGATCCGGTCTCTGGAATGGTAATAAACCTGACGACACTCAAGCAGCAAATGCAGGTGAGCATCTCGGGGCCTATCTTTGACATTGAATGAGTTCACGTCCACAGTTGTAGTCACTTTCCACTAAATGGCCATACTTCTGCTTAGCTTTGGGTTTCGACTTAAAGTGCGCAAGTGTTGGCTGTGTGTTCAGGTAAGCGTCCTCTCCCTCACGTCAAAACATATAGATATTCTCAAGCAGAGTCCCTCTGTCTAATGGAAGCATGTGCTCAGTGGGCTCGCAATATGCTGTTAGTGTGGCTTGATCATTGTGATATGTGTGACTCACTCAAGGGTTCAGTGATTGTTTTGGGTGGCAGAGGTTTCAGGTAGAGCTGACTGCAGACAGACAAGAGCTCGATGATACTCCGGCGCACTGCTGGCCTTGAGTTTTATTGGTTAGTGCTTGCCCCGTTCCCAGAGCTTGCCTTCTGCAAGCGTTTTCTTGCTAGGGGAATACATGGGAGCATCCTGAATATAATTGGCAAGCAGCATAGAGACCGGCAAATCTTTATACAAACCCAACAAATCTTGTGTTTTTCCTTGCATTCCCCAATCAACTGCACCTGGACTAGCAGCTAGGGTGAAGTGATGCAGTATCCAAGTAATCATTAACCAGGCTCCAATCCATGGCTCTATGACCAAAGTTCAAAGCACCCAAGCCACCTTAAATAACTGGTTGTGTAGTTCCGCCTACACCGTCAAGCTACAGAATTAAATATTGCCTGGAAGCATTAAGCAGTACAGCTGGAGCCTTCATCCAGATCTTCTGCAAGTGCATCTTCAGTCAGTGTTAAGTCGCGGTGCTTGAAGGGAGGCTTTTGTTTGAGGACCTTGTCATTTAGGTCTAATCTGTTGATATGACAGTCAGTAAAGTATGCAGTAGGGTTGTGCAGAGGCAGTGCTGCTCTGTGCTGATGTACGGATCAGCTCAGACGGTAAGCGGAAATGTGCATAAGACCCAGCTAATCTTTAAATGTGTATGTTGTGGAAGTCTCCTGTTCTCTGATTTTTCCCCACTCTTTGCATCTCCACAGGCATTAGACGTTGCTTCTATGCGGTTTCGTTCTGCCATTTTCAGCATTGCTAATTGGCTTTCTCCAGCAGTTTTGTGTGTTGCACTATGGCTTGTTAAACCTTTCGAGCTCATACATAACCAGTTTATTGAGCTTTAGAACCCAGGCTCACAAGCTGTGACATCTGCATTTGAGGACGTGGTTTTTGTCACACACTGTTCCTGCCATTCTCCTCTTAGTGGCCATAAGTCTTAACTGGATGTTAACAGGTGTCTTCATTGCATTGCTGCTACTTGACCCGGAGATTTGGTGCATAGGTAGTGCCCCTTAAGGTTTCCTCCATGTGTCCACGGCTTCTGGAGAAGGCTGACCCTTTCGCCTTCAAACCTGGATCAC
>CAWUFW010000544.1:3910000-4091344 GCA_963921515.1 Calotriton arnoldi | reverse complement strand
GTACCGTGCACTATTGTCGAGTGCAACCCCTTCACAACGTTCTACGAACTTGTGCTTTGGACCACGTGTGGTCCCGACCTCCAGCAGGAATCCCTCCGAAGATCAGAGGCCTACACCGTCCCGAGTGACCGTGGGCCCCTGTTGAGTGATTCCGCCCGAGGTGTCTTCGCGATCCCTTGCCTGCTGGCTTGTGGGTCCCCAGAAGACTTCTGAAAGAAACCAAAGGGCTCCCCTGGTTGCTCCAGGCCTGCCCTGACTTACCCTCGCTGGGTGAGTTCCTCAGACCTTGCTGGTCTGCGCCATCGACTTTTCTTCATCTCCCCAAGACTTGCTGCTGCCAAGGCTTGTTGGCTCCAATCGAGTTGCCGACACTGCAGTCAGCTGCAGACGTCGAGGGACCCACCAAATCCAGCTCCTGGTCGTCGTCGACACCTCCTGGACCACGTGGCTGAAGAGTCAAGGCACCCGCAACCGACCTGAATCAACCGACGACGGTGGGCATCCATCTTCCTTGCCCCGGGTCACTGCCAAGTGACTTTGAACACTGTCCCCTCTGCTTTCAGGTCATCCTTCTTCAGAATCCAGGCTTGGATTCCACCGGACACTTCTTCAGCTCCCGCAAGCAGCAAGTCTTCTTTGTTCGCCATTGAAAACGACGCCGCGACCCGACACCAAAGGACACCTGTGCACCCGGCTTCCCTGGGTGAGGTAACTCCAGCACTACGGTGCTCCTGTGGGTGTGGGCCCTAGAACTACTTACCTTGTAAGTGACTTGCTTGTAGGTTCTCCCGAAGTATCCTAAAACTCTTTATTTCCAACCGCGACTTGCCCCATTGAAGTTAACAGCGATTCGTGCCTGTGTATCCACACTGCACGCGTCCCCCGTGGGTCCTTTACTTACCTGCCTTGGGTGGTTTCGTGAGGCCCCTGCACTTCTGAAGGCCCTAGGCCTTGTCTCCCTGCAAGTCGTTGTTTCTAAGTCTCTTACTTAGTATATGGTCTGGTACGCCCCTAGGGCCCCAGCCATATTTTGTGCTTAACTTATTGTGAAACGTTGATTTGTGCATATGTTTGTCTTCTAATCTCATAAAGAGATTAGTAGAGAGTTATTTAGAAATAAATACATATATATTTGATATATATACCTGTGTGGTGTCTTTTCATTTGGTGATTCAAGAGATTATATGGTAAAACAAGCTGCTTTACATTCCTCCGAGACTTAGCCTGAAGGCTGCTCTCCACAGCTACCACTAGGATAGCTTTCTTTAAAAGGTTGTCTTAAACCTATCTACCATAAGAGTCGATTTGCCCTGGTGCAAGGTGTCCACTTTAATTAGTGAACAGCATATACCAGGCCAACTTCTCACATCAGGTGTTAGCCTCTGACCCTCTTTCGACAGCAGGTGACCTAAATAGGAGACCTGCTGTTGACAATATTGGAATTTAGAAAGGGACACTTTATGTCCATTTTTCGCCAAATGCAGTAACAATTTTGCCGTGGCAACCCGACAACCCTCTTCGGTGTCGGAGGCTATCAAAATGTCATCCACATATTGCAATAATACATTACCTGCGGGGAGAGAGAGAGAGTCCAATTGACCTTTTAAAGCCTGTCTATAAATACTAGGACTTTCTGTATACCCCTGAGGAACTCTACAGAATTGGAAGCTTTTTCCAGCTAAAGCAAAACTGAATAAATAGCAGCTATCAAGGTGAACAGGAATGCAAAAGAAAGCATTCTTCAAATCGATCACGGAGAAATATTTTGCTGAAGAAGGGATCATTGTGAGAAGGACTGTTATATCAGGAACCACCGGAAACTGGGGAATAACTATTTTATTAACTTCCCGTAAATCAATTACGAACCGATAAACATCAGAGTGTGTATCAGAGGAATCCACGGGGGCCTTTTTAAGAATAGGAAGAATGGGGCTATTACACACATTCGCTACTGTCTCCTCCACCATCCACAACTTAATCAAATCCTGTATAATCCGCATCAGAGCCTGTTCCCCAGCTTGCGATATTTTGTATTGAGGAATACGAGGAAGCACAGCATTATCCTTGATCTTGATAGAAACGGGTGGTATCTGTAACAACCCAACATCAGTGTCCCCTGTCGCCCACAAAGAAGATGGGACATCCTGAAACTCAACAGGAAGTGGAGCGTCCTTTGCAAAACACTGTCTCTCGCCATCCACATTAGGTCCAAAAGTCATATAAACACCATCTGGGGAGCAATAAATAGTAGCACATAGCTTCTTTAATAAATCCAATCCTAATAAATTTTCACCACAATTTGATGTCAACAAAAACGAAGAATCTACCGTAAAAGGACCAACAGTCAAAGCTAAAGGTTTGGAGATGGGGCTCACAACCGGTATGCCTGAAAAACCTACTGAGACATTATTGCGGCCAGACAGGGCGGCCCCAGGGACCAGTGAATGAGAAACAGAGCTATTCATTACACCTGTATCCACCAAACATTTCTGCCTCGAACCATGTAGGTGTGCTGTGACATAAGGACCACGCTGATCTACAGGAATCTGGACTGGTCCCTTACCCTAGCTATAGGACATCCCTGTAACTTAATCGATATCATAATCATCATGGTAATACTGTCTGCCTCGGGGATCGTCAAAATAATTCTGATCAGACCGACCCCCTGAGGATGCATCCCCTTGAGCCTCATCTCGGTTACCTGCACCACGACCCCTTCCATTCCAACCCCTTCCTCTCGGTGCTGCAACCTTCTGTAACAATTCTGGGCACTCACTTCGCCAATGCCCCTCTTTTTTACGATACGCACACTGATTCAGCCCCAAGGGCACACCACCTCTACCAGCACCTTGTGACCTCTGAGCCGGACCAGTACCCCGACCCCTTCCAGAACCCCTTGCAACTTGCTGTAACAACACCTTCATTTTTAAATCGTTACTCTTTTTCTCAACTCTATCCTTCTCCTCATTTTCTCGATGTTCATAATATTGGGCCATGCTTAATATCACTGAAGGGGAGGAAGTGGTTCATGTACTCTCAGAGGCTTGCAGCCGAGCTGCAATCTCAGGAAGTAAATTTGTAACAAACCTGTTAACAAACAAACAAACCCCTCCTTCAACTGACAAATCCTGTCCACTAAAATCCCAAAACACCCCTTCAAACCGAGTAAAAAAAATAAGACACACTCTCTTCTTTCTTCTGGCGACATGCCGTCAACTTATCCCAATCTACTCGCCTGGGTGGAATAAGAGAATGCATGTAAGTAATAATACGATTTGGTAAAGCCAATATCTCAGCCCTAGGTTTGTCACCAGGCTTCCGTTCCTTATCCCATGCCTTGATCTCGTCCCATGTACCACCCAATTCCACTCTGTGATCCTGTGTATGCACCTGCCTCCATATATCTACCGGCACTAACAACCTGAAAAATATCTCAATATCTGCTAAAGTCATAACTGATGAGGAGGCAGCCTCTGTTAATTCTTTATAATATGCAGTAGGATTTTTCCTAGGATCTGGCAACTGACTCTTAAGGGCAAGCACCTCACTTCTCTTCCACGGGGTATAAACCCACTGCTCCTAAAAACGAGCCTGTACTCGCTGCTGAGTAACAACAATTGCTGCATCACGCTGCTCTGGAATCTCAGGGTGGTAAATGGGATGCACTTCCCTCATCGGAAACTGGGATACTGGAATCGGAGTGCTATGATATAATTTTGCCCGATAACTGAGTAATGTCCCAACGTTACTGTGAACTTCCGCAGGAGCCATACCAGCAGAATATACACGATCTCGAATATCATAAACAATTTGCTGAGCTTTACCTCCAATACACTGTTCCCACAGACCAATCAATGTATTCGACATATGCTGATGGGCATGTTGTTGCACAAACGGATCAAAATCCTTCATCACACTCCCTATATCCTCCAAACCATAAATCACATTCCGGGCCCACTGTGCTGCCTGAATTGCAACCATCCTTTTCTCTTCTTTACCCACATCAGATCGAATCATTGCCCGCTCTAATCGCTCCTGTGCCTCTGCCCAATTTCCTCCATCCGACCCTCGCACTGGCGTCCCAACGCTACTCAATACCGTGGGTGACTTGGTCAGGGGGAACGCAACAGATGCCGACGCAGGTGACAGTGTCAACAATGGCTGTGTGGTAGGTGTACGAGAAGGAGGAGGAACGGAAACAGAAGCAGCTGACACTATGGGAGTGCCCGCAGTCACTGTATTCGTAATTTGCAAAACCAAGGGAAAGACAGATACGGCCGGAGCCGAAGCTGTTGAGGCTGCCGAGGGATCAGGGGAAGACGAGGGAACAGCTGCAGACTGAGATGGCGGAACAGCAGGGTATATTCTTTGTGGGGCATAGGGAGGTGGGGGGCGAGTTTCCAACAAGTCCTCCATGAAAGGATCCTCTTCCTCTCGAACAACATAGGACCTATCACACTGTAATCGAAACTTCCTATCTGCACACTCAATACCCTTCTCTGTTCTTTCCTTATCATACGCTACCGCTTTCTGCACCAACGTTTGCATTGCCTTCTTCCTAGACTCCTTTTCAGCACGTATACACCTCTGCTTAGCTTCCTCTGCCATACCTGTAAAGTATCAAACATCGACTGCTGACTTCTTCTAGCAAATAGTTTATCCTGTAAGTAATTCAATTTTTGTTAATCAAAGGTACCATCCCATGGCCACTGAAGCTCAGCATTGCCCCTCGTATACTTGTGCCACAATGTACAAAACATAATAGGGCCAATACCATGCTTCATATACATATCAAAATTCGGAGTGCCTTCCGGGGGTGCAGGCTGCCGCTCCTCCAGGCGATGTTCCGCAGAGCAGCATCGGCACCCCAAACACCACACTTTACTCCAACAAGGCATCCTGGCATCAGGCACATCCACGTATTCACTCAATCAACACACACACACACACACACACACACAATGAAACACACATAAACAAAGAGCTCTCAAAAACAGTCCACAGACTGTGCCAAGACAAGTCAGTCCTCAGACTGCACCAAGACAAGATAGGCTCTAGCCCCAGGCCTTTTCAAGAATAAGCCGAATTCAACAAGTGGCATGGCAGAACGTTCAACAACGCTCTGTATCACAAGGGTCCGCAGACCTACCAGATTAACCAAGACGGCGCCGCACTTACCAGGAATTCAAAATGAACTCACCCGGTGCACACAGGTCAGACAAAACTATTCTCCACTGCCGACACTTCGGACCAAACGGTCAGATCCAAGGGTTTCGCCTTCTCAGGACCCCCACCCAAGGTGACCGCTATACGAGGAGCCGCCCGATCAGACAGGCGGGGCAGCTGCGAGAACCAGGCTCGGTCGTGTGGGGATCCCCGATCCACCCATCCGACCAGACGCAACTCCGACTTCTGCTACGGGCGAGACGGGTCACCTGTGGGGTCCCTGTTCGGGCGCCAACTGAAGGAAGTGACCCGATTAGGGTCACCCGGGTCACTCTCAACCTCCTCTAGCCTTCCAAGAATGAAGAGTCGATGACGCAGTAGAGAATACAAGCAAACTAGTTTATTTACAGAATACACTGCAGTGGAGTCCAATCAGACCAGCCTCCTATGATGGCTGACGAGGCACTGACTTTTACAAGCATAAAGTTACATTATGTATGTTGCGGAGTCCACAAAGACCCGCCTACCATGGAAAAACACTGGTAGATGTCGTAATACAATGAGGGTACAGAACATAAGTCTTGATTCTGCAGCCTGGTACAAGCTATGTACATTTCAAGGTTGTCTGGCCTATCCTCCCCTCTAGACAGGTGGGAGAAGGCCTTGATCTAAGGGGGAAGGCATGCGCTAACGAGCTAACATGGGCATTGAAGAAAATGAGCAAAATACAGTTTTGAGTATGCAAGTAACAGTTTCGATTGCATCCAGAATATGGAGTCCTTTTAACTAAAATGGCGGCACAGATGTCGACCTAATTGACGTGACATCTGTATCAACTGATTAAGTCTTACACTTACTACGAAAATATAATGTATTAGCCATATGAATGCTAACATATTATAGAGAAAAACACACGTGGAATATTAAAACTACGTTTCAATTCTATCACTAGTGAAGAGCAAAGATCAGGAGATGGTGATGACCAGTCACTTTTATCATCGCATTTATTGCAGAGATGGAACACCACAGGAAGGGTAGTTTAGGGAGCCTGTGTCTACCCCACAGTGAAGGTATGAAGATGATGCAAGATGGAGTGGCTCAGGTTAGGGCTGTAGGTATGGCACGGTGGCCAGTATATCAAGGAAGAGCTGAGGATCTTAGATGGACTGGAGATAGTGCACCACCTTGGCAGAAGGAGAAAGGGAACGTAATAGTTTCACCAGAAAGTGTTCAGGAATGGCTATCACGAAGTTAGAGTAGGAGAGATACAGGTGAAATAAGGAGAGAGTTGTTCAGGACGAATTCAGGGAGGTTTTGGGATAATAACAGATATAATAGAATCTATTCATAAGGATGTGGATAGTACGGGTGAAATGCTAGAAACGCCAAAAGCTAGACACCCTACCTATGATGTTGATATTCAAGAAAGACCCCTTATTGATTTGGACCACACAAGGAATGCAAGGAGATTGTCTGAACCTACTGATACCAGAGGAAGAGAGCAGGATGTGCTTCCTAGAGGTGGGAAGCCTGAGTGACAGAGCTCGAGCAATTGAGGTTTCAGGAAACAAATGTCTAGCCAGACCCCAGGATGGGATCCTGTGAGGCCATGTAAGGATTGACACTACAGAATAGACCAGTACACCTAATGAGTGTTCAATCAATTTTGCGCAGTGCAGATCTCACTCCTAGTGAGATAGTCACTGAAGGTGAGAATAGCTGGTGCAATGTTGTCCCATATGTAGAGCAGTTAGTTCTACAAATGAGTCTGTGGTCACAAGAAGGGACCTTTGACCCACGCTATATGGCGATTAATGCGGATTGCGCTCTATATGGTGAGGGAGACCCAGACTGGGATCACCCTTACATGTGGAAATGTTTGTGTGTATGGCATTAGTGACAGACAGTACAATGCCCAGCATTCAACCACTCCCTTACACCAAATATCCCTGATACACAGGGGACCTGGGGCACCACACAGCCATGGCCTGTGCAGGTAAGAGCAGTGGGGCGTGGTCATCTGTCGAAATTATCCCCCCTACCCTGCCCCACCTACACGGGCCATGGCTGGCACCACATTATATTCATTGGCCACAGATGGACAAGGAAAGTCTCAAAAATTGTTGCTGCTGCTTACAGAGGGAGCAGGAAATGGATTAGGGGGTTTGAAAAGCCAACCGCAGGTATCTACCTAGCAGTAGGGGACATAAAGAGGCTGCTTTGTTCTCTCATAGGCGATGAAACAGATATTGTATTTCGAAAAGCTGAAGTGAGAAACGTTACCCTCACTGAGACTAGATGTGATGGGCCTCCTTTTAATTTGGTTAGAACATAAGTTTGGGATCCACTGAGGAAAATGTATCATGATAGGCCAGATATTAGATCTCTCATGGCTCAGGGTTGGAAAGTGACAGGAGGAAATGCTGTGTTGTTTTCCAATGTAGTTGAAAAAGAGTTGCCCTCTGGCTTAGAGGACATCCTAGATAACATAATTCTGCCCTGGAGACAGAAATACAAGCGCACATAATACATTTTTGCAAGAAAAAGCAGGCGAAAGATAGTAATAAACAGGAGGTGACAGAGAAAGCAGCAGCTAAGTTAGTGCAGCAGAAGTTGGCAAAGAAAGGAGCAGTGGAAGGAGCTGTAGTAGCAGCCACCACTCAGATGACTGCAGTGTCTGTGGGATGGGTCCCAGAGACCACTCAACAACAGTACTCACAACAGCAGGATGATGTAAGTAGTAAAGGAGGACGAGGAGGTAGGATGGGTCCTCAAAGGAAGGATCAGGTATGTCATTATTGTCAGAGGTTTGGGCATTTTATCAGAGACTGCAAAACTGAAAGATTGGATGAGCAAACTGGTAGTGCAGGAGTTTATAATTAGTCAGGAAATGCAGCAGTACACCCACAACAGAATACGCAAATAATATATGTGCCTCAGACACCATCCCAGAATACACAGCCAGCAGTAATGCCCCAAGCAGGTGCCACCTTAGCAAAACTACCAAACACCCCCAATGGTGACCCCACCTCAAAGTGGACAAGGCCCTGTACTTTCCAGATGAATTCTGTGGGAGGATATATACAATGAAGGTGCCCATAGAGTATTTACATGTGTCCAGTCTTGTCAGTGACGCACAGGCCAGATGAGGAACCCACTGTGACAGTAGCTATCAATGATGAGGTATGCATTCCTCATAGACACAGGAGTAACTAGGCCCTCTATTAAAGAGGGAAACCGTCTGATTTCCAACTGATCAATGGACATACAGGGATTCTCTGGGGAAGTGATAACATTTCCTTTTACCAAACCAGTGGAGATGGAAGTAGGAGGGAGGCACATAGATGGTCGTTTACTGATTTCTCCAGCTGCCCCAGCTAATATATTAGGGAGAGATCTGATGGCCAAATTGAATAGGTCTATTCATTTTGAATCTGATGATACCATGGTTTGTTCCACCCCTGGAGTTTTACCTTCCAGGATCATGGCATTAACTATAGATTCCTCTACCGGAGCTCAGGTTAGAGCACTACCTGCCGATATGGAAACATTTACTACAGCAGTGTATACCATTTTAGCAAAGACACCAGAGTTACTGGGATGGGAGGTTCAGTTACCCAAAGAATTTCTCTTTCGGCGAAAAGGACAGGCCTCTTGGTTGTGAGACCTTGGTGACTCGTAGGATGCACGGCAATGGAGTTGCAGATCTTTGGAGAAGCACAGGGACGAAGATGCAGCAGGATTCTTCCTACCGGGAGCAGTCTTGTCGTGGGTCCTGGCTTGAAGAACAGCAGAGTTCCAGTGCCCACCAGCCGAAGAGTCTTTGAACAAGCTTCAGCAACAGGCAGTCGGTTCCATAAGTTGTTGTTGGGACGAGTCTAAGGACCTTCCCTCAGGGGAGCCCTTAAGTAACCCTAAAAGGGAAAGGACCTCTTCTCTGGTGACCCACCTATCAGAGGGGGTCAGGGACACTACTCAGCTGTCCTAGCCAATTGGATCCCCAGGGACCAAGATTCAACATGGCAGAATCAAGTGGCCACCTAGATGAGCTCTGGGCACCTCCCTAGGAAGGAGCTGGACAGGGGGGGGGAGGGGTGACTCCACCGCCCTTTGCGCAGTTTTGCGTCAGAGTGGGAGCCAAGGGCTCCTGGACTGGGCAAAACTGTTTTATGAATGGAGGGCACCAAAATGCCGTTCAATGCAGTCTGGTAACGCTCGTAAGCGCCCCTACCCTACCTAATTCTAAAGGAGAGGTGGTCACACCTCTCCTTCGCAGGAAATCCTTTGTTCAGCTTCCCCTGCCCGAGTGAAGCTCATCAGCAGGGGGGCAGAACACTGTCTAGGGTCGGCAGCAGCGGGGGCTGGCAGTCAGACCCTGGAAGGCTACACAAGTAGGTATTGGGAGGTCCTCTAAGGAGCCCCCAAGTACATGGTATCATGCAACTAACACTACAGTCAGTGTAGTTGCATGATTTCAACATGTTTGATACCAAACATGACCAGGTTCGGGGCAGCCATTATGTAGTTAGACATCTTAATTTGCTAGTGTTACTACATACCTTATAATGGCAGTCCCCCACTTACAAAGCCTAGAAAATGGGGGTCATGTTTTTTAGGGGCACCTCTGCTCATGCAGGGGTACCCACACACTTAGAACCATGCACACTGCCCTTTGACTAAAGGGCCTACCTTAGGGGTGACTTATAGGTTTTAAGTGCAGTGACCAGGATATAAGGGAAACCTTACATCTGGAGTGAAGGGTGCATGCACCCTGTCACACAGACCGTAATGCCAGCTCTACAGACACAGTTTGCATGGGCTCCTATGGGTGGCAGAATACATGCTGCAGCCCATGGGAGACTCCTGGTGTACCAATGCCCTGGGTACCTCAGTACAATATACTAGAGACTTATAATGGTACCCCTGTAAGCCAATTTTGGGGTGTTCAAAGTACTTACCAGTAAATTTAGAGGAGAGAGCACTGTCACTGGGGGCCTAGTTAGCATTACAGTCAGAACACACTGATACCAGGCAAAAAGTGGGGCCATCTATGCCAGAAAGATCCTATTCCTACAATGGCACTGTTAACGTAGGCTAGAATATTGGTTGTAAGACCACAATTCACGACTGCAATTTGCAGGGGGCACCTCCAGCCTCATGGATTTTTACTGGCAGTGTGGAGAACTGCTATATGTCTAGTTACCACCAAACTGGGGTGGAATATGCTCCATTGTGACCTTGCACGCTCCAGTTTTAGTAATTCCTGGAATCCATGTATCCGCATTGCATGAGCACCCCATGAGCTGTCCAATGACCTTGCTACATCATAATCAAAGGAAGAGAACTGCAGAGTATTATGGTACAAGCACTTGGAATGATGTTCCCCAAGAGTATAATTTGTTCAGTGATGCTCAACTGTTCTTTGGGAGCATTCTGCCGTTTGTTCAGGCAAAAGCAACAGCTCGATGGCTATAAATCACCTGATGGGAACTTCTGAAGGTCATCAACACTATCAATGATGGATTCAACGCCATAAAGGAAGAACTGGGTGCCATAAGAATGATGGTAATGCAGCATCGTTATATACTTGACCATGTACTTGGCCATGCATGGAGGGGTTTGAAAGAAAATTGGAACAGCTTGCTGCACTTCTATTCCAGCAAATGAAGCGGACAATGGAACTTTATCAGAGGCTATACAGACACTGCTTAATCTACAAAAGAAAATGGTAGATGAAGGTGGTGCCCCAGATAGTTGGTTTAGTGTTTGGGTTTTATCACTGCCATCCTGGATGTCGGGACTGTTGCCAACTATTGTGGTCTTATTGCTAATTTATTGTGTTGCACAGTTAATCCTAGCATGTTGTAGGAGAAAAGGCTTAAGGGGGAGGGATATTTCCAGTTAAAACACCAACACAAGTAGTAGATTCCCAGGGCAACTTGTATCACCTAGCGCCAAGTACAGCCCAAGGTCTAGATGAAGTAGTTTAAAAATCAACTAGAGGGGGAATGTTGTAGGCAATGTAAAATATAATCGCACAATAGAAAATGTGCAAAACAAAAACATAGCACAACAACAGACACCAGCAGAAAGCACACAGCTGTACGTGATGAAAGAACAGTTTAGGCCCAAATCTTGCTCTGACAAGAGAAAGGTGAAAAGTTCACTCACAGACACAATGGAATAAGTAACTTGAAAGGGTTTCAGTTAAAAGCCCACTCGTGTTCAGCAAGCATTTAAATATTTATGGTTTTATCACAAGAGATCACCTGCACGCAGTTCGTGCTTGCAAATAGAGTCTAACCTGATTAGACAATGGGTGCAGGAAATCCAATTAGTCTAGACCACACAGCGGTCTTAAGGGCACAATGATGCAAGCACACACTCCACTAAAATTATGTTTACCACAAAAACACTTGCATTCACAAGCAGAAGAATGCTTTGTTTGTCTAGCATTGTTGAATGTGCAATAAAGAATGTGTAGAGGAGTTATGGGGTCATAGGTCTTTGAGTGTTTTTCTGTCTTTAATCTGCAACCTGCAAGTCCATTATCATTTACTGTTTGTAATAAAGTATTGTGTAAGTTGTGTATAAAAAGAGCTGCCAGTTAAGCAGCAATTGGAGAGGGACTAGCAGCCTGCCTGTGTGTATGGAGGGTCTGTCACCCTGTCGGGACCGTAAACAGCTGTCTTTGCATTGCCCAGAATTCCGTGCCTTTTTTCATTTTTAGGGTTTCAAGTCACCTCGTAACAGTCTGGTAGCTGCCCGGGAGACCATTGTCCATTCTTTGGTCACCTCAAAGTTAGACTATGTGAACAGTCTGCCGGCCTACCTACTGCACATCTCTAGATCATTCATAATGCGGCTGTGCGTCTTATCCTGAAAGTTCCAGCGTGTAGGAAGCTGGCTCTGTATATACTATACCAAAGTGAGGTATAGTATGCACAGAGTCCAGTGGAACCCAAAAGGTAGGCAGAGGTAAAGTTAGATAGTACCTCACTCTCTATTTGTGGTAGTGTGGTCGAGCAGTAAGGCAGTATCAGAGGACAGTGTTAAGCATTTGTTGTACACACTCAGTCAGCAAATGAATTCACACACTCAAAGACTGAACTTAAGACCAATTGTTTTTGTATAAAAATATTCTTTTAGTTATTTTATTTCCTAGAACCAAGCAAGCTTGGCACAGGTAAGTGATAAGAACTTTGCAGCAAATATACAGTTTGGATTGCAATTGTAAATGCACTTTGTTTTGACTTACAGTATTGTTTCTGAGAAATGCAATGCTTTGTAAATACAGTACATATACTTTGTATAGGATTTTCAGTAAGATTACAGGTAAATTACTTTTGAGATTACTTTTTCTTACACAGAGTAGTATACCTGTTTACTACTCTGGGACATTACCTGTAAACAGGTAAGTAAAGTCGTTTTTGTTAGATAGTACAATTTTAAAGAATTTCTTTAGGTTTTCAAACTCCACACTTAAAAACTTTTCCAAGAAAATCAGTCAATGTTATCCTATTATCGGTTTTAGGGTAAGTATTCGGTAGTGGGAGTTGAGGTTCTGGGGGTAGACTCAGGGGTCCCCCAGGGTCAGGGATGCACTCGCGTTACACCCTCAGCGGCACTAGGGCGGCCGGGTGCAGAGTGCTGAGACCCAATGTTATCCAATGGGGGATAGGGGGCCTCCAGTTTGTGGCTGCTGACGAGCAGGCCACTTGGTTGTGGGAGCAAAGCTCCTGAACTTTAGCTCAGGGCAAATGGGGAAACAAAGTAGCACCAAAGGTGCACCCTCAGAGGCACTAGGGCGGCCGGGTGCTGGGTGCTGTTTCGACGTCGGGCGCCCTGTTGTTTGCAAAGGGGAACCTTCGGTTTGCAAAGGCACTGCAGGCTTGGGGACGAAGGTCTTCTGGGTGCGACCACCACTTCGAGAGGTAAGTTGGTATGTTGGGGGTTGATTAGGCACTGTCGGTTGGGCCACCAAAGGCCGTGGGGCGGCGGGTGCAGGGGTGCCTTTTCGGGTCAGATCTTACCAGCTCCTGGTCGCGGTTGGGGGGACCTTCCGGATTTAGGCTGCAGGCGTCGGCTGGAGGTTTGAGGCAGGTCAGGGGTTGCCGGATCTCGGGTTAGGATTGCCGGGGAGACCTCCTCGTGGTGTTTGCCCACTCGAGCTCGGGCCATGGATGGCGGGTGCAGAGTGGTGCGGATTCGCGGTGTCCGGCCGGAGCCAGAGGTTGCAGGTGCACAAATCCGGTGTTCACGGGAGACACAGTCTTTGTGGTTGAAGGCAGGCAGGTCCTCCGGGGTTTTCGAGGTTGCTGGCTGCAGGACACACCGGGATTTCGCAGGAGCAGGTTTGAGGTGGAGACAGGCCGGTTGGTCTGGGGCCAAGTCAGTGGGTGTCTTCCACATGTTAGCTTCAGCACAGCTGTTCGGTCCTTCTTCTTCTTTTCTTGTAGTTTCTTCTGGTCTGAGGAAGCAAGGTTCAGGGTTGCCCCTAAATACTAGATTTTGGGGCATTACAGGTAGGTAAAAAGGTTGGGACCAATGGGTCCCTTCCCTGGGGTGGGCACACCCCCTATTATGCCGCCCTCCAGTAGGAGGGGGGCATAAGCCTTTCCCTGGTTGGCTGAGTCCCCCCCCCCCATCTGCAAGATGGACTGAGAGTTCTTCTTCACCTCCCCTTCCCCACCTGAGGGGTGGAGTTGGCAGAGGTGAGCACATCTCTGTTCCTCACTTGTTTTTACCGCCGGTTCTCCCGACCAAAGTGGAGGTCAGAGCCAGTGGGGACCATTTGCTGAAAGCAGCAAGTAGCCTGGGGAAGCTCACAAAGGCGGAAAGCCTTTGAAGCTTCCCCTTCGTGAACCCTGCCCATCCTGGGGGAGGAGGTTTGGCACCTCGTCCCAGGATGTGCATTGTTTCAGGCCCCAGAGAGCAGCAGGCTCTCGACTCAGGGGTCCAGAAACATGTCTGGTGGTGGCAGCTGAAAGCAGCCACTCAGCCTGGACACTAGTGGTAGGTTAGTTTTCAGGGGCATCTCTAAGATGCCCTCTGTGTGCATTTTCATTAAATCCCACACTGGCATCAGTGTGGGTTTAATGTGCTGAGAAGTTTGATACCAAACTTCTCAGTTTTCAGTGTAGCCATTATGGTGCTGTGGAGTTCGTAATGACAAACTCCCAGCACCATATACTCTTAATGACAGCACTGCACTTACAATGTCTAAGAATGGACTTAGACACTGTAGGGGTACAGGGCTCATGCACCTGTACCCTCACCACTGGTATAGTGCACCCAGCTAGAGGGGTGACTGATCTATGCCAGGGCAGTGGGTTGTAGGCATGGCACACAGAGATGTGTGCCATGTCGACTCTTCACTTTGTTCTGCACCAAAACACGCAGCCTGCAAAGGTAGTGTGTGAGTGTGGTGGTACAGGACCTCTAAGGGTGGCACAATAAGTGCTGCAGCCCTTAGAGGCCTTCTCTGGTCACAGTGCCCTGGGTACCTGTGGTACCATTTACCAGGCGCTGACCTGTGGCCAGAGATGCCAATTGGATTTAGGCATCAATGCAGTTTTAGGGAAAGAACATAGGCCCTGTGTATCTGATTAGCAGGATCCCAGGGCACACTCAGTGAAAGCACATCAGCAATTCAGCAAAAAGTGTGGGCAACCATGCAGAAAGAGGGCACTTTCTCACACAGCGTGCCTGTTTTTTTTAAAAATTCTTTATTGGGTTTTTACATGAATTCCAACAGTTGCCAATAATGAACATAGGCACCTATACATCGCACAACTGAATCATGCCCCAAGCAGTAAATGACATTACAACATATTAGACAGTACTTTGGCGTGATGCATGTGCGCTGTCAAGTATATCAGCATGCTAACACACGACATCACCTGACGAGATGCACGTGCGTTATCAGATATTTCAGCATGTTAACTTTTGGGGGGTGAACTGTAGGGTGGGGGGAAGGGAGGGGGTCCTCATCTATGCTGTTTAGTAGGTTGAGTGCAGATACCTGTGCTAGTGCGCTGTCTTCGTATCACTATACATCCTAACTCTGCGCCTGCGTGCTGTTGTTTCTACTACTTTTCCCTCTTTTTTTTGTTTTTTCTGTCTATTCCTGCTTCCCTCAGTGAAGTTGCATGCCGCCTTATTTTGTTGTGTACTCAAACATGTTGTGACTTAGACATATGTGTGGGTCGCTCCACGCTCTGCGCCTATGTCTTTCCTTTAGAGCGGCGTCACATGGGGGCACCAGCTCTTATTGTGTGTTATTCGTTTGTTCTTAGGCCGTGTTTGCCTCTTGGGGGGTTCCCTGTGTCTCCAGACGTGTCTACCAGGCGCCGTGAAGGTCTGTGAGAATCGTATCCCATGCTGTTGCCATTGGTATTTTACGCATGCCGGTGACGTCTTCACGTCTGAGTGCCGCGCTTTCCGACTGCACCAAGCATACAATGGAGTGAAACCAGGCATTCACTGTCGGGGTGTCAGGGGACTTACAGCGCTTAGTAATGAGGCGCTTTGCCACGATAAGTCCCAAATCTATAAAGCGGGTTGTCACCCTGTGTTTCCTAAATCTCTGGTATAATCCCAAAAGGCATACCTCCCAGGTTGGTGCATTGCGCCAAGTGCGTTGTGATAGTCTCCCAGTATGTGGTCAGTGTGGTGCATGCCCGTAACATGTGTAAGAGATCGCCACCCACCAGCCCGCACTTAGGGCACTGGGCATCATCTCGGCCAAAGAATTGGTTTGTTTTAGCTGGCCCAGCGCGCCTGTTAGTGTCTGCCTATTTACTTCAGTTGCTCTGGCTGCCTATTGCGAGCCTCATCAAACTCAAGACAATCATTTTCGCCTTTAGAGTCCAGGAGCAGAAAGGCCCTCTGTACTTAGGATGAAGGTTTAAGGCCGACTGCCAGGGAAGATCCTTGAGGTATAACACCTTAAGACTCCTGTATACCCCGAGGGTTCGCAAGGCCAGAAGAGATAGAAGATCCTTTGTGTTTTTGAACTCGCTTCTGACTGCACCTCATTTTGCCCCATCTGAATCTGCTTTCAGGAAAAGTTTGAAGACTCATCTTTTTAATGCCTAGACCTGCTGTCCATGGGATTAGAGGCTTGTTATGTCTGCGGTCCATTCTGCTAGCGCCGGGACGCCTCCTCGGAAGCAGCTGTGCGCTTTATCAATTCTATTGTATTGTATTGTATCAGATTGGCTAACTCATTCAGAAAGGAGCTTGCACCACTCAAAGCCGTCTAACAGATAACTTGAATAACAAGCATTGTGAAAGCCAATGGGTCTCGCCATTGGGACCTACTGGCATTGCCAATGCCTGTTTGCCATGCTGTACAGCATGATGATGCAGCCACATCATTTTATAGGAATGCACATGCTTTATTACAAATGAATGCCTTCAAAATGATGCTGGCACCATATTTGTTTTATTTACTAGTCCAACATGGATCGGTAAATAAAGAATAAAAATTAGAAGTAGGGCAAAAGCACTTTAAAGGAAAATCTGCTGAGAAGTCTACCACAAAAAAAGTAGTAAATAAAAAAAAAAGTCTGTCGGAGGGGCAGCAACGGAGAGTTTGTGGGGGCAACAACCAGGAGCGGGCGGGGGAGGCGAAAATCAGCATTCTATGGAGAAGCACCTGGGTGAGAAAGCAACATGGAGGGGCGAGGGAGAAGCACACAGGCGAGAGAGCGCAGTACTGAGCGTGGCAGAGAGGGGAGAAGAGAAGTACACTAGGGAGACAGCTGGAAAACACATGCACTCTCATAAAGTGCTTAATCAAAAAAGAAAACTGTAGTACCACAAAAGTAATCAGTAAAAGGATACAGGTTAAGAGGCAATGCTCCAGGGGAGGGACAAACAAAGAAGAGGAAGGAAGGCTGACACAAGGCAGCGAATAAAAAGCAAGCTGGGGGGACAGTATAGCAAACCAAGCAAGGGTCTTTCACAACCAGACAGCTTGTGCTATCCCGTAGGCTCGACCTGAATATATATATATATGCAATATCCATATATAATATCTGGGATGCTAACTGGGTTGCAGCACTGGTGCTGCAGGCTGTACATTTCGCTAGACCGCAGGACACCAGACATTCAGCAGAGCCAGGCGAGGGAATGGAGGAATGTGAACTTGAAAGAAATGCAGACATACTAATGAATCTTCGCATGGTAACGAGAAGCAGAGAAGCAGAACCAGAACAACAACATATTGTAAATAACCATAGACGACACATGGCCCTTCCAGCCTGTGGAACTGTTGCTGTCAAATCACCAGTTAATTCAATAGTAGCAAAGGTAAACTATTTTTGGCAAAATAAACATGGTGGACCCCTGACGTTTGAACCGGAGTAATTGCTTGTTTTTATATAGCGCACTGCAGCGGGTTCTAAGGCACTCGCTTCATAGTAACGCTTTGCTAGGAGCCGAACTCGTGATAAGCCCATCACAATGTTTCCAGAGGTGAGCTGTTAACTCACTGAGCTATCCTGCCAGGTGTCAGGGGCGCTAGTAGTTTACAAGCAGATGAAAGTGCTGTGATGAGCTTCAGAATTCTTTTACATTTGGACTCTTCATGGCCAAAAAGCACATTTTCTTCCAGACTGTTTCTAAGGCCTTCTTTTAAGAGGTGCAATGCTTGACTTCACAACCAATGTATTTCTCATTTGTATTTTAGACTTTGGAGTCCAAGTACTGGCTGCAGGAACTAGCCTGCAGGTGTTTGCTGTGACATTGACCACAGAAGCAAAGGGCTATTTTCAGTTTCTGCTTTTATTCAATTTAAGGTGAAGCATTGTTTCATGCCTGCCCTTGGGTAGTCCTGGGAATAATTTATGATGCAGTGTGACCTGGCATAGTGTTCTCTTTCATAGCTGATGGCCATTTCTTTGTTCCCCACTTTTTTTTAATTTTATTTCCACGATAACCAAAACCTGTGAAATAAATGTTTGGTTCAAAGCCCTGATTAACAATTCTCCCTTAAGCTGCTAATTAGGAAAGAGGCACAGGGAACAGATTTTGAAGTAGAAATCAGAAACCCAGGACTGACTGGAAAGCGAGATGTTTGGTGTCCTGAGATGTTTGGTGTCCTGAGATGCTTGGTGTCCTGAGATGCTTGGTGTCCTGAGATGCTTGGTGTCTGTTTGGTGTCCTTTCAATAGCTCGCGCTCTTCTCTGTACTTTATTGTTACTTATTAGGTCTCTCCGCCTCTGACAGCAAACTACCGCTATTGGAGCTCAGGAAAATCCAAAAGAGAACTTGTGGGGAGAGCAGCAGGGAGAAGTTGGTGGAGGGAGTGGGAAGAGTGGTGAAGAAAGGGTGAGAGAGCAACAAGGAGCGTGAGGGTTGAGAGACGCACTCAAGGGAGACAGCTGCAAGCGCATGCACTCCCATGGAGTGCTGAAACAAAAAGCATTGGCAACGTCAATAGGTCTCACCTACGAGAGCTATTGGCTTCGCCACCGTTTTGTTGCCATGCGATACAGCAGCACGGATGCTTTGCAGAGTGCCTATGACGCAGCCAAAGCTAATGCCCTTTGTTTAGAAGTGCATTAGCTCTGGATGCATCATAGTCTTTTTTTTAGGTCGAAGCCTACAAGACAGCACAGCTGAGTTGAGAAGAGACTTCTTGAGGACATTCTGAAAGCTTACTTGGGAATGCATTCTGCCTGTTGCTTACCATTGGCTTTGTTGTCTGTAACTCACATTTGCTTGCTTTCTGTTTGCTGGCTTTATTTGTTTTAGGCTGTCCAGGATGTCTTTGTCCCTCCCATGGAGCATAGCCTTATTACTGTATTCTTCCATGAGTGCTCTCTTTCTGTAAACAGTTGCAAAAACAACAATTGATGGACAGAATGCAGAACAATGTCATACATTCACCCCAGTACAAAGATCTGGGCCTAAATCCATCGTTTTTTTGCTCACCATGCCATTCCAGTTTGGACACAGCCATATGCAAATCAGTCTTGACCCTGCGCCCAATGGGAACAGTCCAGCCCGAACTGCCAGGCCAGGTCCTCCCTGGACTGGAAACAAGGATCCTAGGACCGGTTTCGGGGTTTTACCACTCTTCAGCCAGGATAGCTTGATTCCAGTGGCACAGTGAGCCCAGGACACACGTCTGGGCATACCTGGCGCACTTAGGGCATGGTGAGCAAAAAAACGATGGATTTAGACCCCCCACAGAGGCTCGAGTCTGCTCGGCCCTTCCCAGTAGCCCAGGGGTCAGCAGGGAACTCTTTCAGGACAGCTGGACTCCTCACAGCGCCACAGGACCCTTCCGATCCAAACTCGCCAGCCTCAGAGCCAAGTTTTCAGCTTCCAATCCACATGGTTCTCTGTCACCAGCACCTTCCTCTGGGACAATGGCACCTGCAGCTTCCTAGCACACAGCTCCTAGAAGCAGCTCTCTTGCCACAGGCACCAAAGGTCACTGCCTACAGAAATCCTACCACACACTCTTAAAGTCACCAACACAGGCATCGCCAAAGTTCTCTGGACTGAGACAAGGCCTTAGACGCCACCTTGATTTCCCCAACACAAAACACGAAGAACATTCTGAACCCCAAAACCATGTTCCACCCCACAAACAACACCCTCAGTAATTTTGAAAACAACCTTGTTGAAAACTTAGATCAGTTCAATCTCATCTTCGCCTCCATGCTGCTACTAGTCTCACTGACTTCAGCCACACCTGCAGTGGCCAGAGCTGCCGGCTTTGGAACTGAGAAACCAGATTCAATCTTCCATTCCAGCTCAACAACCTGTGATTGCGGGCAAACCACTTTATATCCCTGAGCCTAAAATAAAATGAATCTGACCTTGTGTAATGTAGCTTGTGCTCATGTAAAGAGCTCCAATGCCTTCGAGCTGAGTTTGCGCTATATAAAACTGTAAAAAAAAAGATACAGGCGGATTTTCCAAAGTCACAGATCCATGAACAGGTGGAAGGGACATGTTAGCTTAAAACTAAGGGCCATATGTAGGTAATTTCTATTTACCGATTCCTAAATACCGAATTTTACCGATTCGGTATTTAAGAATCGGTAAATAGAATGTAGGTAAACATTCGGTAAATTTTACTGATTCGGTAATATTCGTTATTACCTATTCGGTATTTACTGAATCGGTAATAAGGAATACCTTCCCATTCATTCCTATGGGCCTGGAGGCCCATAGGAATGAATGGGAAGCCATTCACTATTACCGATTCGGTAAATACCGAATCGGTAATCGGGGGAGCATATTCAAGGGTGGCAGGGTGTCAAATTGACACCCTGTTGCACCCCTGAATCGTGCATGTGTGCACATGTGGCGCACATACATGCCCCAAGGGCATGTATGTCTGCCACATGGCACTTTTAAAAAGCACAAATTTGCTTTTAAAAGGTATTCAGTATTTACCACCAACTTGTAGTTGGTGGTAAATAATCGAATCCTTAAACCAAAAATGAACTCACTTGAGTGCTCCCTACATAGGATTTAAGGAATCGGTAATTTACCGATTCCTTAAAATAACGAATCGGTAAATTACGGACTCCTTAAATCCGGCCTCCTACATCGCAAAGGGCTAAATACCGGTCGGTAACGGGAAATTTACCGAATTTCGGCCGTTACCGACCGGTATTAGCCCACCTACATATGGCCCTAAATGTGGTAAAATGGCAGCTATTAAATATCAGCCACTTCACCTCCTCAAACACACGGTACCCCCCACTCTTGTGATCCTTCGCGGTCAGGAATCTAAAAGTAATGAGTCCCTGGCCAACCAACTCCAACATACAAGAGGCTACTCTGGGAAGAGAGGGGCCTCCAGTGACTCAAACCTAACTCTGACAATACTGGGGTGATAGTGGTAGATGTAGGGTCCTGCCCTGGGCTGCAAAGTTACTGGCCATCAGAGCTTGGCGCTTGCCCGGACCCAGACCAACCAGTCAGTATCTGTGAAGTACGCTTCAACTCACGCCTTCTCTCACCCCTCCAGAGTCTTCAGTCGCCTCAAACTGAGCTTTTAATGTACGGAGACTGAGGGACGTCCTTGTGAAGGAACATTCAGTAGCTTAACAAACAAAGGCCAGAAGACGTACAAACTGGGTGCAAAAAGGGGTTATTGCGACCAGTATTTTATTTTGCGAACCAATCATGTATTATCAGGTGGTTTCACAAAAAAAGGAATCACAGTGAGTTGCAGAATGACCTGCCGAATTAATATTCATTAGCCAGGTGGCAATTTGCGGCACCCTGCGATTGTCTACAATCACCGGGATGTGGCCTGCAAAGGACGGCATACCACCATTCCTGTGATGATATTTCAAAATGGGAAACTTTAAAAAAAAAAAGTAGCTGAGTCCTTAAAAGAGTCGGGCTACTTTAAAAAAAAAGGTTTTTGATTTGGAAAACTAGAGTGAGAGCAACGCAGTGGCGCCCTGGAACCCTACCTATTCCCTCTGTAGCTGCCAAACTGATTACCAACAAGAAAGTGGTCCAAAGGAAACGGGAATCCACTCCCCTTTATCAATTAATTACCACCCGAAAATAGGAGTTGGTAAGTGATCATTGGATTGCGACCGGAAATACGGTCACAAACCATTAACACTTAGGTTACCAAATTGCAGTTTGGAAGAAACACCCTGTCATAGTATGCAAAAATGCAACCGTAAACAGAATAAAAATGAACGGTAGTTTTACTCTGTCCCAAATTTGCCGGTTATATTAATTTAGTATAACCTAGAAAATAAACAAATACAAAATTACTTCCTGTCTCTTCTCCTTCTTGACTCCTTTATAATTTTACTTGTTCTTCTTCCTACTCGCTTCTCCTCTATGAAACCATGTCGGGACAGTCCACTCTCACAAGGTAGACATTCAGACAACCTAAATCTTTATTTGTATTGGTTCTGAGCATCCCTTGCTCAGGTTTGTCTTTGGGCTCTGGTCAGAGTGTCGTATACCACACCTTGCCTCTGTTCTACATGTACAGACTATTCAACATGTCATATCTGCCTGTCCTGCTGGAAAATGTGTCAACAGAGATTTCTAAAACCACTTTTTAAAAAAAAGAAAACGGCAGTGCAACGGAAAATGCTGCAACGGAGACGGACAGTTAATGAATTAATGCTGTACATTTTTTTTTTTTTTAAGCTCCTTTTTAAATTTGTATGAATGGATAATTCTGTATACTGTGATCTCATTGTAAGGTCTACATCTTTCATGAAACTTGAACTTGTCTCTGTTGTACAGACACACAAGCCGCTCACTCCTGTTACTAGTGGAGAGCTTTTCCTGACACCTCCAAATAACACACGGTCTGAGTGTGGGCCTGATCTCGCGTGCAGCTTCAAGTACAACCAAAGCCAGGACAATAATCAACAATCCTTTGCAGTCTCTGCTCTTCTGAGTGTGGGCCTGATCTCGCGTGCAGCTTCAAATACAACCAAAGCCAGGACAATAATCAACAATCCTTTGCAGTCTCTGCTTTGACTCCCTTCACAAAAAAAGAATGGCATGGCCGTTTAAACATTCCCCTCCTTGTCTTCTAAAAGCTCACAAATTCTAGGCACCTGGTAAGCCACAGTTTTGTCCAGGTTTGTGGCAGGAAGGCTGGCTCTGCCGGAGGAAGGGCAGCGACCACCACTCTTCATCCCAATTTTCTTCAGCGTCTTCTAATTCGTCATCGGAGTTCATGGACAGCCCATGGGTTGTGCGTGTGGCATCATGGGGTACCAGCATCATCCTCTGAAGATTCTGATCAGTGTCCTCACCAGGGATGGGGTCAGCAAAGCCTTCTCCCTGTCGGTGTCATTGGCCTTTGTTCGGCATTCCTCGTCGGGATCCACCTCTTCCTACTGTTCAGGGCGCTCCTTCTCAGAAATTGCAGCCAAAGCTTGGAATGACCTTCCCCGGCACCTCAGGACCGCCCCATCGCTCCGGGAATTCTGGAAAGGATTCAAGATCTGGCTGTTCGAACGAACAGATCACCAAGAAGCAGTTATCAACTCCAGCGCCTTGAGACCCTCATGGGTGATTTGCGGCGTATACAAATCCTTGATTGATTGATTGCTATACGCTTCTAACATGTCCCTTCCAACTTGTGATTTGGGAATGTCTGAATTGAGAAAGGTATCCAGGGTTTGAGGACGGCTTTGAGAACACCTGTGAGGCATATTCCTTTAAGGCTGTGGTGGACCGGACTGTGGCACCATAAAAAGTAAGCCAGTCTTGTTCGACCACAGGACGTCTGGCTCTCGACAGCCAGGGGCAGTTTTTAAGCAATGTGAAGGCTTTAGGATGCTGCTTGGCAACTTTTCATGTTGTGTTAGCTCTCCGCTTGTCACTTGTGCGCTCACCGCTTCCCGTCCCCCCACCTTTGCTATTTTTTCCCTTTATGGTTTCTCGGTATTCGGACTCGTTTGCCGGCTCAGTTGACCCTGCTCTTTGGATTCTGTTTTGGCTTTGTCGCATTACTGTGTTTCCCCCTTTTCATTTCCTGCTCAGAAGAGCCCTGATTCGTTTCCTGAGTCTTGGACTTACCGGCTGCACTCCGCTTGGCTTAAGTTCACTGTGGCCCGCCTTTCCGAAGCTGTCGAGTATACATGCTTACTTTCTGCTTATTGTGAATCTTATGTGTCTTTGATTAGTCTTAAAACACTGCCCCTAGTTTCTCTGAGTAGTACACTCTACGGGTGTACGGCCGCAGTCACACTCTGGGGAGTACTGCGGACTGTCATCAGAACTCATCAGATAACATTTGCAACACCTGACAAGTAATGATTTTGTAAATGCATTGTAAAATGAGGTTAGTTCCATGGGTGTGCAAAATTTGCACACCTACTTTCGTGTAATTATGTGAAATTTCGATACAATTGCGCAAAATTACGTGAACTCACAATCCGTGATTTCACGCTAAAAAAGCACCATAAAAAAAAATCAATCACATTCTGTTGTTCATGGTAAATTTTTACTACGAATGACACATTCGCTGTAAATATTTACTGGGAATGGCGCGTAATTACACAACGTGGAGTAATTTCAAGAATTGCATGTAACATGCGCAACCTAAATTTCCCAAAATTACTTGAATTATGCCAGCTTAAATAACATTTTATCCAGACCTAGTTAGTGCATACTTAGAAGAGGTTTGCGGTCACAAAGCCTATTTTTAAGCTAATAGGAGGGTTAGCAACATCAAAAACCCTGTCAGTAATAGCCAGGTGTTGTGCAGACTAGGGGCATATTTATGGGATGTGTGGCACAGGGCAGCGCAGTTACCTAGCTGTGCTGCCCTGCGCCACAGGGAAAGGGCAGGAATGCATGCCTGTCCTTTCCCCCTGCGCTGGTGCTGTTTCAGTAGCTTAGTGCCAACACAGGCACCCTTGCACCATGGTGCAAGGGTGATTGTGTTGTTGGCAAGATTTCTTTTGTGCAGGCAGGGGCACCTTCCTGCACAAAAACAATCCATAGAGGCGTTGCCTCTTTCTATGCGTGGTGCAGAATGCAGTACTCATAGAAAGAGGAAAAACGAGGAGAAACAAAGATATTTCTCCTCGTTACGCCTCACCTCGGGAGACATAAAGTTTTGACGCAATACCTGGTTTACAAGTCCTTGTAAATCTGGGGATACGTCAAAAACCATGGGAGTTGCTTGAGAACACCCACCACAACGCCCATGGAACCTGCCTTACTTGCTCAGAGTAAGGCAACCAATCACTCCATATTTGCGAAGAAATTCAAAGCCACGCAAGGTTGCTCTGCGTGGCTTCATAGATATAACTTGGGGCTTTGCGTCGTGCATGTACCACTGTGCTTGGTGCAAGCGTGACGCAAGGCCCTCATAAATTTGCCCCCAGGACTTGCATGTGTAAAAAAAGATGAAAAAAAACCGTACCTCCTTGCCACGTCTCTCCTCCGTCCTTGCCACGTCTCTCCTCTGTCTTCTTGCCGCGTCTCTCCCAGGCAGGAACAGGAAGCAAATTCAGGCTCCCCTGACCAATCACATCGCTGCAATGCAGCGTTGTGATTGGTCTGAGCGCCGTGGCTCTGCGCTCAGAGAGGGAGTGGGAGCCTGGGCATGTTCTCCATGCAGGCTGTAATGCAGCCTCGGTGGACAACATGCAAAGTACGCATGACTGGCTGGCCCGAGAGGGCCGGCCAAACAGTTATGTGCCCACCACTCCTCCCCCCTGCTCTGACAGCAGAGCAGCCCCGCCCCGTAAAGATGCCGCAGCGAGAACATTAAAATGATAATATCAACGAGTTATCATTTTATTTTTCCTTTGCTTCCACTGCTGCAAGCAGTGGGGCAACGCTCCTCCGCCTTAACAGAGGAGCCGCCACTGCAGATGAAGACCACAACCCAGTCACCCTCAAACGTTTGCGTTATAAATGTAAGGCGTTGTAACTTACCTTGTTGCAACATACTGCACTGTTGAGGTGAATGCATTGTAGTGCTTGCATTGCAGTGTTCCCTCGTAGAACTGTATGCATCGTAAAGGTATAATACTGTCAGCATGGACTGATGATTACAATGTTTAATAAACGTTTTCTCTATTTCCAATACTTTATTCTAGGGACTCCGACTGTGGAGTCTCCCTCAGTTAAAGTATACGGAAAAGTAAAGTTTATTTAATTAAAGAAACATAGTAGAAATATATTTATGTTAAATATTAATTTAAAATAATTTTATATATTTATTTTAAATGTAGAACAAATTTTAGAAAATGCGACATCATGATTAACTTAATTCTGAATTACAGTTTTAAATAATATAAATACATTAAATTACATGAAAATTATTTTTCTGAAGTTTACATTAAAAATAAATCTCCACCTAAAGTAAAAAAATATTTTTATTATGCATTGCATTAATAAGTATTAAAAGTGATGTATAAAATGAATTATAAGTAATTTAATTATATTTTAATAAAAGGTATAGTTTCATTTATTTATAAATTCAAAAAAGGTTGCTAAAATATTTAATAAATAATAAATGTTTTATTTCTAGATTGTTTTTAACATTAAATTACATTTGTTTATATTTATAACTATTTTAAATAATTTAATTTAACACTTTCTCCTATGAGGCTTTATTTTCAAGTCCCTACCTCCACTATTTACTAAGGGAGAGTGTTGCAGTACCAGTGGGTGGCCATGTGTGGTGCTGGACTTACTGTGAGCTGGAATAATTGACTACTTTTTGGGTCCCTTTTCAGCTGTAGCAATTTTAGAACTGCTGTTTGTGTATAGCAATGGGTTTACTCTTTTGTGGGGGATTTCTTGTTCCTTCTTAAACCCGTGCCTAACCCTCCATAAACCGCTCCTTAATTCTCCCCAGACTACTCCCATTAGTAGTAGTAATTCTGCACCTTTTTCCAGTTGCTTCCATGGTCCATGTAGTATTATTAAACGTACTATCAAGTTCAGTTTGTGAATAGGCTTCACAATCGCTTTGGCCCACAAACATGCTCCAGTTAGCAGTCTCAGTGTTCACAAAACGGCTCCCGCTCAGAGTAAGTAGGATGTGTAATGTAAGACAAATCGTAACTGGTAGGATTGTTAAAATCCTTTAGACTGTGCCAAGTTTCTGGAGAGGCGTCTGCACATTCAGGGAGCAGGTGCCCATGGTAGACCAGATCAAGGCCATTTTCATTCTCACTGAGGGGTCCTCCACCCAAAGGCATGACCCAAATCCATCAGCGAGCAAGTGAGTACAAAGCTAGCATGAAGACAGATTGATCGTTTTGTGATATTTCTCAAGCAACATCAAGTAGGAGTTGTTCTCATACGCAGAACGGCAGCTTCGGTCACAGACCGATGCAGTACAGTTTGCATTCCTGCCAACTCCCCATTCCAGAGCTATGAGATATCCCACCGGGAGCCAGAGGCTGAGGCAGCGGCAAGAGAACAGGCCAGATTCATAGAGGTACGAAGTATCCGGGAGAAGGTCGTTCACCTCGGATACAGGTGGTACGAAGAGAAGCGATGGGTGCATCACTGCGGGGCTGACTCCTTCCAGGAACAAGCATGGCTGTCCGGCCTCGTGTGTCTGGTCCAACTGCAAGAGAGGAGGCAGGAGCTGTGTTAGCAGAAGGCTCTGGCCTAGGGCTTGGTGCAGGTCTAGAGATGGGAACAGGTGGGCAGGTGCCTTGCGGGGTGAGCACGCTTGCACTGGGAGGGGTGGACCATTTCAGGCTGTGACATGCCTGAGCTGGTGATAAGCAGAACAAGATAGGGTCCCTTCCAGGGGGGCTGCAGGGCAGATGTCCTCTGGTGCACCGTCACTCACCCCCAATCACCTGGCTGAGGGGTGTAGCAAGCTTTGGTTGGACAGTCCGGTGAGGACGCTTGAACCTGAGAACAGAAACTGTAGAAACAGTGAATGAGTTTCCTAAAGTACTGGTGAACTGCGTCATCATTTAATTGCAGATCTGAGTTTTGCACCTGAGACTGATGGGTTTGAAGGCACCATCATTTATAGGATCTCAGCCTGGTTCCTTGGATTTGTAAGGCCCTGAAGGATCATAGTGCCAAAGGCTAGGCTTCTGGCCACTTCAGCTGTGTCTCAGGACATATCTTTGCTCTCTTGTTTCTAAGCTTCTTGTTTTTTCGTTCTACCTTTCCTGCTGATTCAGGGTGATAAGCATAATTAAAGTGTTGGTGATCCCCAAGGCTTTGCATATCACCTGTACTACTGCTGAAGAGAAGTGTGCTGCTCAGTCGCTCATGAGGGGACTCAGGATTCCAAAACGTAGGATGAAGTCCCTAAGTATGTGCTTAGCTACAGTTATGGCATCTGCTATTCCACAGAGATACGCTTCAACCCACCCTAAAAACAAACAATCACAAGAACATAGGAACATGGGGCACATTTTCACATCTGGATAAAGTCCACTTGGAAATGGATAAAGGGGCCCCTGGGGGGAGGGGCTGAGCAGCAGAGGTGATCATGATTCCTTTACCAATATCATGTGACTGGAAGATGACACAGATCTCTGTGTCAAGGCGTTCCCAAGTGTGTGACTCGCCATCTCCGGCTGCTCCAGAACCAAGATGCCCAACTAGATATGAGATGCTTTTGCTTCCGTCATGCATAATCTCTTCGTCCATTGGCTGCATATAAAAGTCAGTGTAACTTCAGGATCTTATATATTATTCGTCTGTCAATTGATGACTTCTTTCTTCGTACAGGAATGCATCGCGACTGACTTGCCTGGTGGACAGCTCAGCTCTTCGTTGGCTCTTTCAGTTCCCCAATACTACTTAGTTTGATTAGGTGGTCACAGCCTTTCATTTCTAGCCCCTTCCCTCTGGAACTCTTGTCCTATTAAACTTCTTGGCATCCAGTCGATCATGGCTTTTTTGGAAAGCATTAGAACCTGGCTTTGTCAAGGACTGCTAACTCTCTGATTATCTGAGAGTTTCGCTTCCAACACCATGAAACCTTTAGGGGAACCAAGACTTTTCAGAAGTCTCTTAACATAATGTGGGATGAGCACATCACCCTAGCTTAGAGCGATGCAGTATATTTTGGCATCAGATCAATATACTGCAAAAGCCCGAAATGCTGCAGTATGTCTAGTCTTCGACCTGTAAAGACATCAACCAGTCATACAACATCCATGGACCCCTGCCCCCACCACATTTTCAACAGAGCCGCCGACACCATCGCACCCATGCTCCGCCACACCATCAACCGCTCCCTGGCAACCGCATCGTTCCCCGACGACTGGAAACACGCCGAGATCAACCCCCTCCTCAAGAAACCCTCGGCGGACCCCACCGACCTCAAAAACTACAGACCCATCTCCCTGCTCCCCTTCCCAGCGAAAGTCATCGAGAAAGCCATCAACAGCCAACTCACCACCTTCATCGAAGAACACAACATCCTCGATTCCTCCCAATCCGGCTTCAGAAAAAACCACAGCACGGAAACCGCCCTCCTCGCCGCAACAGACGACATCCGCACCCTACTGGACAAAGGAGAAACAGCAGCCCTCATCCTCCTCGACCTCTCAGCTGCGTTCTACACAGTCTCTCACCGCACCCTATTACGCAGACTCCACGACGCAGGGATTCAAGACAAGGCCCTCGACTGGATCCGCTCCTTCCTCTCCGGCAGAACGCAGCGGGTCAGACTCCCCCCTTTCCTCTCGGACCCTATGATCCAGCGGTGTACTAACAGCAGATACTCCACTACCATATACTCACCTGGGCCCATACAACTCGCTTCTACTAAACACCAAGTAGACCGCCAGAACTTTTAGTTTATGATGATTCTCATACCTTAAGATCTAGTTATTTCTTCTACAACTAAACCTTTCATTGATCAAATAGTTCTTTCCTCTGGTCAATGGACCATTAGGTGGAACTAGTTGATGGGATAATTAACATAACTTTATTAAACATTTCTCGATTAAAATGAAATAATCACAGACTCGGGAAGTTTTTTAATCTTTATCTAAATTAGTTGAATGTGAACCATCTCAAGCGTTTCAGTACAAACACCCTCATTCACAAGAGTGTCAATTCAATCAAAAATTCAATAGATATAATAATTCAGATCCACACAACAACTATGCTCAGAAAGAAGAGGACAGAGAGAAAAGAGCATCTATTCAAATACGATATATTTTACCAAGAATGGTGTGAAGACCAAACCCTCTGGCCAAAGGGCTGGTAAGGGTCCCCCGGGATAGATCAGGAGACAAAGACTTCAGGACAGGAATTAGGACAGGATACTTCACCTCTCTAGTTACCGACGAATGCGTCGCACCCCTCTCTGACACTCTCTTCCTCCTCGTGGTTCTTCCGCGATCTTCTTTCTAACCCAATTAAATTAAATAGATGGTTCTGCATTCGAATTCTTCTTTAGCGTCTCACAGCATCAGCACCACCCCCAGCACCGACAGCATCCAGAGCTCTGTATTGTCTCTGCTGCTTCCGCTCCCAACAAGCTCTAGCTAACTAACTAACTAAAACTACCTCAATTATACCTTTCCATAGCCATGTACCACCCATTAATGTTTCAATTTGACAAAATACTAATTCTGATTGGACAGGCAAGGGGGGATAATCATCACACCATGCTTACATTTCATTTATTTCTTTAAACCATTGTTTCAAAACTCCTCCCCATAAACTTTATTACCGACTTCCTTTCCCATACATCTTCAAACTTTATTAATACAAATGTTGTGATCTCTTGAATAAAGTTCCTTCATATGAACTCTTCACCCTCATGTTCCCAGGGCACATCTTCGCCGACCTTGGATGCGTGACAAGTCCTTAGTCATCTTTTCGTACTTCATAGCCAGGGCGCATGCGTCGCGCAACGTCAGTCTACTCGACTAGGCCCAAATACGCACTAATAATAAAGTGGAAAGGAAAAATGTTATTCTAAAAAATAAATGATTTCACTGTATACCACCAACCTCTACTCTAACCCGCTCCATTTATTATTTCCCTTTCTGCATTTGCGTTAGTATAAAACTTATATTCTATTTCAGCTAAGCAGGTGCCATGCATGTGAGCTTTCAAGCGGCCATTTTATGATTCTTTGCGCAGGCGCCAGAATTTCCCTCCAAGCAATAGTACGTCATACTACGCAGATGCAGTAGACGCATGCGCAGTAAAGATCCCGTGTTAGAATGCATCCTAGTCCTTCGTTCATGTTATTGCAGTTAGTAACCACATAGGCAAGCTTCATTTTTCTCCCGTGTGTAAAGGAAATGCGTATTATTAATCACAAAACACGTTGTTAATAATTCGTTAATGAGTTAAACGAGAGGATTGCTTCCAAGCAAGTCTCATTTACGAGTCCTTGCTCCATCAATCCCCTCTCTGATGGCATTTTAAGCCATCACAAAATTACCCATCCATCCCAGATACCAACTTTAACACTTCTCAGTTATCTCTATTTCTCCTCTCAAATTTTCCTCAATAATTTCTTTTCCTTCTAAATCTTGCATCTTCTTATATAACCTGCCTTTCATTTCTTCCAAACGAATTTCATCATATTTTCTCTTTCGTGTCTGTCCTTTTCCTTTTCTTTCCAAGTGTACTTTTTCTTTCGTACCTTTTCTACAACATCTATATGTAATCGTTATTATCATCACTACCGTTATCATAACTAATGGTATTATTATTTGGCCTAAGAAACCTTTCCCAAAGTTAGTAAACCATTTCCCCATTAATGTTATACTTTTAGTTAGTCTTCCCCACACACTGTCAACCTCCAGTTGGGTCAAGTTTTTATGCATTCCCGTAATGTTTTCAATATATCCTTTAATTTCTCTGCCATTGTCCGGAATATAAGTTCAGCAGTGTTGAATTTTCAACATGCCACAAACTCCACCTTCTTTTGCTAACAATATATCAAGAGCAAGACGGTTCTGTAAAACCATAGATCTAATTGCAACCATCTCTGTGTTAATCATTAGAAATCCTCCTGCAGTGTCTGTAGAAGGACGATCAACTATGGTTGATAACTTACAGATTTTCTGTGAATTCAGGATGACTCCAACTGAGGGTATCAATGCACTAAAGATGTCTCCTACAATTTCAGAAAAACTAGCTCTTCTTCTACGTGTTAGTCCATTAGAATTTCCATTGGTTCCACTGATTTTATCTACATTATAAATATTTGGAAATACTATTCCAAAGTAGCAACTCCCGTACCATCTTGCAGGTAACCTATAATAGGCATTGATCCCACAAACATAATAAACTCCTGGAAACACAGGATCAGTTCCCCCTTTTAGTCCCTACCCTCCTAAAATTAGGAAGTTATGTTCACATTCACTGGAACCAATGTAATTATTGTTATAATCTGTCTTTAATCTATGGAGGCAGAATTTTCCCCTTTTCACAAAGTCCAGGGACATCGCAGCATGAGCCTTGCCACTTGTATAGATTCCCTCCTTCCCAACCCATGGAGGTACATGGGTTTTCTGTGTAATTGCCTTCCTCATCAAATCCTGTCTCCTTTCTTCTACTAAATTCAAAAAATCTTTTTCTTCTTTTCTTAATGTACATGTTAAATTATCTTTATGTGCCTGAACTAAATCTATTGAACTCATCGTTATAAAAAATTCACCCATAAACTGTGCATTCTTACTACTAGCTACTGGATTCATATTCTTTCTAATAGGTAATTCAGAAAATACTACATCTATATCTGAATAAAAATATTGAAGTTTCCCTGTAGCATAAAATTAACTTGACAAAATACTACATGACACACCATAAGTTAAAGGTATATGGTGATACGTCATTCCTTCTGATACTGATGAGGGTAACTTCATACACACGTAGCAGTTATTAATCTCCATAGTACTAACATATTGAAACAACAACTTAATAAACACATTAGAGGACGTATTATAGTCTGATTCATTATGATAATTTGCTTCATCTTCTACCCCTATTTCTATTTCAGTTTCTCTTATTCTATCCACCTTAACATTAGTATCTGTGTTATTCTTGTCACTTGTTTTCATTATTAAAGGTACTCCTACTGTTAAGAATAGCCATCCTAACGTTGCTAATAAAATACTACAAAAACAAAATCTAAAACACTTTCTTTTTAGTCCACACTTTGGTTTCCCGATAACTTCGGTTTCTGTCATTTTAATTCTGAGAAAATTTCTTTTCTCATCTTTTCTTTCACAGTTTGAATTTTCTTTTCGTTTTAAGGAGGCCTCAATTTGCTTTCATCAATCTGGACAATATTAATTTCTTCTGTATCATCAGTTAGATCTAAGGATTCAAACTCTTCGAGTATGACTTAAGTCCACTCAGGAGCCTTATATCTTCTATTTAAGTTTCTCAGTCTTGGACTTCTTCGAGTTATTTTTGCCAAGGTTTGTTTAGGTCTTGTTTGACTAGTGACTTCGTTCACTTGTTCTGGTCTCTTTTCAGATTTTCTCAAATGATATTTCAGTTTCTTTACTCCAGTTGGCCAATTGTCTCCTCTCCTGACTCTTTTGATTTTTACTGCGTTTTCACCTTCCTTGTCTCTTTATAAAATTCTTTTTATTTCATTTATTTTAGGCACAATCTGTTCTGTTTCTCTGTTTTCTGTGCTTGTACCTTCTTTTGCTTCCTCCTGCTCAGGTTCTACCGTATTTTGTTCTACTTCTTCCTGAGCTTGTTCTTCTAACTCTATCTGACCCTGTTCAGGTCTTACTTCAAATCTTTCTTCTTCTGCCTGAACTTGTTCTTCTAACTCTATCTGATCCTGTTCAGGTCTTAATTCAAATTTTCCTTCTTCCGCCTGAACGTGTTCTTCTATTTTTCCCTCCTCAGGTTTGTTTGTGTCTCTTTCTATTTTCACCTGAGTGTGTTCTTCTTTCCCTGTCTTTTCCTGACTATTTTCCTGTCTTTTCAGTTCTGTTCTTCTTCTGGTTTCAATAGCATCATCAATTATTTCAATCACTGGTATCCAATCTTCCTGACTTATCTCGGGCTGTTCGTCATGTGGTTGTCTTTCAGAATCTATCACTCTAGATTCTTCAATTTCACAGTTTACAATTCCTGACCCTTCAGCCTGTTCAGTCAGTGGTTGCTCTTGTTGTTCTGATGGGTTCGGAACTCTTCTGGTATGGCTGGCATGAATCCAATTGGGCAAACCTGCACACTTCACTTCTGTGGTAGTGACTAGTATGACTTGCCGCGGTTGTGAGAAGTTGGCCTGGCATATGCTTCCACTAGTTCTAGTGGGCACCTTGCACCAGTCCAAACGACCTTTATTGATGATAGGTTTAAAGACAACCTTTATTGAAAGCTATCCTAGTGGTAGCTATGGAGAGAAGCCTTCAGGCTAAGTCTTGAAGGAGTGTAAAGCTAGTTGTTTTACCAGTCTATAATCTTGTGAATGACCAAATGAAAGGAGAACCACACCAGGTATATATAAAATATATGTATTTATTACTAAACACTACCCACTAGTCTCTTTATGAGGCTAGAGGTCAAAGTACACAAGTTACAAGTCAAATAGCACAGTAAATTAGCACAATATACGATTAGCCCTAGGGGCGTACCAAACCATATATTAAGAAAGTGGTATAAGAACCACGACTTAAGTAGACACAAGGCCTAGAGCCTGTAGAATCGCTGGGACCCCAAGGAACCACCCAAGGCAGTGACACAGGGGACCCACGGGGGCTGTGTGCAGTGTGTGAACACAGCCGCGAGCTCCGTTAAAGTCTGTGGGAAAGTCGCGGTAAGAGTTTTAGAGTTTAAGGACACTTAGAAATGGACTAGGACAAAACCCTCTTGGACTTAGACAGTTCTAGGGTTAACACCCACGGGAGCACCGGAGTACTCGAGTTACCTCACCCAGGGAAGCCGGGTGCATAGGTGTCGAAAGGTGTCGGGTCGCGTCGTCGATTTCAATGGCAGCCTGCAAGGAAGTGCTGCTGCCGGGAAGATGCGAAGTGTCCGAAGAGATCCAAGCCTGGATCGGAGATGAGAAGAACCTGAAAGCAGAGGGGACAGAGTCTGGGTCACTTGCCAGTGACCACGGGCACGATAGGCGGATGCCCACCGAAGTCGGGTGTTTCAGGTGAAGAAGGTGAAGCTTGACTCTTCAGCCACGAGGCCGCGGAGGCGTCGACGATGACCAGGAGCTGGATTCGAGCTGACCCACAAAGGATGTCGAGTGCTTCAGCGTTGGTGTCCGGATTGAACACAACAAGCCTTGGCAACCGCAACCCACGCAGAAAGGAGAAAGATTCTTCGGTGCAGACCAGCAAGGTCTGAGGGACTCACCACTTGGTGGGGAGTTAGGGCACGTCTGGAGCAACCAGAAAAGCCCAAAGAAAATCAGAGTTGCTTTCACAGGGACCCACCAGTCGACGGACCAGGGATAGCGAAGGAGCCTCGAGCGGAAATGCAAGAAGCGGGCCCACGGAACACTCGTAAAGTGTAGGCTCACAATCGTCAGTGCAAATGGTGCTCGGGGCCTGGGCGACGAGTAACCCAAAGCAGGACTTCAAGAGACGTCGAGAAGTCAATGCACTAGCAAATGTGCATGGTGTCCAGGAGTTCTGGTTCCACGTCACTCGTGAGGGCTGCGGGTCTCAGCTTTGCTGGGGACTCGGGTCGGCCTCCGAAAGGTCTGAAATCCTCTTCCTGGGCTGCAGATACTTTGGAGTCCGGTGGGAGCTTCGGAGTTGCAGACCGTCAAATGCTTCGTTGGTGCCTGCCAAGCAGGGGAGTCACTCCTTGACCCCAAGGGAGATTTCTTCAGTCCTCTAGTCTTTAGTAGAGCGTTGAAGTTCCAGGATTCAGTTTCAGAGTTTCGTCCAGGGATATCTAAAGTCCTGTTGCCAGGGGTTCCTTACTTATACCCAAGGAAGGGGTTGGACTAACTCTGGGGACCCACCTATGGGAGGGTTTGGAAAGAGGGGTGGCTACACCCATTTCCTTTGTCCAGTTTCACGCCAGAGCAGGGGCTGGCAGCCCCTGCAACAGGTTTGAACTGGGGTATGCACAGGGACACCAAATGTGCCCCCAGTGCAGGACTTCAAAGCACTCAGAGAGTGCACCCACCCAGCCCCAATACAATAAAGCCTGTCTGGGAGGTGGTAACACCTCCCTGCGACAGGAAACCTATTGTCCAGGCCTCCCCTGCCGGAGTTTCGGTCAGCAGTGGGAGACCAGACTCGTGTCTGTGGCTGCAGCATCCATTTTGTGATGCCAGGGCTCTGTTTAGTTGGTACCGGGTATACCGGTGCTGTCATGTCTCTCCCTCTAGAAGGGTGGGATCATACTCCCACACCAGTTACTGGTGTGGAGGTATGATTCCAAGGTGTTTGACACCAAACACGACATGTTTCTGTGCAGCCATCCCAAAGTTAGCATTTACCGTTTAAGATATAATGCACTTAAGAGTATATGGTCAGGCTGCACGACAGAAAACCCCGGAGAGGAAATTCCGAAGGCTGCAGAGGGGCTCTGCTCATGCAGGGGCACCCTCTCACATAAAACCAAGCACCCTGCCTTCAGGATTGATAAGGCCTGCCATAGGGGTGACTGATAGGTGTATGTGTGCAGTGATAGGGTGAGATATAGTGAACCTGTATCTCAGTAAGGGGTGCATGCACCACCTCACTCAGGCTGCTGTAGCAGTCCTGTGGTGTCATTTTGGAGGGCCTTCCAGGGGTGGCATAATACATGCTGCAGCCCCTGGTAGGCCTCTGGGGTACCTATGCCCTGGGTACATAGTATACCATATACTAGGGACTTATAAGGGCACCCCAGAATCCAATCTGAAGTGTACCTAAGGTACTAGGAATCCATTTAGAGAGGAAGCAGCTAGGCTGGGGTCCTGGATAGCAGGGCCCCAGCCAGACTAAAGTCGAAAAGCAGTGATGCATCAGCAAAAAGTGAGGGTAACCATAAGAGGCAGATCCTACTCTCCTACACAACCCCCCCCCCAAACGCAGGGACATTAAACTAACCTTGACCAGTTGAGTCTTCATGTTCTAAGTGGAAATATCTGGAGAGTCCATCTGCATTGGCATGGCTACTCCCAGGTCTATGTTCCACTGTATAGTCCATCCCCTGTAGGGAAATGGACCACCTCAAAAGTTTGGGGTTTTCACCCTTCATTTGTTTTAGCCATAAGAGGGGCTTATGGTCTGTCTGAACAAGGAAGTGAGTGCCAAACAAGTATGGCCTCAACTTCTTCAGAGCCCAAACCACAGCAAAGGCCTCCCTCTCAATGGCTGACCAACGTTTCTCTCTGGGGGTCAGCCTTCTGCTAATAAAAGCTACTGGCTGATCCTGACCTTCATCATTCAACTGTGATAGTACAGCCCCTACCCCCAACTCAGATGCATCTGTCTGTACAATGAACATTTTGGAGTAATCAGGACTTTGCAGAATGGGAGCAGTGCACATGGCCTGCTTCAGGTCATCAAATGCCTTTTGACATCTAACTGTCCACTGAACCTTTTTTGGCATTTTCTTAGAGGTTAAGTCATTCAGGGGTGTCACTATTGATCCATACCCCTTGACAAATCTTCTGTAATACCCAGTCAGGCCTAAGAAGGCTCTCACTTGAGTCTGGGTAATTGGAGCAACCCAGTCCATTATGGTCTGGATTTTGCTCTGCAATGGTTGAACCTGACCTCCACCCACAAGGTGGCCCAGGTACACAACCTGACTCTGCCCTATCTGGCACTTGGTGGCCTTGATAGTCAGGCCTGCTTTGTGCAGGGCCTCCAAAACATTTCTGAGGTGGATCAGGTGATCCTCCCAGGTGGAGCTAAAGACAGCAATATCATCTAGATATGCTGCACTATAGGCTTCCAGACCTGTAAGGACTGTATTCACCAACCTCTGAAAAGTGGCAGGTGCATTCTTCAAACCAAAGGGCATCACCACAAATTGGTAAACGCCCACCAGGGGTAGAAAATGCAGTTTTTGGCTTTGCATCATCAGCTAGTCTGATCTGCCAGTAGCCAACTGTCAGGTCAAATGTGCTTAGATACTTGGCTGAGGCCAAAGTGTCTATTAGCTCATCTGCCCTGGGGATTGGATGGGCTTCAGTCCTAGTGACTGCATTGAGGCCTCTGTAGTCCACACAAAACCTCATCTCTCTCTTACCATCTTTGGTGTGAGGTTTAGGCACCAGGACTACTGGGCTAGCCCAAGGGCTATCTGAGGGCTCAATGACTCCCAGTTCCAACATTTTCTGGACTTCTGTCCTGATACAGTCTCTGACTTGGTCAGGTTGCCTGTAAATCTTACTTTTAACAGGCAGACTGTCCCCAGTGTCCACTTCATGAGTGCACCAGGTGGTCTGACTTGGAGTCAGAGAGAACATGTGTCTGAACTGATTGAGCACCTGTCTACAATCAGTTTGCTGTTGAGCAGTGAGGCTGCCTGCCAAGGCTACACCATCACCTACCCATCACCAGGGTTCTGTGAGAGCAGGTCAGGGAGTGGGTCACTCTCTTCCTCCTGTCCCTCATCAGTTGCCATGAGCAAGCCCATGTCAGCCCTGTCCACATATGGCTTCAGCCTGTTGACATGGAGCACCCTATGGGGGCTCCTGGGAGTTCCCAGGTCTACCAAATTGGTAACCTCTCCCTTCTGTTCAACAATGGTATGGGGGCCACTCCACTTGTCTTGGAGGGCTGCTGGGGCCACTGGCTCCAGCACCCACACCTTCTGCCCTGGCTGGTAAACAGTCAGCACAGCCTTTTGGTCATGCCAGGCTTTCTGTAATTCCTGGCTAGCCTCAAGGTTTTTGGTTGCCTTTTTCATATACTCAGCCATCCGGGAGCGGAGACCAAGTACATAGTCCACTATGTCCTGTTTAGGGGGTTTGAGAGGTAACTCCCAACCTTCCTTCACCAGACACAATGGACCTCTAACAGGATGGCCAAACAAAAGTTCAAAAGGGCTGTAACCAACCCCCTTCTGTGGCACCTCCCTGTATGCAAATAAAAGGCAGGGCAAGAGTATGTCCCATCTTCGCCTAAGCTTTTCTGGGTGCCCTTTAATCATGCCCTTTAAGGTGATGGAGCAGGGTAAATGTAAAAATTTTAACCTCCTAATATTTTCGTACAATATTAATAAACATGTTCATTTAAGTAAATAACCAACAATGTATGTAAAGGGGTAATGGTAACACGCAATTCTGTGTGCAAATTAATAGACTTATAATTGTTTACGTGTCTAACATAACATAATATTTGCATACTAATTAAATAATAAATGCATGATTTGTGCTTTCAAATAAAACGTGTGGTTGCAAAATAAAGCAATGGTAAGTAAGGGACAGCAAGGGACAGCTTTATATGTTGCTTCTGCTAGGTAATACCTAATTGGGGTACGTAGAAAGACGGGAGGGAAACGAAAGGGTTTATATTTCTTTGTTTTAATAACATTTTGTTTATCTTTGAAAATAGTGCGCTTAGGCCTGCCGAGCAGCAATATAAAATGGCCGCGAGTTACTAGAGTGCGCATGAGCGGATGAGACCATGTGATAGAGAAGAGAGGCTGTGGAAAAGGGATGATCACGTGCTGATGCCGAGAGGCTAAGATGAAAGTATGGTCAAGGCTGCTGTGACCCTTCTGAGCAGATGTGTGCCAAGATGATCAGCAAGAAGCGTGAGAAGCCTGGTTGAATCAATAGAAGGAACTGTGTTATACAAAATGTAGCAGAAAAAGATACAATTTGGACTGATCGAAACGGATGAGCAAGTGCATGAACTGTGGGAAACGATGCTTGCATGGACATTCCACACGGAACTGGTTAAGACCAGGAAGTTTGATTAAAATGTATATGGACCTGAGTTTTTGACCAATGAGAATGAATCGCGCCATGTAAGAAGAAACATTTTATGCTGTAAGCTAGAATTAGGGTATAAGAAGACCTACTCTTGGTGGGAGGGGTTAGAATGCTGCGGGATGCTGCGGGAGATGCTGAAGAAGTTAGATGCTGTAGATGGGAGAGTTTGCGGTTGCTGATGCTGACGAGCTGATGCTGCTGCTGTTATTTTCCTTTTCCAGTTGAGTATAAACATGCTGCTTTAGGAGAACTTTTATTGATAGATTTTATTAGAATTATTAGGATTTCCCCAGAGAGATAGATAGGTTGATCTATAGAGTTCTTAGTATGATAACCTCGTTTTCCGTCTAATAAAAGTGCCATGCAATTTCAAACCATTCTTATAATGATGATAAATGCAATGATCTGAATAATAAACTTAATCTAATTTTTATGCATTCAAAACTTTATATAAACTTTATTATTCTTTAAACAAATGACTCAGTGATTTTCTTTAGCATAATGATTAATAATGAAATGGTAAAGAGTTCATTGTGATTGAGCTGGTCTTAATCACCATCAACTGATTCCTACTAGTTGGTCCATCGACCAATGAGCGGAATACCTTAAAAGCAAATGAGAAATACTGTGTCATTATAAAAGAGGTATCCCGTCTCCTTCCAGCGAATCGTTTTTCTCCTAGGTACATTGACGGAGGAAATCCAGGGAATAAATGAGTAAGTGAATGTATATGCGGTGTTATGGGCCACACCGTCATATGGATATAGTGTGTGTGTTAGAGAAATAATTGCACCTGGATGACCAAAGCATAATAGGAGAAATTATTTTTATTGTTAGCGCTGGATCAAAGGTTTTGTTGAATCTCTCAACTAAACCATTGCATTGTGGGTGATAGGGTGTGGTGAATTTATAATTCACTCCACACTCCTTCCACATTGCAGTCAAGTAGCTGGACATAAAGTTTGCATCTCCTCTGTCAGATACTACCTCCTTAGGAAAGTCCACTCTTGAGAAAATTCCCAGGAGGGCCCTGGCCACTACAGGAGCTGTAGTGGTCCTAAGGGGAATGGCTTCTGGGTACCTGGTGGCATGGTCCACCACCACCAGGATAAATCTGTGCCCAGATGCTGTTTGGGGATCCATGGGACCAACTATGTCAATCCCCACCCTCTCAAAGGGAACCCCCACCACAGGTAGTGGTATCAGGGGGCCTTTGTGGTGCCACCTGCCTTCCCACTGGCTTGGCAGGTTACACAGGAGCGACAAAACTCCTTGGTGTCTTCAGACATGTGGGGCCAGTGAAAGTGAGGGACAATTCTGTCCCAAGTCTTGTTCTGGCCCAGGTGACCTGCTAAAGGAATATCATGGGCTAGTGTCAATAGGAAGCCCCTGAACTTCAGAGGTATAACCAACCTCCTGGCTGTTCCAGGCTTGGGGTCTCTACTCTCTGAGTACAGGAGTCCATCATCCCAATATATCTTATGGGTGCCACTAGCATTTCCAGCAGCCTCAGCAGCAGCTTGCTGTCTGCGGGGTTCAAGAGAGGGGCAGTTCAGCTGCTCCTGGCTCAGATCTGCCCTGGAAGGGCTCCCTGTCCCCAAGAACTCAACCTGATCAGGTTCAAGCTCCTCTGGGACAGTTCCTTCTTCAGGCCTGAGATCATCTTCCTTAAAAGACTGATCTTCCTCCTGAGCCAGGGGGGAAGGAACTGCCTTAACCCTACTGCTCCTTCTCTTGGAAGGCACCTGGTCCATTATTCCAGAATCCAGGGCCTGTTCAGTTTTTGACATTTTGGCCTGTGACCTAGTCACAGCAAAGACATGTGCAGGGATCCCTAGCATTTCTGCATGTGTCCTGAGCTCCACCTCTGCCCAAGCTGAAGTTTCAAGATCATTGCCAAGCAAGCATTCGACTGGTAGGTCTGCACTCACCACAACCTTCTTAAGGCCAGTTACCCCTCCCCAGGAGAAGTTAACAACTGCCAGAGAATGGTCTGTTCTGACATTGCTAGCATTGGTCACTTGGTACATTTCCCCAAGTATAATCTGCTCAGGATCCACAAGATCTTTTGTCACCATTGTGACACTTGCTCCTGTATTCCTGAATGCCAAAGCCTATCTTCCATTAATTAAAGGCTGTTGTCTGTATTTGCCCAAGTTATTGGGACTCACAAAGGGGGACATATCCATGCCCCCATCACAGACTAGGACAGCCTGAGTTGGCACTCTGACTAGGCCAGAGTCCATCTCAGTACCCAGGGTCAACCCTACTACACCCTTATTCTGAGTACTTCCACCACCATTTGTAGCTGGACTAGGGGGAACAGTTGCCTTAGGGGCAATGGTGGCTGGATTAGAGTCTTTGGCCTTGGTGCAGTCACTGGTCCAGTGAGTTTTCTGCTTACAGATTTTGCACCAAGGTTTCCTTTGGCCTTTTCCTTTTGTGGATTGGGATTCCCCACCAGATGCAGGTTTTCGGGGACCTTGAGAAGACTTCTGGTCTTCACCCTTCTCCCCACCCTTGTCAGAGTTTTTGGTATACTGCTTCTTCTGGTCACCACCTTGGTTCTGTACCTTCTGCTTCACCCTGGTTCTGACCCATTTGTCTGCCTTCTTTCCCAATTCTTGGGGAGAGGTCAGATCAGAGTCTACCAGGTGCTGATGCAACAGTTGATTCTGACAGTTATTAAGAATCTGCTCCCTCATGATTAAATTATACAATCCTTTGAAGTCACACACCTTACTGCCCAGTAACCAACCTTCCAGAGCCTTAGTAGCACAATCTACAAAGTCCACCCAGTCCTGTGTCTGTGCCTTTGGGTATCTCTGAACTTTAACCTGTATTGCTCAGTGGTTAGGCCAAACCCATCTATCAGTGCACTCTTCAGGACATGGTAATCATCAGCATCCTCTTCTCTTACAGTGAGGAGCTTGTCTCTACCTTTGTCTGCAAAGGAGAGCCACAAGATTGCTGCCCACTGCTCCTGGGGGACCCTCTGAACTTTACAGGCCCTTTCCAGTGCAGTTATCCATTTGTGGATGTCATCCCCACTCTGGTAGGGAGGGACAATCTTGCTCAGGTTTCTATGGTCATAAGACCTTTCCCTATCCCTAGGGAAGTTGCTGACACCATGGGACACTAGTCCCAACTTTTTTCTTTGTCTATGAAGCTCTAGGGACCCCCTGTCTATAGCCAACTGCTCTTTTCTGATCCTCAGTTGAGCTTCCTCATACTTGAGCAGTCTCTCTTTCCTTTCATGAGAGGATTCCCTCCTATGAGAGGAAACAGAGGTCCCTATTGAGGTGTCAGAATGGTTAGACTCCTGTGAAGGAGATCTTGCCCTTCTAGGCACCCTCACAACTCTTCCTGGTGGGACAAAGGGGAGGTCATTCTGATCCTCCTCCTCATCTGCAGGAGGAGCTGGTTTGTCCAGGGTAAGATCATTGTCATCTTCCTGGCCAGCTTCAGAGGTCAGGTCCTGGGTTTCTTCACCCCTGGGCCCTTCCTCTGGTGCTGTTCCGTCCCCTCTGGCTACCTCCTCAGACCCTGAGGCCTGCCTGAGATCATCTAACTTTAGCATCTCTATGAGGCGTTGGGTGTTTGCAGTTTTTCCTGGCTTCATCTTCCTAGCATTGGTCAATGCTCTCAATTCCAAGAATTGGAGATTGTCATACTGGGATGGGAGAAGCCCAGTGGCTTCTGGCAGGGACTCAGTGGTTCCTGGCTTTGAAGACATCACTAGTGAGGTGTGGTGTATGCACTACCTACTCTAGTTTGGCCTACTAAACTCTCTTGAGTTGTAGAAAGGGTGTGCTAAGCCCTTGACACACAACTCTAAGTTCAGTAGAACTTACTGTATTGCTAGCTTGAATTTATATGTAACTCTGGTACCTTTAGTGGTTTTCAGTTAGTCATACACTTGAGATTATCTGGTAAAACAAAGGCAAGCTTGAATCCAACCACTGCACACCAATGTGCGAAGTTGGCCTGGCATATGCTGTCCACTAGTTCTAGTGGGCAGCTTGCACCAGTCCAAACGACCTTTATTGATTTATAGGTTTAAAGACAACCTTTATTGAAAGCTATCCTAGTGGTAGCTATGGAGAGAAGCCTTCAGGCTAAGTCTTGAAGGAGTGTAAAGCTAGTTGTTTTACCAGTCTATAATCTCGTGAATGACCAAATGAAAGGAGAACCACACCAGGTATATATAAAATATATGTATTTATTACTAAACACTACCCACTAGTCTCTTTATGAGGCTAGAGGTCAAAGTACACAAGTTACAAGTCAAATAGCACAGTAAATTAGCACAATATACGATTAGCCCTAGGGGCGTACCAAACCATATATTAAGAAAGTGGTATAAGAACCACGACTTAAGTAGACACAAGGCCTAGAGCCTGTAGAATCGCTGGGACCCCAAGGAACCACCCAAGGTAGTGACACAGGGGACCCACGGGGGCTGTGTGCAGTGTGTGAACAAAGCCGGGAGCTCCGTTAAAGTCTGTGGGAAAGTCGCGGTAAGAGTTTTAGAGTTTAAGGACACTTAGAAATGGACTAGGACAAAACCCTCTTGGACTTGGACAGTTCTAGGGTTAACACCCACGGGAGCACCGGAGTACTCGAGTTACCTCACCCAGGGAAGCCGGGTGCATAGGTGTCGAAAGGTGTCGGGTCTCGTCGTCGATTTCAATGGCAGCCTGCAAGGAAGTGCTGCTGCCGGGAAGTTGCGAAGTGTCCGTAGAGATCCAAGCCTGGATCGGAGATGAGAAGAACCTGAAAGCAGAGGGGACAGAGTCTGGGTCACTTGCCAGTGACCACAGGCACGATAGGCGGATGCCCACCGATGTCGGGTGTTTCAGGTGAAGAAGGTGAAGCTTGACTCTTCAGCCACGAGGCCCCGGAGGCGTCGATGATGACCAGGAGCTGGATTCGAGCTGCCCCACAAAGGATGTCGAGTGCTGCAGTGTTGGTGTCTGGATTGAACACAACAAGCCTTGGCAACAGCAACCCACACAGAAAGGAGAAAGATGCTTCGGTGCAGACCAGCAAGGTCTGAGGGACTCACCACTCGGTGGGGAGTTAGGGCACATCTGGAGCAACCAGAAAAGCCCAAAGAAAATCAGAGTTGCCTTCACAGGGACCCACCAGTCGACGGACCACGGATCGCGAAGGAGCCTCAAGTGGAAATGCAAGAAGCGGGCCCAAGGAACACTCGTGGAGTGTAGGCTCACAATCTTCAGTGCAAATGGTGCTCGGGGCCTGGGCGACGAGTAACCCAAAGCAGGACTTCAAGAGACGTCGAGAAGTCAATGCACTAGCAAATGTGCACGGTGTCCAGGAGTTCTGGTTCCACGTCACTCGTGAGGGCTGCGGGTCTCAGCTTTGCTGGGGACTCGGGTCGGCCTCCGAGAGGTCTGGAAATCCTCTTCCTGGGCTGCAGGTACTTCGGAGTCCGGCGGGAGCTTCAGAGTTGCAAACCATCAAATGCTTCATTGGTGCCTGCCAAGCAGGGGAGTCACTCCTTGACCCCAAGGGAGATTTCTTCAGTCCTCTAGTCTTTAGTAGAGCGTCGAAGTTCCAGGATTCAGTTTCAGAGTTTTGTCCAGGGATATCTAAAGTCCTGTTGCCAGGGGTTCCTTACTTATACCCAAGGAAGGGGTTGGACTAACTCTGGGGACCCACCTATGGGAGGGTTTGGAAAGAGGGGTGGCTACACCCATTTCCTTTTTCCAGTTTCGCGCCAGAGCAGGGGCTGGCAGCCCCTGCAACCGGTTTGAACTGGGGTATGCACAGGGACACCAAATGTGCCCCCAGTGCAGGACTTCAAAGCACTCAGAGAGTGCACCCACCCAGCCCCAATACACTAAAGCCTGTCTGGGAGGTGGTAACACCTCCCTGCGACAGGAAATCTATTGTCCAGGCCTCCCCTGCTGGAGTTTCGGTCAGCAGTGGGAGGTCAGACTCGTGTCTGTGGCTGCAGCATCCATTTTGTGATGCCAGGGCTCTGTTTAGTTGGTACCGGGTATACCGGTGCTGTCATGTCTCTCCCTCTAGAAGGGTGGGATCATACTCCCACACCAGTTACTGGTGTGGGGGTATGATTCCAAGGTGTTTGACACCAAACACGACATGTTTCCGTGCAGCCATCCCAAAGTTAGCATTTACCATTTAAGATATAATGCACTTAAGAGTATATGGTCAGGCTGCACCACAGACAACCCCGGAGAGGAGATTCCGAAGGCTGCAGAGGGCTCTGCTCATGCAGGGGCACCCTCTCACATAAAACCAAGCACCCTGCCTTCAGGATTGATAAGGCCTGCCATAGGGGTGACTGATAGGTGTATGTGTGCAGTGATAGGGTGAGATATAGTGAACCTATATCTCAGTAAGGGGTGCATGCACCACCTCACTCAGGCTGCTGTAGCAGTCCTGTGGTGTCATTTTGGAGGGCCTTCCAGGGGTGGCATAATACATGCTGCAGCCCCTGGTAGGCCTCTGGGGTACCTATGCCCTGGGTACATAGTATACCATATACTAGGGACTAATAAGGGCACCCCAGAATCCAATCTGAAGTGTACCTAAGGTAGTAGGAATCCATTTAGAGAGGAAGCAGCTAGGCTGGGGTCCTGGATAGCAGGGCCCCAGCCAGACTAAAGTCGAAAATCAGTGAAGCATCAGCAAAAAGTGGGGGTAACCATAAGAGGCAGATCCTACTCTCCTACAGCGGTCTGTCCCACCTTGGTGCTAGGCACGATTTCCTTGCGTGTTTCTTCACTAGCACCCAATGTCCAGGATTCAAATCATGTGCTTGGTCTGGCTGTCTTTCAACTGCGTCTTCTCCAACCTGGTGAGAGATAGAACGCATCATTTCAGCCAATCCTTTGCAATAGTCCAATACCAGATCATCAGTTATACTCAATAATTTATTCCCAGGAATAAATGCCTGTCTCATGGCTCTTCCCATGAGAACCTCATGTGGGCTCATTCCTGTTTTTCTGTCTGGAATACGTCTGAGACCCATCAGTACAAGAGGTAATGCATCTGGCCATTTCAGTTTTGTGGATGCGCCCACCTTTCCCAATCTTGACTTGATTGTGCCATTCATTTGCTCAACAATTCCAGAAGCCTCTGGACGATAAGCACAGTGCAGTTTTTGTTCAATGTTAAACGCAGCACAGATTAATCGAATTATTTCATTATTAAAATGAGGGCCTCTATCTGATTCCAAAGTGACCGGAAAACCAAATTGCGGCACTAACTCCCTCAACAACAATTTTGCAACTGTAAGACTGTCATTTCTTCAAGTAGGGTAGGCTTCCACCCATCTTGAGAAAAGGCATACTATGACAAGTACGTATTTCAGTCCATTGCATGGGGGTAATTCAATAAAATCTAACTGTAATCTGGTGAAGGGTCCTTCTGCCTTTCCGATCTTTCCCCAGCTTACCACTGTCTTTCTATCTGGGTTCTGCTGTTGACAGGTTAAGCATCTCTGGCAAAGGCTCTCTGCGATTACCCTGAACTTCGGATTATACCAACTCTGTCTGAATAGCCTGATCATTGAGTATCTCCCTATGTGTGTTGCTCCATGATACACCCTTGCCATTTTTGAAAGCAAACAATCTGGCATGACTGGTCTTCCATCTAAATATACCCATACCTCATCATGTGGTCTCTTTGTACAGGCTGCCTTTATCCAAATTTCCTTTTCCTTTTCCTCAACTTCTTCCTGCAATTGTCTAATCTCATCCCATGTTTCTGGTACTGAGAAGTACATAAGTTGCCATCTGGTTTCACCCGTTTCAATTTTTCTGTTAATGGCCACTGCATTTTTAGCACAGTACTTGGCCACTTGGTCAGCATAATTATTGCCAGCAGTCACATAGTCATTTCCTGACTGATGTGCAGCGCATTTTACAACTGCTATCTCTTTTGGCAATTGTAATGCTTCCAACAAATCTTTTACATTTTTGCTGTTTCTGATCGGAGATCCTGAAGAAGTCAGAAATCCCCTTTGCATCCAAAGCTGGCCAAAGTCATGCACAATCCCGAAACCATATTGGCTATCCGTAAATGTGGTTACTCTCCAATTTTTCCCCTTTTTGCATGCCATTGTTAAGGCAACCAATTCAGCTACTTGTGCAGACTTGACCCCAGGTAAACAGGATGCTTCAATTACCCCAGATACTTTACAAACAGCATATGCAGCACTTAGTCCGCCCTCTTGTGTCCTAAGGCAGGAACCGTCTACAAATAACTCATGGTCAGCGTCTTTCAAAGGTGTCTCTCTTATGTCCGGGCGGGGCCTCGTGCATAACTCAGTCACGTCCAAACAATCATGATCACTTTCATCTCTCACTTCTTCATCGCAGGGGTCTGGCAATAGGGTGGCTGGGTTCATGATCGTACACCTTATCACAGTCACATTCTCAGCTCCCCAAATCACTCGTTCATACTTTGTCAAACGAATAGGGGTGAGGTGCTGTGTTCTTGTTCTTGTCAAAAGAATCTCAACTGAGTGTGGAACAAAAACTTTTAGTGGATGTCCCATCACTATCGACTCACTTTGCTCCAGACTCATACAAGTAGCAGCTACTGCTTTTAAGCAGCCAGGCAAGGCTGAAGCCACTGGGTCCAATGTGGCTGAAAAATATGCCAATGGACGTTGACTCAATCCATGTCTCTGTGTTAAGACTGAAAGTGCACAATTTTCTCTTTCACAACAGAACAAAGCAAAGTCTTTTGAATAATCAGGCATGCCCAAAGCAGGAGCCTCACACAAACAGGTTCTTAGTCTCACAAATGCCTCTAAGCAGTCATCATTCCAATCAATCGGATCTTTTGCTCAAGTTTCCGGATCATCTGTATCAATGGTTTCGCTAACATAGAAAAACCATTAATCCATTGCCTACAGTATCCAACCACTCCCAGAAACATTCTCATTTCTTTCTGAGTCTGTGGCAATTGCATTTCTTTAATTATTTTTATTCTTTCCGGTGTCACTTTTCTAACTCCTCTTTCTATTTTATTCCCTAAATATCTAACTTCTCGTTGACAGAACTGTAACTTTTCTGGAGACACCTTGTGTCCTCCTTCAGCCAAATGGTTCAGTAATGCAACTGTATCTGTGACACAATCTTCTCGTGTTTTTGATGCCACCAATAGGTCATCAATGTACTGAACCAGAACAGAATTTCCAGGCATGATCAATGATTCTAGCCACTTTTTCAAAATTTGATTAAAGATTGAAGGACTCTCTGTGTACCCTTGAGGAACACGACACCATGCGTAAATACGATCTTCAAACTTAAACGTAAAAAGATACTGGCTGTCTGGGTGCAAAGGAATAGAAAAGAACGCTTGACATAAATCAATTACTGTAAACCAGCCTGCATTCCAAGGTATCTGATAAAGGATTACGGCTGGATTTGGCACAATTGGACAACAGGGAATTACAATTTTATTTATTTTCCGTAGGTCTTGCACTATTCTATATTTTCCGCTAGGCTTTTTCAGTCCCATTATTGGCGAATTAAAGGGACTACCCATCACTTCCTTTAGAATACCTTGTTTAACCATTCGTTCAATTTCTGGAATAATTCCTGCTTTTACTTCTGGACTCATTTTGTACTGTCGGGTGTTTGGATACACCGCACCTTCTTTCACTGTCACTTTAACTGGGTCTATATTTGTCATTAGCCCAATGTCTTTTCCTGTAAAATCCCACACTTCTGGATTGACTGTCGTTCTTAATTCTTCTGGCAATTCATTCTCGGTTACTAATGAAAACATTTCATCTACTTCTGTTCCCTGTTTGGCCAGCATCATCTTGTAAACAACATCTTCATCAGGGGTTTGGAAAGCAACACCATCCGGTGTACAATAGATCGTGCAATTCATCTTGCACAAAAGATCTCTTCCCAAGAGATTTACTGGACTGGAATCGCAAACTACAAATCGATGCATTTCTTTGAAGTTCCCAATGTGCACCTCCATTGGCTTTGTGATTGGGGTTCTAATCTGTTGGTTGGACACGCCTACAACTTGGATAGATTCTCCCGAGAGGGGTAGGTTTGGGATGTCTGCTGTTCTCACAGTAGACCTGGTAGCACCAGTATCCAATAGGAAAGTAATGTCTTTACCTTCTACTCTCCCATCAACAAATGGACCTGACTGATCTACCGGCAAGGATGCGCCAAGCACGCACTCCTCTTCCTCCCCCCTCAGGCACCGTCATTGTGCGGTATCCAAACGTTTTTCATCATTCTGGAAAAAATATTGTGCAATTGTTTTATTCTTCTTACCACTTTCTCCTTGAAATCCGGTGTTCGCACTGAAACTCTGATGGTTCACAAAATTTGGCATAGGAGCTGGTGGCACCTGATATTGTGGAGTAACTACCTGCTGCTGCTGATTCATAAGTACTTCATTCTGCATCTGTGGGATTAAATTTTGATTTGGCCCATTATTATTATTATTATTCTGAGTACTCTTACTCTCGTTCTTCCAATGTCCAAGCTTTCCGCACGCATGACAAGGAAACTTCTTTTTCGCTTCTTCTCTGTCCATTCGTCCCTTATATTTATTACCACTCGTTCCTTGATTATTCTGACTCTGTTCTTTCACTTGATTATTATTTTGATCACTTGCTTTCTCTTCTTGCTGCTCTGCCAATTTAACTTGTGCCCACATCATTTTCTCTTTTAGCTTCCTACGCCTGGCCTCAATGTCATCTCCGCAGTATTTTGCGTACTTTAGAATCTCATCCAGTGTCTTACTTTGCCAACACAACATGTGCTGCTGTATCATCTGACTGATTTCTGGTTTCAAGCCATATACAAACCGATACACAAAATGTCCCATATCTTTGTCACCGATATTCTCAAAATCACTATACTGCTTAAACACCTGCAATAACCGTTCATAATACGCATGTACAGATTCATTTGGTTCCTGTGTCGTTCTATCTATTTTTACCCAATCTGTTTCTTTTGGAGGAATTTTTCCTTTCAAATACGTAATCACTTGGTGGTACTTTTTCATCACCTCTTCCGAAGGTGCTCCTGTTTTTGCATCTCTAGGATACTCCTCATTAGGCCAATCAATTGTGATCTTACATTCTGTCCATAAATCAGCAGGTACCACTATATCAAATAGACCATCCAAGTCTTTCAATAACACCTTTGAAACCTTCACAAACCTTTCTACTTGTTTGTACCACTCAACTGGTTTTTCTCTCAGTTTTGGAAAATCATTTGTAAACGATAAAATATCTTGTCTACTCCAAGGAACATGAACATATCTACCTCCTGGAACTTCTCTCATCGGGCACAATTTTTCTGTTTTGCTTGATTCTCTTACTGGGAATGCAGCTGCTGCTTCTCTCGCTTGTACTTCCTCTTTCTTTCTTATCCATCTAATTCTCCATTTATCAATGTCTCCCCATTTTCGCAAAATGTTCATTAATTCTTTTATCTGTAGTCTCTTTCCAGAAGCATTTACACTTTCCAAATCTTTATCAGTAAAGTCCACTCGATATGGTTTTTGCAACTCGCCACCTGCTATTCATTCCCCGGGAATTTTTCCAGACGACATAAAACAAAGACGCTAACTTTTGTTAAAACATAAATCAAATAATTAATAATCTATACATATCACCAAACTAGTCACTAAAAACCATAGCTCTGCTACCAGAAAACTGATCCAGCGGTGTACTAACTGCAGATACTCCACTACCATATACTCACCTGGGCCCATACAACTCGCTTCTACTAAACACCAAGTAGACCGCCGGAACATTTAGTTTATGATCTATACCTTCCGCCTCTGCATTTCTCTCTTTCATATGACTCAGTCTCCCATTCTTCCAAAGCCTCATATTGAGTTAACCTAGGTCTGGGTTCCAAATCATTCATTTTCAATCTCAAATTCTGAAGGATTCTCCCATTAAATGTACCATCCTTAGGAAACGCTAACACACCATCATCCTTCGTATATTCTACCCAATTTTCCAACCACACGCATGTATGATATCCTCTTTCCATCATCATAAAAGATGCTGGTGTCTTCGGTGGCGGAATAGGAATTCCCTCTCTAGTCAACACAGGCTTATCCTTTACAAAGAAATTCTTTATTTTCTTTAAAAATGACATCTTTCTTTTCTCTCCATACATTCTTGAGGAACGGTGTAGGAAATTGAATTCCGCAAACCCTTGAAATCTTCTACCTGTACGTCTTGCACTGACAGTTAAATCGAAATTCCGCATACAATTCCTCTCTTAACCAATCCTAGCGCGGCTTCTAACTAGGTATCCAATAAAATCAGGTTCACACTCGTACTCTGACCAATGCCAACGCGGCCTTTTCCTGACGTCAGTCCTGCTCCTTACTACTGACCCCTCCTTTACAAGGCTTCTCCTGTCACACGCCCGCTGTTTCTACCAATTCCAGCGCGGCTCTCTGTGACGTCAGTACCACTCCGGCAACTGACCCTCCTTTACAAGGTAATGTGAAACTTTATTTCTCGAAATTCTCTTTAAACTTCTTTGTTAATAACGACGTAAAACATTTGCTACTCTGTCTGTTCCACTAAATCAAAGGATAGTTTATTTCTTTTCACTGCGAGTAAGACCTTCCACTTACTCTTCACCTAAGCTCCAGAGAACCTGCTACTCCTCCAGTGTCACCCGTTTAGGGAAAATGTGAGACCGATGTTTCACCAGCGAACTCCTTTTGCTGTCAATCTAGCTTAGAAGAACCTGCTACTCCTTCAGGGTTACCCTTACTAGGTGATATAACGCCTAAAGTTTCACTAGCGAACTCTTTGCTATCAATCACTCTTACTTTTACACAGAAAATAGTCCCTACTTTAACACTGCCAGCCCTACCTAGCTTCTCAGTGTTATTCCAACAGACGAGTAACCTCACTGCAGTGTGGTTTCTATCGCCACCTGCTATTCATTCCCCGGGAATTTTTCCAGACGACATAAAACAAAGACGCTAACTTTTGTTAAAACCTAAATCAAATCATTAATAATCTATACATATCACCAAACTAGTCACTAAAAACCATAGCTCTGCTACCAGAAAACTGATCCAGCGGTGTACTAACTGCAGATACTCCACTACCATATACTCACCTGGGCCCATACAACTCGCTTCTACTAAACACCAAGTAGACCGCCGGAACATTTAGTTTATGATGATTCTCATACCTTAAGATCTAGTTATTTCTTCTACAACTAAACCTTTCATTGATCAAATAGTTCTTTCCTCTGGTCAATGGACCATTAGGTGGAACTAGTTGATGGTGATAATTAACATAACTTTATTAAACATTTCTCGATTAAAATGAAATAATCACAGACTCGGGAAGTTTTTAAATTTTTATCTAAATTAGTTGAATGTGAACCATCTCAAGCGTTTCAGTACAAACACCCTCATTCACAAGAGTGTCAATTCAATCAAAAATTCAATAGATATAATAATTCAGATCCACACAACAACTATGCTCAGAAAGAAGAGGACAGAGAGAAAAGAGCATCTATTAAAATACGATATATTTTACCAAGAATGGTGTGAAGACCAAACCCTCTGGCCAACGGGCTGGTAAGGGTCCCCCGGGATAGATCAGGAGACAAAGACTTCAGGAGAGGAATTAGGACAAGATACTTCACCTCTCTAGTTACCGACGAATGCGTCGCACCCCTCTCTGACACTCTCTTCCTCCTCGTGGTTCTTCCGCGATCTTCTTTCTAACCCAATTAAATTAAATAGATGGTTCTGCATTCAAATTCTTCTTTAGCGTCTCACAGCATCAGCACCACCCCCAGCACCGACAGCATCCCGAGCTCTGTATTGTCTCTGCTGCTTCTGCTCCCAACAAGCTCTAGCTAACTAACTAACTAAAACTACCTCAATTATACCTTTCCATAGCCATGTACCACCCATTAATGTTTCAATTTTACAAAATACTAATTCTGATTGGACAGGCAAGGGGGGGGGATGATCATCACACCATGCTTACATTTCATTTATTTCTTTAAACCATTGTTTCAAAACTCCTCCCCTCAAACTTTATTACCGACTTCCTTTCCCATACATCTTCAAACTTTATTAATACAAATGTTGCGATCTCTTGAATAAAGTTCCTTCATATGAACTCTTCACCCTCATGTTCCCAGGGCACATCTTCGCCGACCTTGGACGCGTGACAAGTCCTTAGTCATCTTTTCGTACTTCATAGCCAGGGCGCATGCGTTGCGCAACATCAGTCTACTCGACTAGGCCCAAATACGCACTAATAATAAAGTGGAAAGGAAAAATGTTATTCTCAAAAATAAATGATTTCACTGTATACCACCAACCTCTACTCTAACCCGCTCCATTTATTATTTCCCTTTCTGCATTTGCGTTAGTATAAAACTTATATTCTATTTCAGCTAAGCAGGTGCCATGCATGTGAGCTTTTCAAGCGGCCATTTTATGATTCTTTGCGCAGGCGCCAGAATTTCCCTCCAAGCAATAGTACGTCATATTACGTAGATGCAGTAGACGCATGCACAGTAAAGATCCCGTGTTAGAATGCATCCTAGTCCTTCGTTCATGTTATTGCAGTTAGTAACCACATAGGCAAGCTTCATTTTTCTCCCGTGTGTAAAGGAAATGCGTATTATTAATCACAAAACACGTTGTTAATAATTCGTTAATGAGTTAAACGAGAGGATTGCTTCCGAGCAAGTCTCATTTACGAGTCCTTGCTCCATCACCTACACCAACCACCTGCGGAGTCCCCCAGGGGTCATCCCTCAGCCCTACGCTCTCCAACGTCTACATGGCTCCGCTCGCCCCCATCGTCAGAACCTACGGACTCAACATTGTGTCATACGCAGACGACACCCAACTCATCCTCTCCCTATCCAACGAACCCAACACCGCCAGACTCAATTTTCGAGAAGGCATGGAAGCCGTCGCAAATTGGATGAAAAACAGCTGCCTTCAACTAAACACCAACAAAACAGAAGTACTCATCATGGGCCACACCCCGACGCCTGGAACGACACCTGGTGGCCCCCTGCCCTCGGAAGTCCGCCCACCCCCACGGACCACGCACGCAACCTGGGAATCATCCTGGACTCTGAACTCAAAATGGACCGCCAGATCAACGCCGTCTCGTCCTCCTGCTTCCACACCCTCCGCCTCCTACGCAAGACCTTCAAATGGATCCCCCTCGAACACAGAAAGACCGTCACTCACGCCCTGGTCACCAGCAGACTCGACTACGGCAATGCACTCTACGCCAGAATAAACAAAAACCTCACACGCAAGCTACAGAACATCCAGAACGCCGCCGCAAGACTGGTCCTCAACCTGCCAAGACACTGCCACATCTCCCAGCACCTGCGCACACTCCACTGGCTCCCCATCGAAGCTAGAGTCACCTTCAAGATGCTCACCCACGCTCACAAGGCCCTCCACGACACCGGACCAGCATACCTGAACAGCCGACTCAAATTCCACGCACCCCAAACGACCCTACGATCAGCCCAGTTCTCCTACGCCGTGGTCCCCCGCACCAGAAAGACCAGATCAGGCGGCCGCTCCTTCTCCTTCCTCGCGGCCAGAGCCTGGAACGCCCTCCCTCTCCACCTCAGACAGACATCTCTCCCCATCTTCACAAGAAACCTCAAAACCTGGCTCTTCGACAGACCCCCTCCTTGATGGACTGGAACCTGCGAAACCCCCCTCCCCCAGCGCCTTGAGACCCTCACGGGTGAGTAGTAGCGCTTAACAAACGCGTGATTGATTGATTGATTGAAAGAGCTCTACATGGCTCCCGTCCGTGTCAAGGCCGGTATACTTACACAGGAGCAGAATGCAACCACTCGCTGCCTTCACCTCGATAAAACTGTTGCATGCAAAACTGCGACAACAGACTGTGGTAAATGTGCGGAGGAGTTTAGGAAGGGGACAGCCAGGAGTAGATCCGGTAGACGAGAGCGCGTTGGCATCTATTATACAAATGGTCTTCGAATAATTAGAGCCTACAGAGAACGCAAGAACTTCCCCACCTTTGAGATGGAGTTACACCCTTCATCAGAGGATAGAGATAATCTCTTATTTTCAAGATTGATGATCAGTCTCTCTCTACTCTCAAAAGGAAGAGAGGGTGATGCAAGCTGATGTGTTGCATATGGTCAGCTTGTCATCTGGAAATCAAAGAATTGCTATTTCACTGCTCCATCAATCATCACTTTGCGTCTCGGATCAGTTCTAGTTAGAAGCCTTCCTCCCCAAATTAGATTTACACAAACACCCAATTTTCATTCGAAATCTTTCACATCTTTATAAATCCAGACTCTATGCTGTGGTTCCAAAGTGTGTTCCTCCGTGGTCCAAGTTCTCATAGACACTCTCCGGTCTATAAAACTCTGAGCGGTCCAGAAGCCCCGACTCATCATGTTCTATTAAAGAAGAATGATTACTAAGGGGGAGGGGGGTTTAACTTGACAAGATTGTGTTCTTTTCCTTTCACCTGATCCTGAAGTTTTTCCAAATTAAAAGTGGAACAGTAGTGCTTGAGGATGACTGTGTTTAGTCTACGCTCCAAGTGTCAGGCTTGAATTGGCGTGATCAAACATAGGGCCTGATTTAGATCTCGGCAGACGGGCTTCTTCGTCACAACGGTGATGGATATCCCGGCCAACGAAATTTAAATCCCATAATATATAATGGGATTTTTATTTTCGTGGATGGAATATTCGTCACCGTTGTGATGAAGTAACCCGTCTGCCAAGATCTAAATCAGGCCCTAAGCCCGTTTTTCCTTAAGCTATATGATGAGTTAATCAAAATGAAAACCAGTCCCGCCTTTTCTGCACTTGAGACTGAGTGAGTGAGTAGGTGCAATGTTCTTTTCTGATTCCTCTGGGCAGAAGTATCATGGATGCAGTATCTCTTCTCCTCGATCTCTCCTCTGGGCAAGTTGCTCAATAATAACTGGCAGCTAGAACCGGGTGGGGCCTCATTACATGCGTGGGCCTCACCCAAGATGGCGGCGAGATCTTGCAAAATCTCACATTTTTCCTGCAACATTTTGCCAGGTCTCTCCCTCTAGAAGCCTGCTGTCAGCAAAGGGGGACAGGGTTTGAAGCCCCTAAATCCCCACAAAGACATAGATGTGGAAGGCTGCAATAAGGCCAAGGTTTATTCGGAGCAAAGCAAACAGCGAGTACAAGTACAGTATTGATGCTTAATCAAAAGATATGAAATGGTTATATAATTTAATATATTTATTGATCCAAACAGAAGTTAAACAATCACAGCTGATATTAGCAGAACAGAAATGATGTGAAAATAGTGAAGTCTGGGTGAAAACACAGAAATACTTGGTATTGAGTCACATGGCGGACAATGATGTAACGCAGGCTTGTTCTGACAATTAATCAAGCCCAATAGATGACAGCTACAACAGCCAACACGTGTTTCGTCACAAATAACTTTTTCAAGGCTATATGACTCATGGCATAAGAAAAAAGGGAAGTTACAACAAGTTATCAGATAAAACATGAGGAATGGACAGTGCGGATGACCAGATGTTCCAAAGCAAAGACCAGAAGGTGTTGTAGGATAAGAGCCAGATAACCTTAGTTAAGGTGCGACATAGTGTACGAAAGCACGCCATTAAAACCGGGAAATCCCAGTCTGGGAAGAAGGTGAGAGTTGGATATTGACATAAACGATGCAGAACAATTCATATGTAAGAGGCACATTGAAGGGAAAGCAAAATTAGGATCCTAAGAAGTTTTTGCACCTTCCTCAAATCCAACTTTCTGGAAACCTGCGCTTCTTCTATCAAAGCAACCAACTCTGCTACTTTATTGTCCAGCATCCTCGCTTCCATGGCCATCACTCCAATTCAATGCCCAGAAAAGTAAGGGTTGTGCTAGGTCCTTCTGTCTTCTTGGGGATCAATGGCCCCACAGTATTTCTGCCATACATTGAAATGTCGTTAAATCTTACCGCATGCCCAGCCTGTTTCTCTCCCTCAATTAGAAAATCATCTCGATCGTGCGTGACCATCTCATGACCTGAACCCAATACAAAACTCCACTTCAAAAAAGAGCTGAAGGTTTCAAACAACTTGCAGGACATCATGCAACCCACTCGCAATGCATTCTCCACAAAAACCTCTCCCACAAAGTGAATGCCTAGCAATGGAAAATCAACCGGATGAACCAGTAACAACCTGAAGGTCGACTTAACGTCACATTTTGCCAGTTCTGCACCTACCTGTTCCACATTTCTAATTAAGTCAAAGCCACAACCACAGAGCAAACTGCACCATCATATCACCCGTGGAGATGAAATTATTAACTGATTGACTCTCTGACCATGACAAGCTGAGGATCATTCTAAACTCACTTGCGGTTTTCTTAGGCACCACGCCCAATGGTGAAACCATTAAATTCTCTGGTGGCCTGTTAGACTTGGCATCTTTTGGCGTGTTTCCCCTGACTTTTTGCTTTCTGACCTCCCGGTTTTGACTCTGTTTTTGCTGGTGTAATGATTCTGCGCACTTTCCTCACTGCTGTCCAGTGGGAAAGTGCAAGTGCTCCTGTATAAAATGTGTTATGGATTGGTGTTTCCATGATTGGCCTATTTGGTTTATGTGTCAGTCCCTTGTAAAGTGCACTGCGAGTGCCAGGGCCTATAGACCAAATGCTGTTGGTGGGCTGCAGCACTGGATTGTGCCACCCACGCAAACAGCCCGTAAAGTGTAACTCAGGCCTGCCAACGCAGAGCCTGTGCGCAGCCTGGGGCTGCCATGTCGACTTGGCAAGTACACACACTTGCAAGTCCCTAAACCTTCCCTTCGCTACATGTTAGTCACCCCTAAGGTAGGCCCAAGGTACCCCTGTGGGCAGGGTGCGGTGTATGCGAAAGGTAGGACATGCCCTGGTGTGTGCGGCATGTCCTGATAGTGAATTACAGCCTAGTTCGTGTTTCACTATTGCAAGGCTACCTGTTCCCCCTAGGCCAGAACGGGCGGTTTTGATTATTACAGTATATAATCCTAACTGACCCCGGGAACATGGTAGAAATTCGAGTTTAGTATGCCTGGACTCAGAATGATAAAATGCAGCTTTTAGTGAAGTTGGTTTTAACATTCTGTGTTTGAAAATACCACTTTTAGAAAGTGGGTATTTTCTTGTCTAACCATCCAAGCCTGCCTCTGCGAGGTTGTGTATTCCTTGTCTGGAGTGTGAGTGACAGGGGCTGGGGGATGCCAGGAAGACAGGGTGAGTCAGCACAGGGCTGAATAGCAAGATCTACATGTAGATGAGTGGGAGGGGTCGCACCTGGGCCCTGAATAGGACAGTGCCTTCCCTCCACAATGCTGGCTCCACCTCCTGTGGTGCGTCTGATGTCCCTGGCCTACTCACTGAAAGAAGGGACGGAGACTTGTCAACAAAGTGCTCCAGAACTGGTTTGGACTAGGCAAAGGCCTCTCTGCCTTCAGAGAACAAAGGAATTTGGGATATAAATATTGGGGCCCTGACCCCATGAATTTAGATCTCGCTGGAATCAAGGAACCTGCCAAGACGAAGAGCTGGAAGAGCTGCCAGGAGGAGTTCTGCCCCTTTGCTGTGTTGTTGCTTTGTTGGGTTGGCCTGCAGCTGCTGCTTCTGCCTTGGGCAGTGAAAGGACTGGACTGAACTTTCTACAAACTTGTGCTGAGTATCTCCAAGGGCCTGGAACCGAGCTGGCCTCCTGTTAAGAAGTCTCAGGGACTGCAAAGACTTCACAAGCCTCTGGGTACCGCTTCTGGAACGCTGTTTCAGTTGCCACAGAGGAAGGGAACTGCAACCGACTCCGTCAACCGAATCCATCCCTGGCCGGTGACCTGTTTGCACCGCAGACCGCATCGCCCCGCTTCGCATCGCAACCCTGGTCTCACCGTGGCGACGTCCGACGCCGCCAACATCGAGCCGCTGCTTGCACCGTGACCTGTGGGCACCGCAGTTCGCATCGCATCGCATCACTGAACCAACCGGACCCGACCGACGCAGTCGCTGCAACTGGCTCAAGAGTCGTGACCGCACCGCATTTGGGGCACCGCTCGCACGTCTGCGACGCACCGCTCCGACTCGCACCGCTGTCCGACGCCAGCTCCCGCACTCCGGCTAGGTCGCCTGCATCGCAACCTGTCAGCACCGCATCGAGCATCGTCTCACCCTGCATCGCACGCCTTGGACTCACCGACTCCGTCTGCACGACGCTCATCGAGCCGCTGCCTGCACCGCATCGAGGACACCGCACCTTGCATCGCTCCGTCTTGCACCGCAACCGTGACGAACGCCGACCGGCTCGTACACTCCGTACCAGCCACAACGAGAAAGGTACTGTAACCGAGTCTGTTCATGACTCTGCTGGCCCGTATCGACGCGGTCGGCTGGAACTGTTAGACTCTGTGGTTTTCAGCATCACGGTAGGCTCGGACGGAGCTACCGACTCGTACGAACTTTGCTTTTGTGCTATTCCTGCAAAGAAGAAGTTACCGTATCAAGCATTCATTCGTAAAGTATAGTATTGTGGATTTTTGTCGTAATTGGTCTTGTCTTGAGTATATAAAATATTGGTTATTTTTCTAAACTGGTGTGGTGTCCGTTTGTAGTGCTTACACTGTATTACTGTTGGTTATGTGCAAATGCTTTACACACTGCCTCTGAATTAAGCCTGACTGCTCGTGCCAAGCTACCACGAGGGTGAGCAGGGGTTACTTCACGAGTGTAACAACCCTTACCCTGACTAGGAAGAAGGGTCCCTACTTGGACAAAGGTGCAAGCCCTTGCCAACTAGAGATCCCATTTCTAACATTGGTTGTCAGCGGTGAGGATAGGACTTGTGTTTGCACTTGACTTACAGTGATTGGTGTGCACTACTACCATATCGCAGACCATTACGTACCACATACTGGTTCTTTTTCTTTTGGCCTATTTTTGATCTTGCCAGTTTTCAACTCACGACTTTTGTCATGCCTGAATCAATTGCATCATCCGTTGCATCTCTGGAAGTTATCTTTGAGGAGGACAGGTTGGAATCCTACGCCGTAAAGGAGTTACGAGCGATTTGTAAAAACCTGAAAGTCCAAATTAAAGGCCTCACAAGGAAGGAGGAGCTACAGAAGGCGCTGAGGGCCTGGGTAGCAGCCAGACATGCCAATGGGCAGCCTGGTAATCTCAGTGAGGAGGTGGAGGAGCCTATTTCCAGGGTGGATGTGCTTTTGGGTAGGGGGAACCCGCCAGATCAGGCAGCAGCAGTCTGTCCCCAGAGGAGCTGGAGGACAGGCGGGAGGCAAGGCAGTTTGAGCTGCAGAAGCTCAGGCTGGAGAGTGAGCGGGAGGAGAAGAGATTGGCCATAGAGGAGAGAAAGATGCTCTTAGAGCATGAAAGAGAACTGAAGGAGCTAGAACTTAGGAGTAAGTCAGGCTCAGATGGTGGCAGCAATTCGTCCAGAAAAGCAGACAGGATTGTGCACATTCCCAAGAATGTAGGCAAGGAGTTAAAAAGGGGGATGACATACAATGGTGGTTTCAGGGTTATGAGGCAGCCATACACATGAATGGGGTCCCTGAGGAGAATTGGGGAGCAGGATTGTGGCCACTTTTCCCTGAAGAAGCAAGGGATGCTCTGATAGCTTTGGGTAAGGGGTATCACCTCACCTATGCTGACATGAAGGATGCCCTTCTCACGAAGTATGGTCTTACTCCTGAAAAGTACAGGGATCAGTTCAGGTCCAGTAAGAAGTCTGATGCCAACACTTGGTTGGAATGTGTGGATGTGTTCTGCAGGTCTCTGGATGGTTGGGTGAAGGGCAGTAGTGTAACAGATTTTCAGGGGCTCTACAACTTGATTGCATGGGAGCACTTGTCTAGTCTATGTTTTGCAGATCTGCGCCAGCACCTAGTTGATAGTAAGCTAACTGACCCCAGGAAGCTTGCAATGGAAGCGGACCGCTGGGTGAGTACCAGGGTCCACAAGAAAGCGTTTGGGGGAGACTCAGCCAAAGGTGGGCAGGGTCCCCAGCAGAAAGGTGGGGGGGACAAGGGTAAAGCACAGGAGTTCTCTAAAGGGCCCCAAACTAGTACCCAGGGTAAAGGTTCCCAGCCCCCGGTGATAAGAAGAAAGGGGTCTCTACAGGAAGCCTGTTGAGACCGGCCCCCGCAAGTGTTATGCATGTGACCAGGTAGGTCACTTTAAGGGGGACCCCAAGTGCCCGAAGGGGACACAGCCACCCACCGGTGGACAGTCCAAAGTGTTGGCTAGTGTAGCGCTTGGGGAGGAGGGGTGCCCACAGGAGGGTGGGGATCCCGCAGAAATGACCCTTGTCTCACTGGGGGACAGTGAGATGGTCCCAGGAAACCAGGTGCCCCCTAACACAAAGAAATATAGCACCTGGGTGACCATTAATGGGAACAGGGTAGAGGCTCTCAGAGATACTGGAGCCAGTGTGACCTCAGTCCGGTGTCACCTGGTGTCTGAGAAGCAAGTAGTCCCCGGGGCATTCCACCAAGTAGTTGCTGTAGACAACTCAGAGCGCCAATGTATGGTGGCGCAGGTTCCCTTTGAATGGGGGGTCTCAGGTCCCTTTAGGGTGGTTGTGAGCCCTACCATGCCTGTAGATTGTCTGCTAGGAAATGACCTGGAGCAGTCCTTATGGAAGGAGGTTGAGCTCAGGTCTCACTTGGAGATGCTTGGGTTGCCAGAGTGGGCATGCGTGTCTACTCGGTCAATGGCAGCCAGAAAGGGTGATCAAGAGGACTTGGAGCCTGAAACAGTGGCCCAAGTCCCTGCCAAGAGAAAGGGCAGGGGCGCGGAAACCGGCCCCCGAAGTTCCCACGGACCGGGAGGAGGCGGACCTCGAGGGGGACGCCCGGTGCCTACAGGGGAGCAGGTAGCCGAACTGGGAGACATCTCTGAGCTGACCCATTGGCAGCAAGAAGGGGTCCCACCAGGAGGAGTTCTGCAGGGAGCAGAACGAGTGCCCTACTCTGGAGGGTCTGCGGCGGCAGGCTGCAGACCAGGCAGCTGGTAATCAGTCCGGGTCACATCTGATCTACTGGGAGAGCGGTCTCCTATACAGTGAGCCTAAGGTTGCTGAGCCTGGGTCTGCCCGTGTGCTGGTGGTACCCCAGCGCTTCAGGACCTTCCTACTGGGTCTGGCTCATGACGTGCCTTTGGCAGGACATTTGGGGCAGGACAAGACCTTTGACAGGCTTGTCACCCACTTCTTTTGGCCCCAAATGCGAAGGCAGTCAGATGCACACTGCAGGTCTTGCCAAACTTGCCAGGCAAGTGGTAAGAGTGGGAGGAAGGTCAAAGCTCCTCTCCAACCTTTTCCTGTTGTTGGAACACCCTTTGAAAGGGTAGGGATGGATATTGTGGGGCCACTGGATCCCAAGACAGCCATGGGCAACAGGTACATCCTGGTCTTGGTGGACCATGCCACCCGGTACCCGGAGGCAATCCCTCTCAGGACAACGACGGCGCCAGTGGTGGGCCGGGCGTTAATGGGGATCTTTTCCCGTGTGGGATTCCCCAGAGAGGTGGTTTCTGATAGGGGGACCAATTTCATATCCAAGTATATGACATCCCTGTGGAAGGAGTGTGGTGTAACCTACAAGTTCACCACTCCTTACCACCCACAAGGAAACGGTCTGGTGGAGAGATTCAACCAGACCTTGAAAGGCATGATCAAGGGTCTAACAGAACCCCTGAGGCGTAAGTGGGACGTCCTCTTGCCATGCCTACTCTTTGCATACAGGGAGGTGCCTCAGAAGTCTCTTGGGTACAGCCCCTTTGAGCTCCTGTATGGCCACCCTGTCAGAGGACCTCTGAGTTTGGTAAGGAAGGCTGGGAGGCAGCTCCCAGGAAAACTCCCCAGGATGTATTTAGCTACATGCTGGCCTTTCGAAACCAAACTGCCCGCTTCAGGAAACTCGCTCAGGCGAACCTAGAAGCAAGCCAGGAAGAAATGAAGAGATGGTATGACCAGAATGCCACTCTGGTCGAATTTCAACCTGGGCAAAAGTGTGGGTCATGGCCCCAGTGGCACCTTGTGCCTTGCAGGACAAGTGGACTGGGCCATACGAGGTGAAGGAGCGCAAAGTAACGTCACCTACCTGGTGGATTTGCAGGCTCCAAGGAACCCTTTGAGGGTCCTTCACGTGAACCGCCTCAAGCCCCACTTCGAGAGGTCCGAGTGAGTATGCTCTTGGCGACAGATGATGGGGTGGAAGAGGAGAGCGAGCCTCTCCCTGACCTCCTGTCTACCAAGGAGCATGATGGGTCAGTAGAGGGTGTGATCCTCTCCCCTACTCTGACTCAGGAGCAGCAGGGGGACTGTCGCCAGTTGTTGGGACAGTTCGCCCCACTGTTCTCTCTGACCCCGGTGTTACTCACTGGTGTACCCATGACGTGGACACTGGTGACAGCCATCCTGTGAAGCACAAGATTTACAGGTTGACTGACCGGGTCAGAGCCAGCATCAAGGAGGAGGTCTCTAAGATGTTGGCGTTAGGGGTGATTGAGCCCTCCCACAGTCCTTGGGCCAGCCCAGTGGTCTTGGTCCCAAAGGCTGCGGCGCCCGGTGCCACTCCAGAACTCCGGTTTTGTGTGGACTACCGTGGGCTCAATGCCGTCACCAGGACTGACGCGCACCCCATCCCCAGAGCTGATGAGCTCATTGATCGGTTGGGAGCTGCCCGGTTCCTCAGCACGTTTGATTTGACGTCTGGGTACTGGCAGATTGCCTTAACCGATGGGGCCAAGGAGAGATCAGCATTCTCAATCCCAGAAGGTCATTACCAATTCCGGGTGATGCCCTTTGGGTTGAAGAATGCCCCGGCCACCTTTCAGAGGTTGGTCAATCAGGTGTTGGCTGGGCTGGAGGATTTCAGTGCCGCCTACCTGGATGACATTGCTGTGTTCAGTTCCAGCTGGGAAGAACATTTACAGCACCTTGAGAAAGTGTTGAGGGCTCTGCAAGGTGCAGGCCTCACGATCAAGGCCAGTAAGTGCCAGATCGGGCAGGGTTCTGTGGTGTACTTGGGACACCAGGTAGGAAGCGGCCAGGTGGCGCCCCTACAACCAAAGATTGACACCATTCGGGCTTGGGAGCCCCCCAAGACCCAGACAGAGGTGAGAGCCTTCTTAGGTCTCACCGGGTAGTATAGGAGATTTGTTAAGGGCTATGGCACCATCGTTGCCCCCTTAACAGAGCTGACCTCTAAGAGGCAGCCCAGGAAAGTGATCTGGACTGAGTCCTGCCAGAAAGCTTTTGATGCCCTGAAGGCAGCCATGTGCACGGCGCCCGTGCTCAAGGCACCTGACTTCTCCAAGGAATTTGTCGTGCAGACTGACGCTTCAGAGCATGGTGTGGGAGCGGTGCTCTCACAACTGAACGAAGAGGGCCTGGATCAGCCTGTAGTCTTCCTTAGCAGGAGACTACTTCCCAGGGAACAGAGGTGGAGTGCCATAGAAAGGGAAGCTTTTGCTGTGGTCTGGGCGCTGAAGAAGTTGAGACCATACCTGTTTGGGACTCACTTCCGGGTTCAGACAGACCACAGGCCCCTCAGATGGTTGATGCAAATGAGGGGTGAGAATCCAAAACTGCTGAGGTGGTCCATCTCCCTACAGGGAATGGACTTTACGGTGGAACACCGTCCTGGTACAGAACACGCCAACGCAGATGGTCTGTCCAGGTTCTTCCGCCTTAGTGAGGAGAACTCCAATGGGGTTGGGTAGTTCTCCCTACTTTCAGCTGGAGGGGACATGTGTTAGACTTGGCATCTTTTGGCGTGTTTCCCCTGACTTTTTGCTTTCTGACCTCCCGGTTTTGACTCTGTTTTTGCTGGTGTAATGATTCTGAGCACTTTCCTCACTGCTGTCCAGTGGGAAAGTGCAAGTGCTCCCTGTATAAAATGTGTTATGGATTGGTGTTTCCATGATTGGCCTATTTGGTTTATGTGTCAGTCCCTTGTAAAGTGCACTGCGAGTGCCAGGGCCTATAGACCAAATGCTGTTGGTGGGCTGCAGCACTGGATTGTGCCACCCACGCAAACAGCCCGTAAAGTGTAACTTGGGCCTGCCAACGCAGAGCCTGTGCGCAGCCTGGGGCTGCCATGTCGACTTGGCAAGTACACACACTTGCAAGTCCCTAAACCTTCCCTTCGCTACATGTTAGTCACCCCTAAGGTAGGCCCAAGGTACCCCTGTGGGCAGGGTGCGGTGTATGCGAAAGGTAGGACATGCCCTGGTGTGTGCGGCATGTCCTGATAGTGAATTACAGCCTAGTTCGTTTTTCACTATTGCAAGGCTACCTGTTCCCCTAGGCCAGAACGGGCGGTTTTGATTATTACAGTATATAATCCTAACTGACCCCGGGAACATGGTAGAAATTCGAGTTTAGTATGCCTGGACTCAGAATGATAAAATGCAGCTTTTAGTGAAGTTGGTTTTAACATTCTGTGTTTGAAAATACCACTTTTAGAAAGTGGGTATTTTCTTGTCTAACCATCCAAGCCTGCCTCTGCGAGGTTGTGTATTCCTTGTCTGGAGTGTGAGTGACAGGGGCTGGGGGATGCCAGGAAGACAGGGTGAGTCAGCACAGGGCTGAATAGCAAGATCTACATGTAGATGAGTGGGAGGGGTCGCACCTGGGCCCTGAATAGGACAGTGCCTTCCCTCCACAATGCTGGCTCCACCTCCTGTGGTGCGTCTGATGTCCCTGGCCTACTCACTGAAAGAAGGGACGGAGACTTGTCAACAAAGTGCTCCAGAACTGGTTTGGACTAGGCAAAGGCCTCTCTGCCTTCATAGAACAAAGGAATTTGGGATATAAATATTGGGGCCCTGACCCCATGAATTTAGATCTCGTTGGAATCAAGGAACCTGCCAAGACGAAGAGCTGGAAAAGCTGCCAGGAGGAGTACTGCCCCTTTGCTGTGTTGTTACTTTGTTGGGTTGGCCTGCAGCTGCTGCTTCTGCCTTGGGCAGTGAAAGGACTGGACTGAACTTTCTACAAACTTGTGCTGAGTATCTCCAAGGGCCTGGAACCGAGCTGGCCTCCTGTTAAGAAGTCTCAGGGACTGCAAAGACTTCACAAGCCTCTGGGTACCGCTTCTGGAACGCTGTTTCAGTTGCCACAGAGGAAGGGAACTGCAACCGACTCCGTCAACCGAATCCATCCCTGGCCGGTGACCTGTTTGCACCGCAGACCGCATCGCCCCGCTTCGCATCGCAACCCTGGTCTCACCGTGGGGGACGTCCGACGCCGCCAACATCGAGCCGCTGCTTGCACCGTGACCTGTGGGCACCGCAGTTCGCATCGCATCACTGAACCAACCGGACCCGACCGACGCAGTCGCTGCAACTGGCTCAAGAGTCGTGACCGCACCGCATTTGGGGCACCGCTCGCACGTCTGCGACGCACCGCTCCGACTCGCACCGCTGTCCGACGCCAGCTCCCGCACTCCGGCTAGGTCGCCTGCATTGCAACCTGTCAGCACCGCATCGAGCATCGTCTCACCCTGCATCGCACGCCTTGGACTCACCGACTCCGTCTGCACGACGCTCATCGAGCCGCTGCCTGCACCGCATCGAGGGACACCGCACCTTGCATCGCTCCGTCTTGCACCGCAACCGCGACGAACGCCGACCGGCTCGTACACTCCGTACCAGCCACAACGAGAAAGGTACTGTAACCGAGTCTGTTCATGACTCTGCTGGCCCGTATCGACGCGGTCGGCTGGAACTGTTAGACTCTGTGGTTTTCAGCATCACGGTAGGCTCGGACGGAGCTACCGACTCGTACGAACTTTGCTTTTGTGCTATTCCTGCAAAGAAGAAGTTACCGTATCAAGCATTCATTCGTAAAGTATAGTATTGTGGATTTTTGTCGTAATTGGTCTTGTCTTGAGTATATAAAATATTGGTTATTTTTCTAAACTGGTGTGGTGTCCGTTTGTAGTGCTTACACTGTATTACTGTTGGTTATGTGCAAATGCTTTACACACTGCCTCTGAATTAAGCCTGACTGCTTGTGCCAAGCTACCACGAGGGTGAGCAGGGGTTACTTCACGAGTGTAACAACCCTTACCCTGACTAGGAAGAAGGGTCCCTACTTGGACAAAGGTGCAAGCCCTTGCCAACTAGAGATCCCATTTCTAACATGGCCAGATTGGAAAGGGGCCAGCCAGTCTGCCTTCTTCTAGCCCCCTCTGCAGTTTCTGCCTGACAAGGAGTGGCGTTTGTCTAGCAGACTTCAGTTTGTCAGCAAATCTCTTAAACCGACGCCCTTGATATTCCAGCCGGAAACCTTCTCTGAAACCCTTCTCTGAAACCCTATTCCAACCTCACCGCAGCCTCTCTATTTAGATAATACGCCAACCATTTTTCCAACTTCTAGACAGCTCTTGTTGCCAAACTCAGATTGTAAGCCCTATTGTCTCCCTTTCTAAATTTCTCCAGGCATTGGTGACTCCATCAAACATTACATGATAGCATGTCTACGCCCTCACTTTGAACATTCATGTTTGTATCTACATGGTGTTTTGTTACAGATGCTTCTGTTAAAACCCCTGCATTGAAAATCTATCCTTTGCACCCAAGTCCGACCCCGAGGTTGGGATGTCCAAAAAAGGGCCTATAAAGCACTGATAGGCCTCTGGATATATGTAACTCCAGAGCCGGTCTCGTGGGGGCCATCAATTGGCGCCCCAGCTTCACTACATAGTTTCTCTGGCGCAATGCTCAACCTGGTCTGAAACTCATCATAATGCAGCCAAAACCACCAAAATCCATTTGCGCCTTTCTAATAATATCAATATATGTTTATAGAAAGCAATGGCTCTCTCCAGGTATTTTTCGCAATGCACACTATCATATATTAGAAATGCAGCTGCCCATGTGTCTATGTTAACCTGCACTCTAGCCTCCTTGTTAGCCCCCGGGCCTCTATCTTGAATTCCTCTTTTGCCTCGATCTCTCTATTGAGTAGCTTGTAAACATCCAGGGATTCCCCATTCCTTCTCTTCTCTTTGGCGGCATTAGATGGATGTGCCCCCAGTGGCATGGATATCCCCATGTATTATACTTTCATTGATGCCTTCATTCTGCCCCTCTTTTTCATCTTTTTCAAAATTCTTTTTGGGCCTGGTTTAGATCTCGGGGGACAGGTTACTCCGTCACAACGGTGACGAGTATCCCGTCTGCCAAAATATAAATCCTATAGGATATAATGGAATCTATATTTCAGCGGATGGGACATCCGTCACCGTTGTGACGGAGTAACTCGTCCGCCGAGATCTAAATCAGGCCTTTTGTCTATATCTGTCTCCAAATTAAGGTTCCCCTCCTTTATGAAATGTTTTTTTCCCCACTCTCGACTACCACTATTTCTGCTGATTTCTTATCCCCTTTGTTGTGGACTGCCCCACGCCCAATGCCCAAAGCCTTATCCACACTACACGACTTGATTTCTTGTACCTGTTTATCTGCCTAGAAATCAAAGTTGCTTCCCACCCCAATGGAGCCTTTTAACACACTTTCTCTGTCCTTTTCCCAGTCCGCTTGACCCTAACACTTCCACCACTTTGACCCACCTGGATGCAGTCTTTTCCCTGTGCATTATTCCTCGACCTCCTTCCAACCTCCAACTATGTCTCAACTTCCTTTCCCTTGCTCCGCCATGTCCCTAAAACCTGGGTGGTGTCCTGTAAAACATGAGGCTTCTTCTCGTTAGCCAACATTCTATTTGCCTTCCCACCTCTCTCCCATCTTCGTCGTCTTGAGACGTCACACTTCACCAGCTCAATATCTGCCCTTCGTCCAACTCCTCCTCTTCTTCGTCATAATCCAAATTGAAGCCCTTTTCCCTTTAAACCCCATCTCTTCTCCGCAGGCACTATCACCCACACCACCATCATACTCTGCCCAGTCAACTCTGACATTGGTGCACTCTTCAATGCCTCAAGTGCTTGATGGTTGGAAGGGCTGAGGTGGAGTCAGTCACATAGTACACTGATGCGCTGGGGGAGGAGTCACACCTCAGGCTAATGAACAGGGGTAGACCCTGACTCTTTTCAGGCTTATGTGCTGGAAGGAATTTGCAGCTCCGCCAAGTGTCACACATCAGGGGTTAAACTATCGCATTTCCCCAAGGTCCCAAAATGGTCACCCAAATTAACTGAGCCAATTGCTGACAGTGGTGATCTTTAAAAATCCTCCTGTTGGTGTTTATTGATTTGTTCCAGCACCGTCCTAGCATGTACAGCCAATCAGGAGGTAGGCTGGGCAATGATTATGCTAATGATGGCCCAGCCCCTTCACGCGTCTGATATTCGATTTGCTCTCTGCCTCTGAGCACTGACAATGATTGTTGGGTCTTATCTAGTCCTGGGCAAAATTTCGATTAAGCCGGAGTAATCTGAGTAATTTTGTTAATTCTGCGTTACTGTTTTATGTGGAATTACTGATAATTACGCAATTACTCCTGCACGCGTAATTAAGAGTCCTTGGGGGGGGGAAATCTTTTTTCGAATCGTTTAGTGACCGGTCACTCGCACTCGCTATTCGTACTTCTGCTTTTTTATACCATTTGCAATAGTGCTATGCAAATATAATAACTTCCCTGCAAATAAAAAACAAAAGTAAAAAAAATTGTTATTTTCAACGCCAACAGCTCAAACTTTAACAAATGCGAGACCTGTTGCATTATTGCATTGCAAATGCTTGTTGACAAATTAGACACTGGTCGATGGTATTATCCACTCTAAAAGGACGGCCTCCAGTTGACAAGTGACTGACTCTGCCAAACCACTGGGATGTCAGTAGCACCAACCTGTCAGTTTCACAGATGATTGTCTCTACTTCATCTGTTCTTGCCTTTCATTGGCATCATTGTGTCTGCCGGAGCTGTCGTTGGCCTCACAGGCCGGAGATGGTCAGTTAAGGTGGATGCTTTACGTATCAAAATGTTGGCTCCTCTTAGGAACACTTGGAGTGTCTGCTGTGTTCGTAGCAACAGCCTACTATCTCCAGATGCTGGGAGTCTAATAATGCTCAAAAAATAATATCCAGTAAGAAGGAAAAAACTGGAGACCAAAAAACCCTTGCAGCTGTCCAGGCCAAGCCGCAAGGTGAAGAACCGGGAAAAAACAAGCAGGAATTGTGGAAGGCAGAAATTCCACGGAGTCCAGTGAGCGAGCAATCTAACCGAAACAATTTTGACACAACTAAAATCAAAATGGTGCCTCCTTATATAGCCCCAAACAGGAAGTGAAAGGATTCAGAATTGTTCCGGCCATCTTGGAATGGGAACCAGAATATGCAAATTTAGATATAAAACATAGTTTAATTAACACTTCTGTTTCAGATTAATTGGACAAAAGGTGCACAATAATGTACGATGCTCGGCAGACGAGCCCAAACGTTAATGCGCATTTACAATGCTGTGAATACTGAACCTCATACTTAGGTTGCCTATCAATAAATATGGAAGCTGGTCTCTTTCCAACCTAAAAACCTTTACGTGAAAGTTAAGGTTTTAAATGTTAAACATGGAAGGAAGGATGTACCCTCCAAGAAGAAGGCAGCTCGAGTCTTATACAGACAGGGTTAAGGATTTTGGAAAGTTTAAAAGGGCCATAAAATCTAGCAAAAAAACGTAGATCTACAAATTGAGCAAGATAAACTGATAGAGGACAACCAAACGTATTCTCTTATTTTGTATTTAGAAGCTGGTCGCCCATGCCGATTGCCTGTAATGCTTGTTTAGATTTAGCGATCTGTAAATTTTGCATTAATTTTTCCTGGACCTACTTCAACCTTACCAAAGAAACTTGATCTTCAGGTACAGGATCATCACTTTGCATGGAATCTGGAAAGGGTTGAACATGAATCCTGCTAAAGTGAAGAAGGCAGAAAAGCTGGTAGAAGTGTGAATCGTGTTATTGTAAGAAAATCTACTGCAGGTAGGAGAGATTTCCCGTTATCTTGGGCAGCAGAAATGTAATATCTTATGAAATCTTCAAGAGTTAGATTTAGTCTTTCAGTTTGGCCATTAGCTTGAGGAGGAAAGTCAAAAGTCAATGCTCTTTGAATGTCAAGTTTGTTACACAGGGATTTCCAAAACTTAGAGACGTACTGAGGACCGCGGCTAGAGATAATATTCAAGGGTTGTCAATAAAGTCTAAATATGTCTGAATAGAAGATCTTAGCCATTTCTGATGCTGTGGGTAATTTGAGAAGAGCTGAGAAGTGAGCCACCTTGGTGTACGACTCTACAGGTACCATTATCGTGGTGTGATTCTTAGATGCGGTAAATCTACAATAAAGTCTGTAGAAATGATTTCCAAAGGGTTGGAGGGAATTTCAGGTATCAATAACAATCCTACTTTTCTTTGTGTTTCAAATGACAAAACTTGAGATGATATAATGATGAAGAGTTTGCCACAACAATCTTTTTCTGATTATGTCTTCAGTGACTCTCTTTCTTCTTTGTCCAGAAATCAAGAATCATGGCAAAGCTAAAGTTTGTTTTTTGTGATTGTTTGGAAGAAATAAAGAGTTCATTATGAACAAAAATCAGACCGTTTGTGTTCTTTAATTGAAATCCAGGAAAATGTCTTTCTAAATCTTAGAAATAAGCACCTTTGGTGTCTCGACAGATAGTTTTGAGAAAGGAAGAAGCAATCAAGGAGATATGGGTCTGTGGAGCAATAATCTTCTCAACAGTCCTGGAATTCTCTGATTCAGGTTACCGCCTTGACAGAGATTAGGTGACAATATTTTTTGTGGCCAAAAATGTTAGGAAAACCCCCCAAAAATTTCAAAATAGAATGCTGAGCAGGCTTGTCGATTATTCCCATATTCAGCCTGTTGGAAGACTTAAAGTTTTCTATGGTCATTATAGACAGTAACTCTAAACTGGGCTCCAAGGGGCAGATTTACAATAACTGGCGCATCCCTGCAGATCAGCAGGGATGCGGCAGTTATTTTACGTGACGTTAGGAACCCCTTGCGCCACCATGGATGCGCCGCATTTACAATGCAGCGCACCGTGGCGCAAGGAGAGACAGATGCGTGACGCATCTGTCAGCATATAGGTGACCCAGTGCTGGAGTCGTGTCGCAAGTGCGACGCAACTCCAGCACTGATCAGGGGCATCCTATACTTGCAATGCTGCATCACTCCTTACGCCTGCTACAAGCAGGCGTAAGGTTTTGACGCAGCATGGACGTAAAAGTGACTCAGTGAATTCTTGTAGATTTCACTGCGTCACTTTTACGGGGCTTCCTTGCTACGGAATGCCCACCCTAAATACATTATACCTGACGCAGGTATAATGTAGCGCAGGGCTTTACAATGTGACGCATCTCACTAGATGCGTCACGTTGTAAATCTGTCGCATAGTGGCGCATGGTTTACGACGCCGCTGCGTCACAGAAGTGACGCAACGGTGTCGTAAAGATGACGCAAGGGGCTTGTAAATCTGCCCCCAAGTATGCAATTTTTCTCCTCAATAAAGGCTGCCTTAATAAAAAAGAGTTCCTACCATAAAACAGAATCATTTCTTTCTGCTGGAGAGAATTTTCCAGAGAAAAAGGCAATGGGGGTGTCCTCCATCATCTTGACTGAGCTGAATTATGAAAGCTCCGACAGCTTGGTACGAGGCATTAGTCTCGAGGATGAAGGGTTTCACTTCAGGTTGTGGTAATACAGGAGCTCAAACGAACACTTCTCTAAGCCTTTAAAAAGCAGCGGGGGCACTAGGATTCCATTGAAAGTTTTCATTCGTTTTTAAGAACATCAGTGACAGCAGAAACTAGTTTAGAAAAATTCCTGATGAACATCCGATAATAATTTGCTCAATCAAGGAAACCTTGTGCTTTCTTTATAGAAGAAGGAATGGGCCAGCTTAAGGTAGCTTGAACTTTCCAGGAGTCCATAAACTATAAACACCCATTATAAAAAAGGCATACCTGGGTGTTCTGAGGTATTTTTATCCTTTAGAAGACCCCAGCAACTATCTCAAAGTGCTCCCTGGAATATGGTTGAGCCCATCCTGGTTTTTAGGGCCCAGGATGCGACTTGATGATGAAGCGTGCCACTACTAGAGTCGGTGAGGATCTTTAAACAAACACCTTATGGTTTTTTATCCACATGGGTCAACTACCATATACTATGCTGTGACTTACATCTCAGGTCTTCAGGCAGCAAGGCTATAGGATACCTTTGAAGTGTATATGATTAAGTTATGGAGCCAGTATCCTCTGCGCCTGAATTTCTCTCTCCTCTTCCCTTCTACCAGTCATTTGGTTGAATTCTGAGTTGGTAAATATAAACCACAGAGTGCCTGCCAGCGCGATGACACCATCAGACCTGCAAGACGGGCTGTGCGACTTGGCCTGGAGGCACAGCAGAGCTGGTCTGAGAGTAGCCGAGAGCTTCAGTGTGATCGTGCTGCCAGACCATCCCCAAGGCCAAGAGCAGGCTTGCCTGGTGCCCCCCAGCACACCCACACGGAAGATGCTCTGTGCTGGCTCAGGGAGCCTGGCAATCATTGTCACCAGGTGAGTCCAGCACGGCTGCACTCTAATATATGAGTGCAAAGAGGTCAGTAGGGTGTGGAGGCGTAGCTAAAAAGGCTGAGTATATATTTTTATTCTGTCATTTTGTTGGTCATTCACCTTCAAATAACTCTATATAAAATAACGGTGCACGCACCTTAATATGAAAAAAGTGCAAGTTAAAGTAATTGGCAGGAAATGCACTCTGAAAGATCACTGTTTAATGCCCTCACTGCACGTCTGTATGTGTGTCTGTGTGTAACCAGAGAGTAAAGGGAGTGAATACCAGTTTACTGGGTGGGAGGGGGAGGAGAGATGGTGACTTCTGTATTTATAATGCTACAAAGGTCCCAACCTGTGACTGAAAGCACTGTGAATATAAAAGTCATTATTTTATTACTGGACACACAGTATGAGAAAGGCTGCCAGAAAATGTGCAGATATTGTGTTTAATATAAAACAAAGTGCTGGCAAAATATATATTTTTAGTATTATGCAATCAAACTATACCTTTTGCAAACCTTCTATATAATTGATATGTATCTCTTTCCATGTACTTCATTGTGTGGTTTTACTCGCGAGGAAGTGTCACTCTAAGTGGTTTTACTCGCGAGGAAGTGTCACTCTAAGTGTCACACATTTGTCAGTAAATGTCACTCATAAGTACAATGAATCCATTGAAATGTCACACATAATCAATATGAAAGCTGAGCAGCTACACAGCTGCAAAGATTTCATTTTGGCACTGGGAGATTTAAAGAAAAAAGTTGGGGAATTTTTCTGTCCATTGACTTACATTAAAGCAGAAGCAATTTTAAGTGGGAGACAGCTCAAATAAAGACATTTTAGGCTTAAAGAAGTCGAGTCTCCCGCCTGAATCGGGACTGTTTGCATGTATGCTACAAGTTTGTTATAAGCCAGGCCCCAACCCTTCCAGACTTTGTGAGGCAGTGGCCTCTCTGGAGTCCTCCTGCTTTCTCAGTGACCAAGTGTGACGATCAGAATGTTTGACTCTCTGCTTCATCTCAGCATCTTAACTGCCATTATCGCAGAGACAGTGAGAAACAAAGCCCAGTTCCATCACAGGGGGCTCCCTAATCACTCACACAGTCCTCGACCATCTAGACTGGTCTCAAATTATTCAGGAATGCATCCCCCTCCACTTGAGTGGCCCGAATTTTGAGCCAGAGACCTAATGGTGACTCCGGGAGCAGGGCAGCCCGGAGACCTACTTTAATGCAGATTGCGTGGTATTGCCCCCACCCCACCTATGCTGTGTGCTGGACGTCACCCTCTGGAGAGGAATGCCTGGAAGACACTCAGCCCCAATAGGGGGCCCTTACTTCTACCCTAAATTCCACATTTCCTTGAACACAGGGTGCCTGCTCTTCTGATCCACTAGAAAGCTGTTGTAATGGCTTGTCATGTATGCCTTACATTCCAGCTCGTGCTGAGTGTTCTAAGTCTCCATGGTAAGGTCTCTGCTGAGACAGTTGGAGACTGGGGGACCGACGAGCTGGCAGTGTCTGTTGGTGGTGTGATGGAATAACAATAAACTTCTATCAACTTTATTCAGTGTGTGTCATTTTAACACTGGCGACGACTGATGCTTGTGGGGGACAAGCTCACCACCAACTCCCTCGTGAACCCACGGAATTCAGCTTAATTTTGGCATCAACTTTGATTTCACGACAAACTGAGGCTATCAGCGCTTGATCAGCAGATCTACGGGACGTTTTGCCGAAGCACCATGAGCCAGTTGAACTGCAATTTAATTCGGTAAACTTTTACCTTATTACCGCTCTTGAGCTTTCTCAACATCTTTTCTTTTGACTCGCGCTTGTACTCGCGAGCCACTCGAGACTGCTGTCACGCATTGGATCCAAATGCGTATGTCATCACGTTACGCACGTCACGCTGCATACGTCCTGCCGTCCTGCTGCCATCTTTGTTTCTCCTTGCTCTCCATAGCAACGGCCACACACAGATAAAGCTTCAACTCTTTTTCCTTACTGCAAGTACTTTAAATGGTATTTACTGCAAGAACTCTAAATAATATATAATTCCACGTATTTTATTTTGGTTTAAATACGGTTTACTCTGCCAGCATGTCTACAACTTCTATGAGTCAACCCCCAGCATTCCTTTGTGAGAAAGGCAATAGGTGGTGAGAAATTCTCTGCACATAGGAAACAAGCCATTCTTCTTCACAATTTGGGTATTGAGGGCCGCAATATATACGAGAGCATTGATGAACTGCCTATTGGTGAGGGGGATGGTGAGCCTGGAGATGTTTATGACTTGTCTATAAAAATGCTTGAAGCTTACTTTGGTCCACGGATTAATGTTGTGCTTGAACGACATAAATTCTTTATGAGAGTCCAAGAACCAAATGAAAAGGTTGGAAATGACATCGCTTCTCTGAAAACACTGGCCAGCGCTTGCAAATTTTTCTTGATTTGACTGACTCTTTGTTCCGTGATCAGTTGGTCAGATGTACTAACAGCTCCAGAGTGCAAGAGAAGCTTCTGTCAAGGAATCCCTCACTTAAGGAAGCTATTGCTATTGTGGAGGGTGTAGAGAACACTTCCGGTTGAGTCAAGGAAATGAAGGCGCAAAAACTTGTGACTGAGAATGTTCCCACTCCCAGTAGCATTCATGAAGTATTGCATAAAGATGTTTCACAAGACCTAGTTGACAATGTCTGTAAGCTGGTTCAGACACCTAGGATCAAAGTTCCTAATGAATCATCAAAAATCAAGTGCTATCGTTGTGGGAGTCTCAACCATTCATCCAATTACCCTAATTGTTATGCGAAAAATTCTACTTGTCACAAGTGTGGGATTAATGGTCACTACGCCAGAGTTTGTAGATCTGGTGGGAAGGTGCGCACTGTAGAAAGTGTGGAAACTATAAAAGACAACCCAAGAATGGTAGTATCGAATGTAAGAAGTGATGGTGTGTTGGATGCTGACTCCATAAGCATGCCTGAGTGTGAGGTTGAGATTGGTGGTAAATTGTTCGTGGTTTTAGCGGATTCAGGTTCTCCCTTCACTATGGTAGGCAATGTGTTGTGGGACAAGATGTTTCCTGACATCCATCTCCTCCCTCCTGATATTAACCCAGTAAGCTAGGGTGGTGCTCATATTGATGTTTCTGGTTATACTGTTATGAGGATACATTTCAAGGGTAGAGAAACCATTGGCAAAATCTATGTAGCCAAACGAGGAGACAACCTCTTGGGTTGGAGACACCAAAGGGATTTAGGAATAATTCTCAATCCTAACGCACGTAATGCCTCTGACCAAGTCATGATAGTAAATGATGGTGCTAGCACTAATATCTTCTTTGATGAATTTCCGCAAGTGTTCAGTGACAGACTTGGATTGTTGAAAGATTTTGCGCACCGCATTATTCTCAAAACGGATGCTGTACCATGTGTGCATAAAGTCAGAAGGGTTCCCAATATGATGTTGGGGCCCCTGAAGGTTGAACTTGAGAGACTTGTGGCTCTGAATGTCATTGAGGAGATTGAGTCCTCAGAATGGTTGGCGCCAGTGGTTTTGGCCCCTAAGGATGGTGGGAAGAATATCAGGTTGTGTGTCGATTTAAGGAACCTGAATAAGTGCATATGGGTGGATCGTCAGCCTCTCCCTAACATTGCTGAGTCCATCACCATGCTAAGTAATGTAAAGGTCTTTAGTGTGTTAGATCTGTCCTCAGCATATCACCAGGTACCTCTCCATCAGGACTCCAAACATCTCACATCCTTCGTGACGCCACTGGGAGCTTTTCGTTTTGTCAGGATGCCGTTTGGGCTAGCCTCGGCAGCTGCCTGTTTCCAGCGCGTCATGAAGATGGTTCTTGGTGATATGTCTAACATCTTGTTTTTTCAAGATGACATCTTAATTTATGGTAAGGACAGGATAGGACATGATACTGTGCTGAGAAATGTTCTCATGAGGTTATCTGACAGAGGGCTCACCGTAAACAAATTGAAATGTAAGATTGGTGTATCCTCTGTCACGTATCTAGGTCATGTCATCTCTGGGGAGGGTATTCAACCTAAACTGGAATTGGCCAAGAGCATTGTCAACGCTCCTGCTCCTACTGACAAGGAGCAGGTGAGGTCCTTTCTTGGGCTTGCTGAGTTTTACTCAAAGTTTATCAAGGGCTTTGCGACCATTGTTGAACCTATTAGGGTTCTGCTCAAGAAGGGGACTCATTTTGCCTGGACTGATGATTGTAATACAGCTTTCACTTCTGTTAAACGCGCTATTGGTGACATGCCTACCCTTGGCCATTTTGATGCAAGGAAGAAAACTATCCTCACCACTGATGCCAGTCTTTGTGGACTTGGCGCAGTCCTTACTCAGTTAGATGGTGGTGAGGAGAAGGTGGTCGCATTTGCGTCTAGAGCATTGAAGAAAGCTGAACAACAATATTCCTGTATTGAGAGGGAGGCGCCTGCCATTACCTGGGCAATAAGGCATTTAAGTTCTTTTTGTGGGGAATACCTTTTGTGGTAAGGTCTGACCATCGTCCCCTGGTGCAAGTGTTCTCTTGCATGGAAAGTGAGAGGTTGACACCTAGATTGAAGCGTTGGAGTGAAGGCCTGGAAGAGTTCAATTTCCAAGTACAATACCTTCCTGGTTTTGCAAATAAGGCTGCGGACTGTTTGTCCAGGTTACCTATTGAGGGCAGTGGTGAGGTTGCTGATGCTGAGCCCATGGGAATTTGTTGGGTCAGAGAACATGCCATCACAGAAAATGAATGGATGGAAGCCATAGTCAGTTGTTGCTGACTATGTTGTCAAAGGCTGGCCGGTGTGCAAGAATATTGATTCTGATTTGTTGCCCTTCTGGTCTTTTAGAGATGAAATTACATTGCTTCAAAATGAATTGATGCGTGGTGAGAGGGTTGTACCCCCCTGTAATTTGAGACCTAAGCTAGTAAATCTTGCTCATGAGGGCCATCTGGGAAGAAGTCTTACTAAGGCTCGACTCCGTGAGAGGTATTGGTGGCCTGGGATGGACCACCAAGTAGAAGTGGTAGTCAAGGAGTTTTATCAATGTGCTACGAATGATAAATCTCGTGTCACCAGTTCTGCTCCCCTGTCCCCAGTGGAGATTCCGCGTGAGCCTTGAACCAAGTTGGGTTTAGACCTTATGGGTCCGTTTGAATTGTTGGGGCCTTCTGAGAAGTTTGTTATTCTTTTGGTGGATTACTCGTCAAAGTGGGTTTCCACTAGATGTGTGAGGACTGCTTGCACTAGGATAATTTTGGATTTTCTCAAAGATGAGTTTGCGAGTGAAGGTATTCCCAAATTCCTGGTAACTGACAATGGGGTGCAATTCACCTCTCAGGAAATGCAAGACTTTTTGAAAGATTTTGGTATAACCCATCAGAGAACAGCTCTTTATGCACTGCAGGCCAATGGCCTTGCGGAGCGCATGAATAGAGTAGTTAAAGCTTGTGTTCAAAGAGCCTTGGAGTCAAGGGTTTCACTTAAGGAAGTTTTGAGGGACACCTGGTGGGCACATCGTACCACACTTAATTGTGTCATGCAGAGTTCTCCTTTCCAGCTATTGAGAGGTAGGTTAGCTCATTCGAAGTTGAATCCTGGGTGGCTGCCCTTGAGAAAGGGTATTTCCTTAGATAAGGAGGAGGTTGTTGCTAGGATCAAACCTTAACAAAGGAGAGATATGATTTCAAGAAATCAGTGAAGGAAAGATCATGGAGTGTTGGTGAGTGGGTGATGGTAAAGAAACCTAGGTGGCAAAGGAAGGGTGTTACTGAGTTTATGGGTCCCTTTGTCATAACCTCCATCAAGTGGTGACAGTGCACAATGGTGGAAGGTGGAGTATGTCTCGTCTTGTGAAGTTTAAGGGTGACAAGTCGTTACACCCTTCATGTTCTGGTCCAGATTTGCTAGGATCCAAATTGCTAATTCTCCTTCTGATGCTCATGTGAGGAGTTTTTCTTCCAGTTTCCACGAGTCCTCCGGGATATTTTAAGGATTATGAAATGTATTGATGTTATGTGGGTTTTTGCCTCTCCCTGCAATTCTCTCCTGTGTTTCTTTCTTTTATTCTTTTTCTCATTTTCCTTGTTTCCCTTTTCTTGTTTTCCTGTATTTCTTTCCTGTTTTCTTCTTTCTCACTTTTCCATCCTGTATTTTGTATTATTAGTAAGGGGGATGTGTTGTAATGGCTTGTCATGTATGCCTTACATTCCAGCTCGTGCTGAGTGATCTAAGTCTCCATGATAATGTCTCTGCTGAGTCAGTTGGAGACTGGGGGACCGACGAGCTGGCAGTGCCTGTTGGTGGTGTGATGGAATGATAATAAACTTCAATCAACTTTATCCAGTGTGTGTCATTTTAAAAAAAGCCTTTGAAAACTCCTGCAAAGATGCTCTCCATGTTGAGGGCCAAGGTAATGATTTTTAGGTCAAAGTTGACCTGACAGCACAGCTGTCTGGTTATGCAAAGAACTCTTGTGGGCATTCTAAAAGCGTTCCTGGAAATGCATTCTACCCATTCACTATCCCTCCTTGTATTCTTCCACTAGTGCTTGCTTTCTGTAAACAGGCCTTTAAAGTTTGTTCTTATCTCATCACCTTTGCTGTGCGTTCAAAGACAGAGGTCAAATGTCAGGCTGTGTCTTCAGAGGGAGCTTGGTGTTTACTTTCTTTTCTTTCTCTGACAATCTGAGAGGATTTATGGGACAATCTTGCTGGGTACTGAGGAAGAAAAGGTTTTTTTCTAACATACAACACAATTTAAATGTCTTTAAATGAACTGTGCAAATATTTTAGAATATATCAGAATTAGGAAAGCACGAATGAAACACATTTTTTTGGAATTCTTAAGTGTGGTGGAAACAAATATTTTAATAACTTTAAAACAAATCAGTACACTAGATGATGTCATTTCCACACGTTATCATTTGTGAGCTGTATAGTTTTATCAAAAAAACTGTATGTGCAAATGTAATCGTCATTTCAATTGAAAATACTCTCTACTCTACAACACTCTACTCAACTCTACAATACTCCACTCTACAACACGATACTCCACACAACCACACTCCATTCCACCATACTCCACTCTATGCCACTTCACTCTAGGCCACTGTATTCCACTCTACGACACTCCACTTTACTACACTCTATGACACTCCAAGCCACTTTACTCCACTCTACGCCGATCCACGCTGTGCCACTCCACTCTATGACACTTTACTCCACTCTACGACACTTCACTTTACTACACTCTATGACACTCCATGCCACTTTACTCCACTCTACACCGATCCATGCTGTGCCACTCCACTCTATGACACTTTACTCCACTCTACGCTACGCCACTCCAATCTACACCACTCCACTGCATGCCACTCCATTCTACTCCACTCTATGACACTTTGCTCATCTGGAGAAACTCAGCAGCACTGGCACAGAGGAGAAGAGAAAGTAACGAGTGAAATGCTTGATTGTATTTGAGTCAGTCAGGGGGACAAGAAACAAGCAGGGGCAGCTCCACCACTGGGGCATTAGGACAATCTCCCTCCCCCCACGCCGAATGTGAGCCGCCACATACTCTCATTTAAAGTGCTCTTAGCCTATGTTTTAATGAAGTGCTTTCTTTTTCCCACCCACAATGCTATTTTATTTGAGTGGCGGGCCGAGCCCGATGCCTTTCTGCCTTGGAGTGAGGGGGCTTGATTCACAGCAGCAGGGACTCCAGGGTAACAGCCTTGAAGTGAGGTGACCATACATGCCAACACGCCGCATTCAGGAAAAATTGGCTTTAAAAATGGGTTTATTTTAGGTGACTCCCACCTGAAATGGTCCCTGTTTCAATAGAAGGGAATGGGGAAAATACACTCCCCGATTTTTTCCAAACTCCTCCACTTTCCTGTTTTAAAATGTTGGAATGGAGGGGTTGGACTGGTGCGTTGCGGTGACCAGCCCAACATGCTCACAACAGGGGTACGTGCCCTAATGCCCAGTAGAGGAGCCGCCAGCACACAGCAAGAGGTGGGGGGGGGGGGACACTTCCACACAATGTGCATCGAAGCTGCTCTCCAGGTCCTTCCGGATCCCGGAGCCACCTCCAGCTCTTATGGTCAAACTTCAGGCCACCTGAGCGGAGGGGGGTCTGGTTCTGAATTGTGGCCCCAAAGTCCATTGGTGTGAATACCCCCCTTATTGGACGACGACTGTGTGAGTGTGTGAGCACCTCTAAGCATGGAATTGGGTTTGCCTTTCACTGTCTCTACAGTAATGGCCATTACATTACTGACGTGAAGAAGTGTGTGAGAGTCGGACATTCTCATCGCTGCACTTGGTCGCTGTCACGGCAGGAGGGCTCCAGAGGGGCCCCTGCCCTGCAAGGTATAAACTCCTACAGCATATAAGCCTGCGAGGAGACAGACTCGTCCCTTATCCATTAACCTGAGATGTGACTGCCTCCCTGTGCATCTGCGTGTTATGTGACTGACTCCACCCCAGCCCTTCCAGCCATGAAGCAGCGAGTCCACACTGCTCTGCCCGTGAAGGCCTGGCCTCCTGCCAGCTGTATGACAGCGCTGCTGAGGCCCCGGACTGGAGCCAGCCTGCCGTGACTGTACCATGGGGACGACGGCACCATCACCAGGCCCCACCCCATGCAGGTGTGCATCTTGCGGCTTGTTGAAGGTATCTCCAGGGAGATATGTCTGCGGGGTGGTCAGCCCACACAGCCTTCTTAGAGCCACAATGGACTCGTATCCCAAAGGCAGCGGCAGAGAGTGGCCGCGAGCCAGACTCAGGTGGGCGGAGGACGAGCCGGTCTGGCAACTTCCAGGATTACAACATATAGAACACTGAGGTCACACAACTGCAAACACACACCTGGGAATGCACAGAGTTCTGACCCGTTGTGTACATTCGGTGGCTTCGCCAGACATCTCACTTCTCACTGAGCGCATCTTCCCACTCCTTAGAGCACGGGTGCACCCTCTCACTGAGTGTGAGTCCCACTCCTCAGAGCACGGGTACACTCACTGAGTGGGAGTCCCAATCCTCTGAGCACGAGTGCACTCACTGAGTGTGAGTCCCACTCCTCAGAGCACGGGTGCACTCGCTGAGTGTGAGTCGCACTCTATAGAGCACGGTGCACTCGCTGAGTGTAAGTCCACCTCCTCAGAGCACGGGTGCACTCGCTGAGTGTGAGTCTCACTCTATAGAGCATAGGTGCACTCGCTGAGTGTAATTCCCCCTCCTCAGAGCATGGGTGCACTCGCTGAGTGTGAGTCCCCCTCCTCAGGGCACAGGTGCACTCACTGAGTGTGAGTCTCACTCATCAGAGCACGGGTGCACTCGCTGAGTGTGAGTCTCACTCTATAGAGCACGGGTGCACTCGCTGAGTGGGAGTCCCAATCCTCTGAGCACGAGTGCACTCACTGAGTGTGAGTCCCACTCCTCAGAGCACGGGTGCACTCGCTGAGTGTAAGTCCCCCTCCTCAGAGCACGGGTGCACTCGCTGAGTGTGTGTCTCACTTTATAGAGCACAGGTGCACTCGCTGAGTGCAAGTCCCCCTCCTCAGAGCACGGGTGCACTCGCTGAGTGTAAGTACCCCTCCTCAGAGCACGGGTGCACTCGCTGAGTGTAAGTCCCCCTCCTCAGGGCACGGGTGCACTCACTGAGTGTGAGTCTCACTCATCAGAGCACGGGTGCACTCGCTGAGTGTGAGTCCCACTCATCAGAGCACGGGTGCACTCGCTAAATGTGAGTTCCACTCCTCAGAGCACAGGTGCACTTGCTGAGTGTAAGTCCCCCTCCTCAGAGCACGGGTGCACTCGCTGAGTGTGAATCTCACTCAATAGAGAACGGGTGCATTCACTGAGTGTGAGTCCCTCTCATCAGAGCATGGGTGCACTCGCTAAGTGTGAGTCCCCCTTCTCAGAGCACGGGTGCACTCGCTGAGTGTGAGTCCCCCTCCTCAGAGCACGGATGCACTCACTGAGTGCGAGTCCCACTCATCAGAGCACGGGTGCACTCGCTGAGTGTGAGTCCCACTCATCAGAGCACGGATGCACTCGCTAAGTGTGATTCCCACTCCTAAGAGCACGGGTGCACTCACTGAGTGTGAGTCTCACTCTATAGAGCACGGGTGCACTCGCTGAGTGTAAGTCCCCCTCCTCAGAGCACGGGTGCACTCGCTGAGTGTGAGTACCCTTCCTCAGAGCACGGGTGCACTCACTGAGTGTGAGTCCCACTCATCAGACCACGGGCGCACTCGCTGATTGTGAGTCCCACTCATCAGAGCACGGTGCACTCGTTAAGTGTGAGTCCCACTTCTCAGAGCACAGGTGCACTCACTGAGTGTGAGTCCCACTCCTCAGAGCCCGGGTGCACTCGCTGAGTGTAAGTCCCCCTCCTCAGAGCACGGGTGCACTCGCTGAGTGTGAGTCCCCCTCCTCAGAGCAAGGGTGCACTCGCTGAGTGTGAGTCTCACTCAATAGAGCACAGGTGCACTCACTGAGTGTAAGTCTTCCTCCTCAGAGCACGGGTGCACTCGCTGAGTGTGAGTCCCCCTCCTCAGAACACGGGTGCACTCGCTGAGTGTGAGTCCCACTCATCAGAGCATGGGTGCACTCGCTGAGTGTGAGTCCCACTCATCAGAGCATGGGTGCACTCGGTGAGTATAAGTCCCACTCCCCAGAGCACTGGTGCACTCGCTGAGTGTGAGTCCCACTCCTGAGAGCACGATGCACTCGCTGAGTGTGAGTCCCACTCCTCAGAGCACGATGCGCTAACTGAGTGTGAGTCCCACTCCTCAGAGCACAGGTGTGCTCACTGATTGCATCATCCCACTCCTCAGAGCACGGGTGCACTCGCTGAGTGTGAGTCCCACTCCTCAGAGCATGATGCACTAACTGAGTGTGAGTCCAACTCCTCAGAGCACGATGCACTAACTGAGTGTGAGTTCCACTCCTCAGAGCATGATGCACTAGCTGAGCGTGAGTCCCACTCCTCAGAGCACGGGTGCACTAGCTGAGCGTGAGTCCCACTCCTCAGAGCACGGGTGCACTTGCTGAGTGTGAGTCCCATTCCTCAGAGCAAGGGTGCACTCACTGAGTGTGAGTCTCACTCCTCGGAGCACAGGTGCACTCAATGTGTCATCTCACTCCTCAGAGCACGGGTGCACTTGCTGAGTGTGAGTTCCTCTCCTAAGAGCACGGGTGCACTCGCTGAGTGTGAGTCCCACTCCTCAGAGCATGAGTGCACTCACTGAGTGTGAGTCCCACTCCTCAGAGCACGGGTGTACTCGCTGAGTGTGAGTTCCACTCCTAAGAGCATAGGTGTGCTCACTGATTGCATCATCTCACTCCTCAGGGCATGGGTTCACTACCTGAGTGTGAGTCCCACTCCTCAGAGCACGTGTGCACTCGCTGAGTGTGAGTCCCACTCCTCACAGCACGGGTGCACTTGCTGAGTGTGAGTCCCACTCCTCAGAGCACGGGTGCACTCGCTGAGTGTGAGTCCCACTCCTCAGAGCACGGGTGCACTCACTGTCATCCCACTCTTCAGAGCACAGGTGCACTCACTGAGTGTGAGTCCCACTCTTCAGAGCATGGGTGCACTCGCTGAGTGTGAGTCCTACTCCTCAGAGCACGGGTGCACTCGATGAGTGTAACTCCCACTCCTCAGAACACGGGTGCACTTGCTAAGTGTGAGTCCCACTCCTCAGAGCACAGGTGCACTCGCTGAGTGTGATTTCCACTCTTCAGAGCATGGGTGCACTCGCTGAGTGTGAGTCCCACTCATCAGAACGCGGGTGCACTCGCTGAGTGTGAGTCCCACTCCTCAAAGCACGGGTGCACTCGCTTTCATCCCACTCCTCAGAGCACAGGTGCACTCACTGAGTGTGAGTCCTATTCCTAAGAGCACGGGTGCACTAGCTGAGTGTGAGTCCTACTCTTCAGAGCATGGGTGCACTCGCTGAGTGTGAGTCCCACTCATCAGAACACGGGTGCACTCGCTGAGTGTGAGTCCCACTCCTCAGCACACGGGTGCACTCGCTGAGTGTGAGTCCTACTCTTCAGAGCACGGGTGCCCTCGCTGAGTGTGAGCCCCACTCCTCAAAGCACGGGTGCACTCGCTGTCATCCCACTCCTCAGAGCACAGGTGCACTCACTGAGTGTGAGTCCTACTCCTAAGAGCACGGGTGCACTCACTGAGTGTGAGCCTCACTCCTCAGAGCACGGGTGCACTCACTGTCATCCCACTCCTAAGAGCACAGCTGCACTCACTGAGTGTGAGTCCCATTCCTAAGAGCACAGGTGCACTCGCTGAGTGAGTCATCCCACTCCTCAGAGCACGGGTGCACTCGCTGAGTGTGAGTCCCACTCCTCAGAGCACGGGTGCACACGATGAGTGTGAGTCCTACTCTTCAGAGCACGGGTGCAATCGCTGAGTGTGAGCCCCACTCCTCAGAGCACGGGTGCACTTGCTGAGTGTGAGTCCCACTCATCAGAGCATGGTGCACTCGTTAAGTGTGAGTCCCACTCCTCAGAGCACAGGTGCACTCTCTGAGTGTGAGTCCCACTCCTCAGAGCACGAGTGCACTCGCTGAGTGTGAGTCCCACTCCTCGGGGCACGGGTGCACTCACTGTCATCCCACTCCTCAGAGCACAGGTGCACTCACTGAGTGTGAGTCCCATTCCTAAGAGCGCGGGTGCACTCACTGAGTGCGTCATCCCACTCCTCAGAGCACGGGTGCACACGCTGAGTATGAGTCTCACTCTATAGAGCACAAGTGCACTCTCTGAGTGTGTGTCTCACTTTATAGAGCACGGTGCACTCGCTGAGTGTAAGTCCCCCTCCTCAGAGCACGGGTGCACTCGCTGAGTGTGAGTCTCACTCTATAGAGCATAGGTGCACTCGCTGAGTGTAATTCCCCCTCCTCAGAGCATGGGTGCACTCGCTGAGTGTGAGTCCCCCTCCTCAGGGCACGGGTGCACTCACTGTGTGTGAGTCTCACTCATCAGAGCACGGGTGCACTCGCTGAGTGTGAGTCTCACTCTATAGAGCACGGGTGCACTCGCTGAGTGGGAGTCCCAATCCTCTGAGCATGAGTGCACTCACTGAGTGTGAGTCCCACTCCTCAGAGCACGGGTGCACTCGCTGAGTGTAAGTCCCCCTCCTCAGAGCACGGGTGCACTCGCTGAGTGTGTGTCTCACTTTATAGAGCACAGGTGCACTCGCTGAGTGTAAGTCCCCCTCCTCAGAGCACGGGTGCACTCGCTGAGTGTAAGTACCCCTCCTCAGAGCACGGGTGCACTCGCTGAGTGTAAGTCCCCCTCCTCAGGGCACGGGTGCACTCACTGAGTGTGAGTCTCACTCATCAGAGCACGGGTGCACTCGCTGAGTGTGAGTCCCACTCATCAGAGCACGGGTGCACTCGCTAAATGTGAGTTCCACTCCTCAGAGCACAGGTGCACTTGCTGAGTGTAAGTCCCCTCCTCAGAGCACGGGTGCACTCGCTGAGTGTGAATCTCACTCAATAGAGAACGGGTGCACTCACTGAGTGTGAGTCCCTCTCATCAGAGCATGGGTGCACTCGCTAAGTGTGAGTCCCCCTCCTCAGAGCACGGGTGCACTAGCTGAGTGTGAGTCCCCCTCCTCAGAGCACGGATGCACTCACTGAGTGCGAGTCCCACTCAGAGCACGGGTGCACTCGCTGAGTGTGAGTCCCACTCATCAGAGCACGGATGCACTCGCTAAGTGTGAGTCCCCCTCCTAAGAGCACGGGTGCACTCACTGAGTGTGAGTCTCACTCTATAGAGCACGGGTGCACTCGCTGAGTGTAAGTCCCCCTCCTCAGAGCACGGGTGCACTCGCTGAGTGTGAGTACCCTTCCTCAGAGCACGGGTGCACTCACTGAGTGTGAGTCCCACTCATCAGACCACGGGCGCACTCGCTGATTGTGAGTCCCACTCATCAGAGCACGGTGCACTCGTTAAGTGTGAGTCCCACTTCTCAGAGCACAGGTGCACTCACTGAGTGTGAGTCCCACTCCTCAGAGCCCGGGTGCACTCGCTGAGTGTAAGTCCCCCTCCTCAGAGCACGGGTGCACTCGCTGAGTGTGAGTCCCCCTCCTCAGAGCACGGGTGCACTCGCTGAGTGTGAGTCTCACTCAATAGAGCACAGGTGCACTCACTGAGTGTAAGTCTTCCTCCTCAGAGCACGGGTGCACTCGCTGAGTGAGTCCCCCTCCTCAGAACACGGGTGCACTCGCTGAGTGTGTGTCCCACTCATCAGAGCATGGGTGCACTCGCTGAGTGTGAGTCCCACTCATCAGAGCATGGGTGCACTCGGTGAGTGTAAGTCCCACTCCCCAGAGCACTGGTGCACTCGCTGAGTGTGAGTCCCACTCCTGAGAGCACGATGCACTCGCTGAGTGTGAGTCCCACTCCTCAGAGCACGATGCGCTAACTGAGTGTGAGTCCCACTCCTCAGAGCACAGGTGTGCTCACTGATTGCATCATCCCACTCTTCAGAGCACGGGTGCACTCGCTGAGTGTGAGTCCCACTCCTCAGAGCACGATGCACTAACTGAGTGTGAGTCCAACTCCTCAGAGCACGATGCACTAACTGAGTGTGAGTTCCACTCCTCAGAGCATGATGCACTAGCTGAGCGTGAGTCCCACTCCTCAGAGCACGGGTGCACTAGCTGAGCGTGAGTCCCACTCCTCAGAGCACGGGTGCACTTGCTGAGTGTGAGTCCCATTCCTCAGAGCAAGGGTGCACTCACTGAGTGTGAGTCTCACTCCTCGGAGCACAGGTGCACTCAATGTGTCATCTCACTCCTCAGAGCACGGGTGCACTTGCTGAGAGTGAGTTCCTCTCCTAAGAGCACGGGTGCACTCGCTGAGTGTGAGTCCCACTCCTCAGAGCATGAGTGCACTCACTGAGTGTGAGTCCCACTCCTCAGAGCACGGGTGTACTCGCTGAGTGTGAGTTCCACTCCTAAGAGCATAGGTGTGCTCACTGATTGCATCATCTCACTCCTCAGGGCATGGGTTCACTACCTGAGTGTGAGTCTGACTCCTCAGAGTACGGGTGCACTCGCTGAGTGTGAGTCTGACTCCTCAGAGCACAGGTGCACTCGCTGTGTGTGAGTCCCACTCCTCAGAGCACGGATGCACTAGCTAAATCTGAGTTCCACTCCTCAGAGCACAGGTCTGACTCCTCAGAGCACGGGTGCACTCACTGAGTGTGAGCCTCACTCCTCAGAGCACGGGTGCACTCACTGTCATCTCACTCCTCAGAGCGCAGGTGCACTCGCTGAGTGTGAGTCCCACTCCTCAGAGCACGTGTGCACTCGCTGAGTGTGAGTCCCACTCCTCACAGCACGGGTGCACTTGCTGAGTGTGAGTCCCACTCCTCAGAGCACAGGTGCACTCGCTGAGTGTGAGTCCCACTCCTCAGAGCACGGGTGCACTCACTGTCATCCCACTCTTCAGAGCACAGGTGCACTCACTGAGTGTGAGTCCCACTCTTCAGAGCATGGGTGCACTCGCTGAGTGTGAGTCCTACTCCTCAGAGCACGGGTGCACTCGATGAGTGTAACTCCCACTCCTCAGAACACGGGTGCACTTGCTAAGTGTGAGTCCCACTCCTCAGAGCACAGGTGCACTCGCTGAGTGTGAATTCCACTCTTCAGAGCATGGGTGCACTCGCTGAGTGTGAGTCCCACTCATCAGAACGCGGGTGCACTCGCTGAGTGTGAGTCCCACTCCTCAAAGCACGGGTGCACTCGCTTTCATCCCACTCCTCAGAGCACAGGTGCACTCACTGAGTGTGAGTCCTATTCCTAAGAGCACGGGTGCACTAGCTGAGTGTGAGTCCTACTCTTCAGAGCATGGGTGCACTCGCTGAGTGTGAGTCCCACTCATCAGAACACGGGTGCACTCGCTGAGTGTGAGTCCCACTCCTCAGCACACGGGTGCACTCGCTGAGTGTGAGTCCTACTCTTCCAGAGCACGGGTGCCCTCGCTGAGTGTGAGCCCCACTCCTCAAAGCACGGGTGCACTCGCTGTCATCCCACTCCTCAGAGCACAGGTGCACTCACTGAGTGTGAGTCCTACTCCTAAGAGCATGGGTGCACTCGCTGAGTGAGTCATCCCACTCCTCAGAGCACAGGTGCACTCGCTGAGTGTGAGTCCCACTCCTCAGAGCACGGGTGCACTCGATGAGTGTGAGTCCTACTCTTCAGAGCACGGGTGCACTTGCTGAGTGTGAGTCCCACTCATCAGAGCACGGGTGCTTTTGCTGAGTGTGAGTCCCACTCCTCAGAGCACGGGTGTACTCGCTGAGTGTGAGTTCCACTCCTAAGAGCATAGGTGTGCTCACTGATTGCATCATCTCACTCCTCAGGGCATGGGTTCACTACCTGAGTGTGAGTCTGACTCCTCAGAGCACGGGTGCACTCGCTGAGTGTGAGTCTGACTCCTCAGAGCACAGGTGCACTCGCTGTGTGTGAGTCCCACTCCTCAGAGCACGGGTGCTATCGCTGAGTGTGAGTCTGACTCCTCAGAGCACGGGTGCACTCACTGAGTGTGAGCCTCACTCCTCAGAGCACGGGTGCACTCACTGTCATCTCACTCCTCAGAGCGCAGGTGCACTCGATGAGTGTGAGTCCCACTCCTCAGAGCACGTGTGCACTCGCTGAGTGTGAGTCCCACTCCTCACAGCATGGGTGCACTTGCTGAGTGTGAGTCCCACTCCTCCAGAGCACGGGTGCACTCGCTGAGTGTGAGTCCCACTCCTCCAGAGCACGGGTGCACTCACTGTCATCCCACTCTTCAGAGCACAGGTGCACTCACTGAGTGTGAGTCCCACTCTTCAGAGCATGGGTGCACTCGCTGAGTGTGAGTCCTACTCCTCAGAGCACGGGTGCACTCGATGAGTGTAACTCCCACTCCTCAGAACACGGGTGCACTTGCTAAGTGTGAGTCCCACTCCTCAGAGCACAGGTGCACTCGCTGAGTGTGATTTCCACTCTTCAGAGCATGGGTGCACTCGCTGAGTGTGAGTCCCACTCATCAGAACGCGGGTGCACTCGCTGAGTGTGAGTCCCACTCCTCAAAGCACGGGTGCACTCGCTTTCATCCCACTCCTCAGAGCACAGGTGCACTCACTGAGTGTGAGTCCTATTCCTAAGAGCACGGGTGCACTAGCTGAGTGTGAGTCCTACTCTTCAGAGCATGGGTGCACTCGCTGAGTGTGAGTCCCACTCATCAGAACACGGGTGCACTCGCTGAGTGTGAGTCCCACTCCTCAGCACACGGGTGCACTCGCTGAGTGTGAGTCCTACTCTTCAGAGCACGGGTGCCCTCGCTGAGTGTGAGCCCCACTCCTCAAAGCACGGGTGCACTCGCTGTCATCCCACTCCTCAGAGCACAGGTGCACTCACTGAGTGTGAGTCCTACTCCTAAGAGCACGGGTGCACTCACTGAGTGTGAGCCTCACTCCTCAGAGCACGGGTGCACTCACTGTCATCCCACTCCTAAGAGCACAGCTGCACTCACTGAGTGTGAGTCCCATTCCTAAGAGCACAGGTGCACTCGCTGAGTGAGTCATCCCACTCCTCAGAGCACGGGTGCACTCGCTGAGTGTGAGTCCCACTCCTCAGAGCACGGGTGCACTCGATGAGTGTGAGTCCTACTCTTCAGAGCACGGGTGCAATCGCTGAGTGTGAGCCCCACTCCTCAGAGCACGGGTGCACTTGCTGAGTGTGAGTCCCACTCATCAGAGCACGGGTGCACTTGCTGAGTGTGAGTCCCACTCCTCAGAGCACAGGTGCACTCTCTGAGTGTGAGTCCCACTCCTCAGAGCACGAGTGCACTCGCTGAGTGTGAGTCCCACTCCTCGGGGCACGGGTGCACTCACTGTCATCCCACTCCTCAGAGCACAGGTGCACTCACTGAGTGTGAGTCCCATTCCTAAGAGCGCGGGTGCACTCACTGAGTGCGTCATCCCACTCCTCAGAGCACGGGTGCACGCGCTGAGTATGAGTCTCACTCTATAGAGCACAAGTGCACTCTCTGAGTGTGTGTCTCACTTTATAGAGCACGGTGCACTCGCTGAGTGTAAGTCCCCCTCCTCAGAGCACGGGTGCACTCGCTGAGTGTGAGTCTCACTCTATAGAGCATAGGTGCACTCGCTGAGTGTAATTCCCCCTCCTCAGAGCATGGGTGCACTCGCTGAGTGTGAGTCCCCCTCCTCAGGGCACGGGTGCACTCACTGAGTGTGAGTCTCACTCATCAGAGCACGGGTGCACTCGCTGAGTGTGAGTCTCACTCTATAGAGCACGGGTGCACTCGCTGAGTGGGAGTCCCAATCCTCTGAGCACGAGTGCACTCACTGAGTGTGAGTCCCACTCCTCAGAGCACGGGTGCACTCGCTGAGTGTAAGTCCCCCTCCTCAGAGCACGGGTGCACTCGCTGAGTGTGTGTCTCACTTTATAGAGCACAGGTGCACTCGCTGAGTGTAAGTCCCCCTCCTCAGAGCACGGGTGCACTCGCTGAGTGTAAGTCCCCCTCCTCAGGGCACGGGTGCACTCACTGAGTGTGAGTCTCACTCATCAGAGCACGGGTGCACTCGCTGAGTGTGAGTCCCACTCATCAGAGCACGGGTGCACTCGCTAAATGTGAGTTCCACTCCTCAGAGCACAGGTGCACTTGCTGAGTGTAAGTCCCCCTCCTCAGAGCACGGGTGCACTCGCTGAGTGTGAATCTCACTCAATAGAGAACGGGTGCACTCACTGAGTGTGAGTCCCTCTCATCAGAGCATGGGTGCACTCGCTAAGTGTGAGTCCCCCTCCTCCAGAGCACGGGTGCACTAGCTGAGTGTGAGTCCCCTCCTCAGAGCACGGATGCACTCACTGAGTGCGAGTCCCACTCATCAGAGCACGGGTGCACTCGCTGAGTGTGAGTAACACTCATCAGAGCACGGATGCACTCGCTAAGTGTGATTCACACTCCTAAGAGCACGGGTGCACTCACTGAGTGTGAGTCTCACTCTATAGAGCACGGGTGCACTCGCTGAGTGTAAGTCCCCCTCCTCAGAGCACGGGTGCACTCGCTGAGTGTGAGTACCCTTCCTCAGAGCACGGGTGCCCTCGCTGAGTGTGAGCCCCACTCCTCAAAGCACGGGTGCACTCGCTGTCATCCCACTCCTCAGAGCACAGGTGCACTCACTGAGTGTGAGTCCTACTCCTAAGAGCACGGGTGCACTCGCTGAGTGAGTCATCCCACTCCTCAGAGCACAGGTGCACTCGCTGAGTGTGAGTCCCACTCCTCAGAGCACGGGTGCACTCGATGAGTGTGAGTCCTACTCTTCAGAGCACGGGTGCAATCGCGGAGTGTGAGCCCCACTCCTCAGAGCACGGGTGCACTTGCTGAGTGTGAGTCCCACTCATCAGAGCACGGGTGCTTTTGCTGAGTGTGAGTCCCACTCCTCAGAGCACGGGTGTACTCGCTGAGTGTGAGTTCCACTCCTAAGAGCATAGGTGTGCTCACTGATTGCATCATCTCACTCCTCAGAACACGGGTGCACTTGCTAAGTGTGAGTCCCACTCCTCAGAGCACAGGTGCACTCGCTGAGTGTGATTTCCACTCTTCAGAGCATGGGTGCACTCGCTGAGTGTGAGTCCCACTCATCAGAACGCGGGTGCACTCGCTGAGTGTGAGTCCCACTCCTCAAAGCACGGGTGCACTCGCTTTCATCCCACTCCTCAGAGCACAGGTGCACTCACTGAGTGTGAGTCCTATTCCTAAGAGCACGTGTGCACTAGCTGAGTGTGAGTCCTACTCTTCAGAGCATGGGTGCACTCGCTGAGTGTGAGTCCCACTCATCAGAACACGGGTGCACTCGCTGAGTGTGAGTCCCACTCCTCAGCACACGGGTGCACTCGCTGAGTGTGAGTCCTACTCTTCCAGAGCACGGGTGCCCTCGCTGAGTGTGAGCCCCACTCCTCAAAGCACGGGTGCACTCGCTGTCATCCCACTCCTCAGAGCACAGGTGCACTCACTGAGTGTGAGTCCTACTCCTAAGAGCACGGGTGCACTCACTGAGTGTGAGCCTCACTCCTCAGAGCACGGGTGCACTCACTGTCATCCCACTCCTAAGAGCACAGCTGCACTCACTGAGTGTGAGTCCCATTCCTAAGAGCACAGGTGCACTCGCTGAGTGAGTCATCCCACTCCTCAGAGCACGGGTGCACTCGCTGAGTGTGAGTCCCACTCCTCAGAGCACGGGTGCACTCGATGAGTGTGAGTCCTACTCTTCAGAGCACGGGTGCAATCGCTGAGTGTGAGCCCCACTCCTCAGAGCACGGGTGCACTTGCTGAGTGTGAGTCCCACTCATCAGAGCACGGGTGCACTTGCTGAGTGTGAGTCCCACTCCTCAGAGCACAGGTGCACTCTCTGAGTGTGAGTCCCACTCCTCAGAGCACGAGTGCACTCGCTGAGTGTGAGTCCCACTCCTCGGGGCACGGGTGCACTCACTGTCATCCCACTCCTCAGAGCACAGGTGCACTCACTGAGTGTGAGTCCCATTCCTAAGAGCGCGGGTGCACTCACTGAGTGCGTCATCCCACTCCTCAGAGCACGGGTGCACGCGCTGAGTATGAGTCTCACTCTATAGAGCACAAGTGCACTCTCTGAGTGTGTGTCTCACTTTATAGAGCACGGTGCACTCGCTGAGTGTAAGTCCCCCTCCTCAGAGCACGGGTGCACTCGCTGAGTGTGAGTCTCACTCTATAGAGCATAGGTGCACTCGCTGAGTGTAATTCCCCCTCCTCAGAGCATGGGTGCACTCGCTGAGTGTGAGTCCCCCTCCTCAGGGCACGGGTGCACTCACTGAGTGTGAGTCTCACTCATCAGAGCACGGGTGCACTCGCTGAGTGTGAGTCTCACTCTATAGAGCACGGGTGCACTCGCTGAGTGGGAGTCCCAATCCTCTGAGCACGAGTGCACTCACTGAGTGTGAGTCCCACTCCTCAGAGCACGGGTGCACTCGCTGAGTGTAAGTCCCCCTCCTCAGAGCACGGGTGCACTCGCTGAGTGTGTGTCTCACTTTATAGAGCACAGGTGCACTCGCTGAGTGTAAGTCCCCCTCCTCAGAGCACGGGTGCACTCGCTGAGTGTAAGTACCCCTCCTCAGAGCACGGGTGCACTCGCTGAGTGTAAGTCCCCCTCCTCAGGGCACGGGTGCACTCACTGAGTGTGAGTCTCACTCATCAGAGCACGGGTGCACTCGCTGAGTGTGAGTCCCACTCATCAGAGCACGGGTGCACTCGCTAAATGTGAGTTCCACTCCTCAGAGCACAGGTGCACTTGCTGAGTGTAAGTCCCCCTCCTCAGAGCACGGGTGCACTCGCTGAGTGTGAATCTCACTCAATAGAGAACGGGTGCACTCACTGAGTGTGAGTCCCTCTCATCAGAGCATGGGTGCACTCGCTAAGTGTGAGTCCCCTCCTCAGAGCACGGGTGCACTAGCTGAGTGTGAGTCCCCCTCCTCAGAGCACGGATGCACTCACTGAGTGCGAGTCCCACTCATCAGAGCACGGGTGCACTCGCTGAGTGTGAGTAACACTCATCAGAGCACGGATGCACTCGCTAAGTGTGATTCCCACTCCTAAGAGCACGGGTGCACTCACTGAGTGTGAGTCTCACTCTATAGAGCACGGGTGCACTCGCTGAGTGTAAGTCCCCCTCCTCAGAGCACGGGTGCACTCGCTGAGTGTGAGTACCCTTCCTCAGAGCACGGGTGCCCTCGCTGAGTGTGAGCCCCACTCCTCAAAGCACGGGTGCACTCGCTGTCATCCCACTCCTCAGAGCACAGGTGCACTCACTGAGTGTGAGTCCTACTCCTAAGAGCACGGGTGCACTCGCTGAGTGAGTCATCCCACTCCTCAGAGCACAGGTGCACTCGCTGAGTGTGAGTCCCACTCCTCAGAGCACGGGTGCACTCGATGAGTGTGAGTCCTACTCTTCAGAGCACGGGTGCAATCGCGGAGTGTGAGCCCCACTCCTCAGAGCACGGGTGCACTTGCTGAGTGTGAGTCCCACTCATCAGAGCACGGGTGCTTTTGCTGAGTGTGAGTCCCACTCCTCAGAGCACGGGTGTACTCGCTGAGTGTGAGTTCCACTCCTAAGAGCATAGGTGTGCTCACTGATTGCATCATCTCACTCCTCAGGGCATGGGTTCACTACCTGAGTGTGAGTCTGACTCCTCAGAGCACGGGTGCACTCGCTGAGTGTGAGTCTGACTCCTCAGAGCACAGGTGCACTCGCTGTGTGTGAGTCCCACTCCTCAGAGCACGGGTGCTATCGCTGAGTGTGAGTCTGACTCCTCAGAGCACGGGTGCACTCACTGAGTGTGAGCCTCACTCCTCAGAGCACGGGTGCACTCACTGTCATCTCACTCCTCAGAGTGCAGGTGCACTCGCTGAGTGTGAGTCCCACTCCTCAGAGCACGTGTGCACTCGCTGAGTGTGAGTCCCACTCCTCACAGCACGGGTGCACTTGCTGAGTGTGAGTCCCACTCCTCAGAGCACGGGTGCACTCGCTGAGTGTGAGTCCCACTCCTCAGAGCACGGGTGCACTCACTGTCATCCCACTCTTCAGAGCACAGGTGCACTCACTGAGTGTGAGTCCCACTCTTCAGAGCATGGGTGCACTCGCTGAGTGTGAGTCCTACTCCTCAGAGCACGGGTGCACTCGATGAGTGTAACTCCCACTCCTCAGAACACGGGTGCACTTGCTAAGTGTGAGTCCCACTCCTCAGAGCACAGGTGCACTCGCTGAGTGTGATTTCCACTCTTCAGAGCATGGGTGCACTCGCTGAGTGTGAGTCCCACTCATCAGAACGCGGGTGCACTCGCTGAGTGTGAGTCCCACTCCTCAAAGCACGGGTGCACTCGCTTTCATCCCACTCCTCAGAGCACAGGTGCACTCACTGAGTGTGAGTCCTATTCCTAAGAGCACGGGTGCACTAGCTGAGTGTGAGTCCTACTCTTCAGAGCATGGGTGCACTCGCTGAGTGTGAGTCCCACTCATCAGAACACGGGTGCACTCGCTGAGTGTGAGTCCCACTCCTCAGCACACGGGTGCACTCGCTGAGTGTGAGTCCTACTCTTCAGAGCACGGGTGCCCTCGCTGAGTGTGAGCCCCACTCCTCAAAGCACGGGTGCACTCGCTGTCATCCCACTCCTCAGAGCACAGGTGCACTCACTGAGTGTGAGTCCTACTCCTAAGAGCACGGGTGCACTCACTGAGTGTGAGCCTCACTCCTCAGAGCACGGGTGCACTCACTGTCATCCCACTCCTAAGAGCACAGCTGCACTCACTGAGTGTGAGTCCCATTCCTAAGAGCACAGGTGCACTCGCTGAGTGAGTCATCCCACTCCTCAGAGCACGGGTGCACTCGCTGAGTGTGAGTCCCACTCCTCAGAGCACAGGTGCACTCGATGAGTGTGAGTCCTACTCTTCAGAGCACGGGTGCAATCGCTGAGTGTGAGCCCCACTCCTCAGAGCACGGGTGCACTTGCTGAGTGTGAGTCCCACTCATCAGAGCACGGGTGCACTTGCTGAGTGTGAGTCCCACTCCTCAGAGCACAGGTGCACTCTCTGAGTGTGAGTCCCACTCCTCAGAGCACGAGTGCACTCGCTGAGTGTGAGTCCCACTCCTCGGGGCACGGGTGCACTCACTGTCATCCCACTCCTCAGAGCACAGGTGCACTCACTGAGTGTGAGTCCCATTCCTAAGAGCGCGGGTGCACTCACTGAGTGCGTCATCCCACTCCTCAGAGCACGGGTGCACGCGCTGAGTATGAGTCTCACTCTATAGAGCACAAGTGCACTCTCTGAGTGTGTGTCTCACTTTATAGAGCACGGTGCAATCGCTGAGTGTAAGTCCCCCTCCTCAGACCACGGGTGCACTCGCTGAGTGTGAGTCTCACTCTATAGAGCATAGGGTGCACTCGCTGAGTGTAATTCCCCCTCCTCAGAGCATGGGTGCACTCGCTGAGTGTGAGTCCCCCTCCTCAGGGCACGGGTGCACTCACTGAGTGTGAGTCTCACTCATCAGAGCACGGGTGCACTCGCTGAGTGTGAGTCTCACTCTATAGAGCACGGGTGCACTCGCTGAGTGGGAGTCCCAATCCTCTGAGCACGAGTGCACTCACTGAGTGTGAGTCCCACTCCTCAGAGCACGGGTGCACTCGCTGAGTGTAAGTCCCCCTCCTCAGAGCACGGGTGCACTCGCTGAGTGTGTGTCTCACTTTATAGAGCACAGGTGCACTCGCTGAGTGTAAGTCCCCCTCCTCAGAGCACGGGTGCACTCGCTGAGTGTAAGTACCCCTCCTCAGAGCACGGGTGCACTCGCTGAGTGTAAGTCCCCCTCCTCAGGGCACGGGTGCACTCACTGAGTGTGAGTCTCACTCATCAGAGCACGGGTGCACTCGCTGAGTGTGAGTCCCACTCATCAGAGCACGGGTGCACTCGCTAAATGTGAGTTCCACTCCTCAGAGCACAGGTGCACTTGCTGAGTGTAAGTCCCCCTCCTCAGAGCACGGGTGCACTCGCTGAGTGTGAATCTCACTCAATAGAGAACGGGTGCACTCACTGAGTGTGAGGCCCTCTCATCAGAGCATGGGTGCACTCGCTAAGTGTGAGTCCCCCTCCTCAGAGCACGGGTGCACTAGCTGAGTGTGAGTCCCCCTCCTCAGAGCACGGATGCACTCACTGAGTGCGAGTCCCACTCATCAGAGCACGGGTGCACTCGCTGAGTGTGAGTAACACTCATCAGAGCACGGATGCACTCGCTAAGTGTGATTCCCACTCCTAAGAGCACGGGTGCACTCACTGAGTGTGAGTCTCACTCTATAGAGCACGGGTGCACTCGCTGAGTGTAAGTCCCCCTCCTCAGAGCACGGGTGCACTCGCTGAGTGTGAGTACCCTTCCTCAGAGCACGGGTGCACTCACTGAGTGTGAGTCCCACTCATCAGACCACGGGTGCACTCGCTGATTGTGAGTCCCACTCATCAGAGCACGGTGCACTCGTTAAGTGTGAGTCCCACTTCTCAGAGCACAGGTGCACTCACTGAGTGTGAGTCCCACTCCTCAGAGCCCGGGTGCACTCGCTGAGTGTAAGTCCCCCTCCTCAGAGCACGGGTGCACTCGCTGAGTGTGAGTCCCCCTCCTCAGAGCACGGGTGCACTCCCTGAGTGTGAGTCTCACTCAATAGAGCACAGGTGCACTCACTGAGTATAAGTCTTCCTCCTCAGAGCACGGGTGCACTCGCTGAGTGTGAGTCCCCCTCCTTTGAACACGGGTGCACTCGCTGAGTGTGAGTCCCACTCATCAGAGCATGGGTGCACTCGCTGAGTGTGAGTCCCACTCATCAGAGCATGGGTGCACTCGCTGAGTGTGAGTCCCACTCCTGAGAGCACGATGCACTCGCTGAGTGTGAGTCCCACTCCTCAGAGCACGATGCGCTAACTGAGTGTGAGTCCCACTCCTCAGAGCACAGGTGTGCTCACTGATTGCATCATCCCACTCCTCAGAGCACGGGTGCACTCGCTGAGTGTGAGTCCCACTCCTCAGAGCACGATGCACTAACTGAGTGTGAGTCCAACTCCTCAGAGCACGATGCACTAACTGAGTGTGAGTTCCACTCCTCAGAGCATGATGCACTAGCTGAGCGTGAGTCCCACTCCTCAGAGCACGGGTGCACTAGCTGAGCGTGAGTCCCACTCCTCAGAGCACGGGTGCACTTGCTGAGTGTGAGTCCCATTCCTCAGAGCAAGGGTGCACTCACTGAGTGTGAGTCCCACTCCTCAGAGCACGGGTGTACTCGCTGAGTGTGAGTTCCACTCCTAAGAGCATAGGTGTGCTCACTGATTGCATCATCTCACTCCTCAGGGCATGGGTTCACTACCTGAGTGTGAGTCTGACTCCTCAGAGCACGGGTGCACTCGCTGAGTGTGAGTCTGACTCCTCAGAGCACAGATGCACTCGCTGTGTGTGAGTCCCACTCCTCAGAGCACGGGTGCACTCGCTGAGTGTGAGTCTGACTCCTCAGAGCACGGGTGCACTCACTGAGTGTGAGCCTCACTCCTCAGAGCACGGGTGCACTCACTGTCATCTCACTCCTCAGAGCGCAGGTGCACTCGCTGAGTGTGAGTCCCACTCCTCAGAGCACGTGTGCACTCGCTGAGTGTGAGTCCCACTCCTCACAGCACGGGTGCACTTGCTGAGTGTGAGTCCCACTCCTCAGAGCACGGGTGCACTCGCTGAGTGTGAGTCCCACTCCTCAGAGCACGGGTGCACTCACTGTCATCCCACTCTTCAGAGCACAGGTGCACTCACTGAGTGTGAGTCCCACTCTTCAGAGCATGGGTGCACACGCTGAGTGTGAGTCCTACTCCTCAGAGCACGGGTGCACTCGATGAGTGTAACTCCCACTCCTCAGAACACGGGTGCACTTGCTAAGTGTGAGTCCCACTGCTCAGAGCACAGGTGCACTCGCTGAGTGTGAATTCCACTCTTCAGAGCATGGGTGCACTCGCTGAGTGTGAGTCCCACTCATCAGAACGCGGGTGCACTCGCTGAGTGTGAGTCCCACTCCTCAAAGCACGGGTGCACTCGCTTTCATCCCACTCCTCAGAGCACAGGTGCACTCACTGAGTGTGAGTCCTATTCCTAAGAGCACGGGTGCACTAGCTGAGTGTGAGTCCTACTCTTCAGAGCATGGGTGCACTCGCTGAGTGTGAGTCCCACTCATCAGAACACGGGTGCACTCGCTGAGTGTGAGTCCCACTCCTCAGCACACGGGTGCACTCGCTGAGTGTGAGTCCTACTCTTCAGAGCACAGGTGCCCTCGCTGAGTGTGAGCCCCACTCCTCAAAACACGGGTGCACTCGCTGTCATCCCACTCCTCAGAGCACAGGTGCACTCACTGAGTGCGAGTCCTACTCCTAAGAGCACGGGTGCACTCACTGAGTGTGAGCCTCACTCCTCAGAGCACGGGTGCACTCACTGTCATCCCACTCCTAAGAGCACAGCTGCACTCACTGAGTGTGAGTCCCATTCCTAAGAGCACAGGTGCACTCGCTGAGTGAGTCATCCCACTTCTCAGAGCACGGGTGCACTCGCTGAGTGTGAGTCCCACTCCTCAGAGCACGGGTGCACTCGATGAGTGTGAGTCCTACTCTTCAGAGCACGGGTGCAATCGCTGAGTGTGAGCCCCACTCCTCAGAGCACGGGTGCACTTGCTGAGTGTGAGTCCCACTCATCAGAGCACGGGTGCACTTGCTGAGTGTGAGTCCCACTCCTCAGAGCACTGGTGCACTCTCTGAGTGTGAGTCCCACTCCTCAGAGCACGAGTGCACTCGCTGAGTGTGAGTCCCACTCCTCGGGGCACGGGTGCACTCACTGTCATCCCACTCCTCAGAGCACAGGTGCACTCACTGAGTGTGAGTCCCATTCCTAAGAGCGCGGGTGCACTCACTGAGTGCGTCATCCCACTCCTCAGAGCACGGGTGCACGCGCTGAGTATGAGTCTCACTCTATAGAGCACAAGTGCACTCACTGAGTGCGTCATCCCCCTCCTCAGAGCACGGGTGCACTCGCTGAGTGTGAGTCTCACTCTATAGAGCACTAGTGCACTCACTGTGTCATCTCACTCCTCAGAGATGAGCAGGGTCAAGACTGATTTGCATTTAGCTGGGTCCAAACTTGGGTGGTGTGGTGAGCAAAAGAACGATGGATTAAACCCAGATCTTTGTGACTGGGGGAGAATGTTTGCATTGTTCAGCATTCCGTCGATCTTTTGGCTTTTGTCGCCCTAAGTGGGAAGGGTATGCCCAGACGTGTGTCCCATGCTCACTGCACCACTGGATTTAAGCTAGCCTGGCTGATGAGGGATGATTCCCCGAAACAGGTCCTAGGATGCTGGTTTCCGGTCCAGGGAGGACCTGGCTTGGCAGTTCGGGTGCTGGTCTGTTCCCATGAGGAGCAGGGTCAAGACTGATTTGCATATGGCTGGGTCCAAACTGGGGTGGTGTGGTGAGCAAAAGAATGATGGATTAAACCCAGATCTTTGTAACTGGGGATGAATGGTTTGCATTGTTCAGAATTCAGTCCATCATTTGTTCTTTTTGCTTTTGTCGCCTTAAGTGGGAAGGGGATGCCCAGACTTGGGACCAGTGCTCACTGGATTCAAGAGAAACCGGTCCCAGGATGCGTGTTTCCGGTCTAGGGAGGACCTGGTTTGGCAGTTCAGGCTGGACTGTTCCCATGAGGAGCAGGGTCAAGACTGATTTGCATACAGCTGGGCCCAAACTGGGTTGGCGTGGTGAGCAAAAGAACAATGGATTAAACCCAGATCTTTGTGACTGAGGGTGAATGCTTGCATTGTTCAGCATTCCGTCTATCATTTGTTCTTTTTTACTTTTATCCCACTCTTCAGAACACAGGTGCACTCGTTGAGTGTGAGTCTCACTCCTCAGAGCATGGGTGCACTCACTGTGTCATCTCACTCCTCAGAGCACGGGTGCACTCACTTAGTGTGAGTCCCACTCCTCAGAGCACGGGTGCACTCGCTGAGTGTAAGTCCCACTCCTCAGAGCATCTGTGCACTCGCAGAGTGTGAATCTCACTCCTCAGAGCACAGATGTACTCACAGTGTCATTCCACTCCTCACAGCATGGGTTTATACTCACTGAATGCGTCATCCCACTCCTTAGAGCATGGGCGCGCTCGCTGAGTGTTAGTTTCACTCCTCAGAGCACGAGTTCACTCACTGAGTGTGAATCTCACTCCTCAGAGCGCAGGTGCAGAACTGTTATGAACCCCAATATACCCCAATATAGGCCTAGGTAGCTACACAGCCTTTTATCTACATCTGTCCTACCATTGTTCTACATAACGGGTTTGGCGCTCACCTAGCTAGGTGCTACATGATTGTCGTGTGGCTGTCTCCGAAAACTAGCCTCATGTATTATGCATGAGGATTCTCAGTATCACAGCAGGATTACCATCTTCTGCATATTAACTCTGTATAAGGGTCACCTCTATCGTCATCCTTGCCTGACATGTCCATAGTACACTTCTAGGTAGAACCCCTGAGGGTACCTTTTGGGTATATAAGCACTACATCTTCACTGGGCAGAGTAGAGGAAAAAAAGACTTCCATTCTGAAACGCTGACGCGAGACGCTGAGGTTCCTGCACAGAGACACTCCAGCACGCAGTTTTTCTGACATGCCTCGCAGGGTGTCCTTCTTGAGACCAAGACGGGGTCCTTCACTCTCCCACATCAGGTAAAGGGGTTGGCTTAATCCTAAGGGGATTCTTGGCTATACACCTACATACATGCGAAGTACACTTAGGTACATCTAGTTAGGGTTGCTTCGTAGGAGTATGCATTATTACTGCCATGTATCTATATGCCTGCATATATTCATTGTTTTAGCACTATGGTAGAATTCTACCTGTTCTTTAGTCTGTTGGTGCTTATAACCATATATATTTGTTTCTGTCTCATGGTTGTTGCAGCACACGTATTTTACACTAGAATGACGCTGGTTCAATAAATGTTTATTGAGAAACGTCCCCACTGTTTATTTTGCGTATCTCTCTGAGACAAAGTGAGCACGAGTGACTGAGCGAAAAGTACTGTACTGTTTCCACGATCCCTGAGGGGTCAGGGTTGTCATGTTCGATAGTTGCCAGAAGCTATTCGCTCCTTGGAAAGAGGGGCTCGTAGTGGCACTGTGAGCTAGCAGGACTAACAGACCAACATATCCTTTGGGGGTGTCTGGAATCAGTCTGGGCAACGATACCTTAGTTTATGTTGTCTAAACGCGCAGATCCTCTATAGATCTGTAGGAACAACATGACATTTAGCGGTCAAATCTGAGTAGTTCAGTCATGCTTTCTAAGAGACCACTACTCACATTTACCCAGAGACGTCTGGAGTGGGAAGGGAAAAATCCGTAGCAGCTGAGTAGGTTTATCCTATGTATTAGCTGTAGGTTTATTCAAGCTTTAAGGATTGTAGTTCCCTACATTGTGCATAAGACCTTATCTTATTCTCCTTGAAACTATTTTTTAACAATTTCTGTTGAAGATAACGAAGAAGCGGCAAATGCAGCAGGAGACGCAGAGCAGGAAGGTGCTATAAACATTTCAGAAAATGTTAGAAATGCACTTACTTTAAAATTAGCAGATTAGCAGATTTCCCAGCATTATTTGGTACTGTTATCTTCGCGGTTGAAGCACACGAAGCATACAGGACGGAGGTGTCCTATTCATGGATTATATTCCCACCTGCAGATGCACGCACACATACATTTCATTCTTACATTCCAGATGAAATACCAGAAGAATACAATGCATACGAGGACATTGAGGTCCATTAACATGCCAGGAACATATACACTGGTTTAAAGGCGCCCTCCCACACACCACAGACAAAGTAAGACTCGGTCCGCTCAGCAGAGTCGGAGCGACTTGGCCGGTCCTGGCTGCTTACACACCACATCCAGAAGTTCACACATTGCCAATTGCAGACTTACATCCACTTCACAAAGAAATAATAAAACTTTATAGAAATCTGACACAGTTTGTTATGAAATCACTCACACTACAACCCACAAGGGTTACTCCAGCAGGTCAACTACAAGGAACTGCAACTAAAATTACCCCACAAACACTGAACGCAGTTATGGGAAGAATGCCCACTAAACGTGAGCAAATGCCATTCTGGATAGCACAGAAAATAGCACAGTTAGAGGCAGTATTTCCAAACACAGGCCCACAAGAAAAACACAGAATACTGATAATTTGCTTGCCGATGGGGATAGCTCCCCCGATAGAGGATTGTACCACTTGGGGTACAGTCTTCGCTGCCATCTATACCAGGACTCATGACACCCCTTCAATAGCAGTGATACCAGAGGTATTAAGGCAAATACAGAATGAGTATGGAGCAGAACCTGCTCTAAACTTAGGGATGAATTAATAGGAATTTTTTCCCAGGTTTCTACAGTTATGTTAGCAATCATAAAAGGGGAGGCAGCAGTAGTGGCCATACGCCAACGCCTAAGGGAATGCACTCCTGCACAACAGGAGCGGGATTTACCAAAAATAAGAAATGCCCAGGCTGCTGAGGACACAACTTCTGAACGGGGAATGGGCTCTGACGATGCTACACAGTGCAGCAGAAGTAACAATAGCTCATCAGAACCTGATGGAATTTCTGGTGACAGCGGTGTTGAATGAATATATCACGGTGGAGACACGCCAGTTATATGAAATAACACTCCATATGGAGGGGGACATACCCAGGAAAGTTAAAGGTCTCTTTGGGAGAACCTGACTTATGGATACAATATCCTTTTAGCAGAAAAAGATTGGCCGCCTGAGTTTGTTATGGATTGCCCAAAGGGAGAAACGGTAATTTTACCAGCCTTCTCTGACCTCGTTCCAGAATCACTAAAACATTAATACGGCCAGGAGTGGCCGGTAGCACTGGCTCCTGCATTATACCGCAATCATGTAGGGTGGGATGCTGAGTAACCTCACCATGTAATCCCAGTAAAAAATACACCATCTCCACAGAGACAATACCCAATAAAACATGACGCGAAAAAACAAGTATGGGAGATCTTAGATCAACTTGAATACTAAGGTGTAATAGAGAATTGCACCTCCTTCATGAATGATCCTTTGTTTCCCGTAATGAAACCTGATAATTCATATCGTCTAGTTTTAGACTACAGACATTTGAACACATGCACGAAAACATTTTCAGTACAAAATGCACATAGTGCCGCATTAATGAATAACAATGTGCGGAAAAAATACAAAGCAACACTAGATATCTCAAATGGATTCTTCTGCCACAATATAGTGCCTGAGAGCAGATACTTGTCAGCATTCTCAGCCCTAGGCTCTCAGCGTCAATTTTGTAGATTGCCCCAAGGGTATAAGAATAGCCCCGGGTTGTTCTCAGCAAGAGTATCAGAGTTACTTAATTTTGATGAGGAGGCATTGTCCTATGTAGATGATATTTTCTGACGGATGATGAATTATTGGATCATTTGGCCAGGGTAAGCAACATAATTTTGGGGTTCGCCTCAGAGGGTTACAAATTTAACTTTAAGAAATCAAAAATTGTCCATCTCAATGTCCTATTTTTGGGATATGAGCTTTCAAGTGAAGGGAAAAGCCTTGCAGCAAACTTTTTAGAAAAGTGTGCGCTGCTCCAACCTCCAAAAACTTTGAAAAATCTGCAATCCATTTTAGGATTCCTAAATTTTGGCAGAAAATACATTTTGGATTACGCAGAAAGAATGAAACCTTTCTACGACTTAATTAGACCTGATTTTTCAGTTCAACATTGGACACAGGAACACACGGAGATAGTCCGTTCACTACAAGCTGACATGATAGCTCTCAAACACTTGCACACACGTGTAAACACTACGAATTTGGTGCTCCGTGTAATCGCGGGTCAATCCGGGTACACTTACCTCACCTTCAATGAAGGTACCCATTGCATACAAATCTCATTTGTACACAAACGCTGAGATGCGCTTTGCATCCACTGAAAAAAAAGCAGTATAGACTGCTGTAGTGAGAGAAAGAGCACTCCTCTCGCTACCATACAGGAAGTTCAGACAGAAAGACTAATAACGTTTGAAGATTCTACTCTACGAAGTAACGGATTTGCCAACAATGGAATGGAACTCGTACCAGTCGAAACTGAACAACAACAAAACGCAAATGAAACACAGATCTCAATTCGGCCTAAATATCGACATCTATGTGAATATGTCTAAAAATGAATCAACTACCAGTTCAACAAAATATGCTGAGCTACCAAAGATAGATCGCACAGCATCTGGCTACTTCATCGATTTTAATACCTTCCCTCTGGATCCAAGTGAACCTGAGTCACCGCCAGCTTCTGCTTCCCGAAAAGAAAAAGTATATCACATCTACCTTTGGCTAAAAAAGACTTACTTTGTTTCTCCCTGGCTACAGCTCTGGATTGCAATTGGTCTGCTGTTCCTAGTCCTTTGGATAGGGGTAGTGACAGCCTTTTTCCTGCTTTTGAATGGACATTATCTCCCAGAATGCTCCGCAGTACAACATGTGAACTTGTTCCTGAAACCTCATACATCATCTCATCGTGAAAAAAGAGAATGTCCTTTGTGAACATTACAGCAGTTCCCGTTCCTGAGGGAATAGCTTGGGATAGGGCTTCCTATGATGTATATGGTCCCACTGAACTTTTGAAAATACCACATGTATTTAAAATTTCTTTAAATGATATCATCACCTCCAGTACATACTCTGATGATTGGGATTTTGAAACTGTAAATAGCATGATGTCTTATTTAGAACAAAGTGCTGCTTTTTCAAAAAATGAATTGTATGATGATACATCAGATTTTGACACCATGTATTGTTACCAACACTATGGTCATCATTTCTTGCACAAGACAAGTAATATTTTTACTTACCATCAATGGGAACATTGCCTAACACAACCGAAAGGTAGTTCACAAACATTTGCACAAAAGTTTGCTTATTTTTCTGGGTTTAACACTTCAGACCCAACCTCATATTATTATGAGGTTGCACCTGCAAAGAAGAATATGCTCACCAACATGAAACAGATGTACTCTGCTTCCTTTATTTCCTAGCTGTCTTTACAAGGTTTCGACTTTTGGAAGGACTCTATAGACATAAAATCAGTCTGGGGAACTAAAGATTGGCAAGGTCAGGGAACTGAGGCATTATTCAGGGCATGCCTCATACCACAGCAAATTATCTTCCTGAACGATACTGTGCAACAAACTTCCTGTCTTGGATTAGCCAAGATTAAGGACTTGGACACACCTCGGATTCCCTTACCTACACACTTTGAGGAATGGCAGAATTATACAACACGTAGTGAGAATACACTGAATGACGTTATACATGAGGGTCCATTCAATTCTTCAGACCCCAATTGGAAGGGATGGTTAGTTTGGCCTATTGACACAAATGGGTGCTAATCAAGATTTAAGGGTACCACTGAAGGGTTTAGTATCCATAGGCCTGACCAACACTATGTACAACGAGAACATCCGGGGGTGGTGACATCCTATAGTGTTGGGAAATTATGCCTTGATTGGCTAAGAACCTCAGCACTGTCCCAGGTGAAACAACACTTATCCTTGCTATCAGATGACATGGAGTTACAGGGTTTTTTGCTAGGTCCCCGGAAACCACGTCACAAACGCTTCTTATACGCCATTTACAACAAAGTTTGGAAAATCTCTCAACAGGAAGCTGCGGAGAGGTTGCGTGACAGGGTTAACTTAGAAAAGGCTTTGGTAGTGGTCGACAATGGCATGACCACACCAACATCCAGGATTTATTCAATGGGCAACATTGTATCTTCTGCTATTGATATACTAGAACAAGATTTGTCCATACTACAGCACGGGCAATCACAATTACGTTCTATTATGTTATTAAGATGGACACTGCAATTATCGCATTCTGGTCACGTGCCCTGGCGATATATTAACCTTACGTCTCTGTTCTCGGCCTACAATTTAACAACCAGGCAGACAACAATGGCACAAAGAGGTGCGAAGTATACAATGCTGCACATAGAAAGATTGGACCAATTACCTTTCACCGTGGCTGAGTCACCGTCCACAGAATGGTTAATCCATGGTCATATAGCATTGCCAGTAACAACATTCCAATTTCAATACTGCCTAGAATACCACCATGTAGGCAGGTATGAAGCGTTAGGGAATTAATACATCCATGAATCTTGGGAGTTACCTTACAGATTTAGCTGCAAGAATGGGGACACTGAAGTTTTTCTCAGTGGTTCAGACTGCGAGAATTCGTTAAATGGGTCTCTAATTTGTCAGGATATTATGCTTCACGGAGCTTGCAACGCTTCGGTTGCAAACCTATCTTACCACTTGATAGGATCCCCAGCTGCCGTTGTTCATCCAGTGTTCAAACTACTCTTGAATGGGAGCTACTTAATGCTGAATGATCAAGGTTGTTGTGGGAAGCTACCGGGCATCGCATATCTGGTCACAATAAGTTCCAGGGTTACTTGTGTGCAAGTATTGTTTCCACAGACCCACACAGTCAGGGAGGCGCCGCTGTTGCCTTTATTGAATGTTTCCTTTATACGGTTTGATCCTCTGAGCAGGCTGAAAGCCATACTTTTCCAGAAGGAGGTGGCCTTAACCTCAGCTCGAGACTTTTGATCTCCAGGTTGCAAGGTCTTCAGCTGAGATACAGGCATTGGAACGAACTAACTTCCTGCTCCATTTCGAAGAAATGGTACATCGTATATTTAACATGTGTGATACGAGTGGGATAGTACACCTATTTAAGACCATAGGTTCTGGGCTATTAAGCACCTTTCAGACGGTCTTTGGAGTTATTCCATCTTTAATACACTCCGTATTTGGAATCATTTTTGGTGGGCTTCCACTAATCTTTCTACTGGTAGTAGGTATCCTGATTTTAATTTTTCTGCTACGCAATGGACGTCCCCAATTCCAAGGAGATAGAAAAGGTGCTCTTGGAGCGACTTTGCAGTGAACACATGGTACACCATCTGGGCACACCTCGGCTTCGGTAGCTAAGCGAGCATTGGTTACTACCGTTCAGATCAATCTGGGTAGACTGTGTCTTGCCTGTACTCCGTTGCTTATTCTGCAGACATGAATGCATGTTGGACATCTGTCTACCACTTCCATCGGTTGCGACTCCGGACGTGGATGTACTGCGGGACCTGCTAAAGGCCCATGCACTGCAGTGTCCTCAGCGTATTCCAATCCTGATGTCGGCATTCTTAGAGCCACCAAGGGATGCTTCAGCTCCTGTTGGAATGGACACCGGCTCTGTACCAGGCTTACAGGCATCAAGTGTTTCCTCAGCAACGGCTGTGGGAACGGGAGAAGATCACCTTTGCTCCACTGACCTGATCCAAGAGGTGCTACAGGGACCGTCGTCTGCAAAGGCAGGCAACAATGATGTTGCGTCTCCCGCACAGGACACATAAACATTTGGCTCTCCGTGTGCTGGGAACAATTTGGCCCTTCACTGAGCGCTATGGCTTTTCAGCATGCTCAATTGGTCTCACAGTATATTGACCTTTTAAAGGACTCACAGGGCTTTGTACCCCTATACATGATTATTGGGAAATGTGATTCAACGAGATTGACCGTAGCTTACGTCATCTTAAGGATGACCATCAGAGACTCACAACCATTACATCTGATCTACGGCACTCTCATGGTTTAAATAGTACCATGATATCCAGAATTGATTCCCATGCAGATATGCCCCCACTCTATGTCCCACACATATCCAATCTTGGATCGGAAACTATACCATTCCCCAATGACGCTTCTCGCCCTTAGAGATCGAATCAAGATCTATCGAATAGTGAGATCCATGAACTCCTCCTCTCTTATCAGACCAAAAAGAATATTAACAAGACTGATCGGAATCAAATCCAAACCATCCAAGTGAATCCATTCAGAGAACCGAGCTACAATCACAAAGTAGTAAACAATGGCAACCTCAAGCGCGTCAATATATCACGGACGACCTCTCATCATTCTAATAATCAGCTGCAATGCATGCTCCTTAAATGCAGGTCGGCAAATAAACACACAGCGGATATTTACTACCTCATCCTCTCACATAAGTTTGATATAGTTATCCTCAAGGAAACGTGGTTAAACAGCTCATCTCATCCCATTATAGACCTACTAGTCCCCCTTAATCACAAGATCATCCGACTAGATAGACCCAAGAAATCAGGTGGGGGAATAGCATGCATCTACTGCAACACCCTCTCAGTATTCCAATCGGAAACAATTGCTCTAACTACATGCGAATATCTTAGCATCAATGTCTCTTGCAACAATAAATCCACTTGTAATATACACACCTTCTATCACCCTCCAGGCGATAACTCACTGTTCATCGAACAGATCATGGAAATCATCACAATGAATGATAATCTTCAAGGGCCCCAGATCTTCCTTTGAGACTTTAACCTACACTGGAACGACCTGAATGACCAGTCAGTGAACAGCCTAAAGGCCTTTTTATCAAATCATGAGTTGTCCCAAATCCGTGACAGGCCAACTCACAAGAAGGGTGAGACTCTGGACCTTATAATCTCAAAGATGGATAACATCTCCTTGGAGTCCATTGGCCCCTGTGACTGGACAGACCATTATCGCATCACCTTCCTCATCAATTTAAGGGCGATCCCGATGAAAGGGCAACCGAAGAAAATAAAACATTGGAAAAGGAATCTTCGTAATATAAACCACAATGAACTAACTACCCTTTGCAATAATACCTTGATTCCAAAGACCAACATGGATGATGTCAATGACCACACAGACTTCTATAATACTTCCATATTGGAAGTCATGGACTCTGTCGCTCCCCTTCAACAAATAAATATATCCCCCAAAAAATCAAAGCCCTGGTTCAACGACAACTTGAACACAGAAAGACCCAATTTACGAATAGCAGAAAGAGCCTGGAGATCTTCCCCATCCTTAGAACTTCTAAATCACTTAAGATCAACGAGGAACACATACAACAGAAGAATAAGACAAGTGAAAGCTAATTTCTTTAGAGCACAGCTTGACCAAGCCAGAAATAGGCCAAACTTAAAATCTGCTAACATCCATTATCGTATGTACACTGATGACACTCAGCTGTATCTCAAAATCGCCTCCCCAGAGGACATTATACCCCACAATTCTACTTTGTAAAATACACATCTCTGGCTCAGGGTTAACCCTCTCAAACTCAATGCTGCCAAAACCGAATTCCTTCTCATCTCACCGCCGAATAACATCCCCAAGATTGATCTCTGGTTGAAACATCTTACAGCCCTCAAATGCTCGCCCCACATCATAGACTCTGCCAGATCCTTAGGTATTTGTTATGCCCTGCATAGTTTACTTATATCTTGTAATTTATCTATCTTCCTGCTGCTCAGCCAGTGTGCATGTTTACTGTAGAATGTTGGGAATTCAGTGATGCATGGAATGTTGGGTGATGGGGGGAGTGAGGAAAGACAGTTAGAGATGGGCTGAGCAGCAGGCAGGCTGCTCCTGGTGGGGTTTGCTATTACATGGAACTAAGGGCTTGACTATTGGCTAACCTACTTCTACATCACCTGTTTACCTGGACTACCTTTCTGATGTACTGGTGTACCATCTTCATTTACCTGAACCAGCAACTGAATAAAGGTACACTTGAACTTTACTTGGCTACCAACGTTTACTTGTGTCACAGGATACAACATTTATTTTGACGAGCGAGAGTTGGAGACGTTCCCACTTGCCTAGTGATCTCCACAATTGGTCAAGGAAGTAGAAGATGACATCTTTAACCAGTCCAGAGGGTGAGAAGGAGCCACAAGTCTTACTGACAACTAAGAAACGACGCTACATCAAGCATACAAGAGGCAACACGTCAAGCAACACAAGAGGAATTATCGCAACAAAAGAATCTGGTACAGCATATTCAGCAACCCCACCAGTGTCCTGTACATCGGACAGCCCCAACGAAAGCATGCTGTACTGTGTGTTTGCCACAAGACCTGCGCAATCAAGGGAAGAATGTTCCTTGGTAATGACTTTAAACATGTTTAAACTGTGCTGGTATGCTGCACATGTCATGATCTGTCCTGCGCAATGTCTGTCTGCTACTGGATGTGACTGCTACTTTGGAGGTGCCAGGAAAAGGACATTAAGTACTACATGGATCTACAATGTGTGTAGAAATTCTTATGGTTAGTCTCACACAACGATTTGTACTTGTAATGGTGTACTGGTTGTTTTGGACAATCTCAGCGTTGGGACTTCACAAAAGGGAGAGCAGTGGATTTAACACAGAGACTTATTGATGGCTTCAGGCAATAACGAACTTTGCACTGGCTGGCAGAGTGGTGCCAGTTTGTGCTGCATGCTTGGCGCTTCACAGTGGCGGTATCATCAGAGGCAGACTAAGGTGAGACACATTTTGGGCTTTGATTGTTGGTCTACTCTGAGACCTGATGTCTGCGGTGATTTTCAACCGCCGCTTTCAAATTTAAAAAATGTGACACGAGCCAAGCAGCGCACGCGCCTACCTCTGTCTGTATTGATCGTCGCGTGCAGTGTCTTCAGTGTCCCCACGTCCATCTCGCATTCTTCATGCTTCAGCTGATGCCTTGTGTCGTTTTGGCGCACGCTGATGCCGGGAGCCACCCGGCGCAGCGTGATACAGCGTGCAGCCATCTTGGGGTTGGGAATGCCTCGTGTGTTTGCCATTGATTGGCATTCAAAACGCCAACCACGTATTAATCTTCATTACGTCTTCTTCGGTGGTGCGGAATTGGATGCCACGAGTCTCCTCATCGTTTCCACGATCTGTTTTCTTCTGTTTTCATGCAGCGCTAGAGGGTCATCTGATGATCTCATCGGTCTGATCATCTGACAGAGGACTGTGGATGCAGTTTTGGACACTGGTGGTGAGTGGTAGTCTGTTTTGCTATTAACTACCATCCGGTGACAGAATCTGTTTGTTTTCTTGCCTTCTTACACATGGACAGTAAGAAAGATTAACATGAAGATATACTCTTGTTCGAAAGTGGCAGAACACGTATGAGAGACTTTTCGGAGCAGCAGTCATTTTACAACACAAACTGTGACTCGTTTTTTTTTGCTCTAGTTCGGCGTGAAAATGTTCAAAACTGTGGGTATGATTTTTCACTATTTTCTGCCTAGTGTTATGCTGCCATCTAGTGCCAAGTTGAAATGTGACGTTTATATAGTAGAAATTAATCTTCAGCCCACGTCTGCTTCTTACTTTTAACCTATATCTAGCACGATCCGGGTGAGAGATCGCTCACCGACGTAGTTTCTGGTTTTACTTTTTTCCTACAGAAATGTTTTTGCTTTGCTTGTACAATGTGTTTGTATGGTTTAGTATCCATGCTTGTGGTATTTAAGTTCACAGTGTATGTGTGCCAGCTTCCACAGTTTAGGTTCTCTTGCTCCAAGGATGTCCTTATCTAGTTTGTTTTAGTGGGTAGCTGCACTACATTTTCCCTTACATTAGGGATGGGCATGGGTTTGGGAACGAGTCCCTTTCTCATAAAGCGTTACACGCGGCCCCTACACAGGGGTGGGTTAATATGATTTCCCCTCTCATTAAGCGTTACACGCGGCCCCTACACAGGGGTGGGCTCATGGGTATGGTTCCCATTTACAGTTGTTAGATTTGTTCTATTTGGTAACCCTGACACGGGGTATGTTGATTGGGTCTTCTCCAATTAACGTAACATTTAACCCTTACACTGGGTTGGTTTTGGTTCATGGGTACGATTCCCATTAACAGTTGTTCGTTTAGTAACCCTTATGCGGGGTATGTTTATTGGGTCTCCATCAATTAACGTAACATTTAACCCTTACACTGGGTTGGTTTTGGTTCATGGGTACGATTCCCATTAACAGTAGTTCGTTTAGTAACCCTTATGCGGGGTATGTTTATTGGGTCTCCACCAATTAACATAACATTTAAGCCTTACACTGGGTTGGTTTTGGTTCATGGGTACGGTTCCCCTACACAGGGTGAGTTTTCATGGTTTATGGTCCCATTTTCATGGTAAAAGTCTCAGACCCTTACAGGAGGGAGGACTTTATGGGTCACAGTCCCAAGTGTTTGTACCTCAATTGAGGGGTGAAAGATTGTTTTTTATCTCCATCTTCACAGCGTATGTAGGTTTCCTTATGTGAGGAATCTCGTTTATTCATTTGTTCCCTTGCATTAGGGATCGGAGTTGCGGGGTGTGTTTTTGCCCTTTGCAATTCGCAACGTACTTTTCTCATTATATTTATTGGGAGAGGATGGGTTATTTTACTTAATTTACTTTTTGTAAGCTATCCATTCTCTCTGTTTCAAATGGCTCTGACCCTCTCGTGATGTTTACATAATTGCACATCCCTGGGTTTTGAACTGTTTATTGCATTTGTAATTTTTCTTGTGTATAGTTTTTTCTCTTAACCTTTACCTGTATTTGCAATTTTCGTTTTTCATTTTAAAAGGAGGGGGATGTGTTATGCCCTGCATAGTTTATTTATATCTTGTAATTTATCTATCTTCCTGCTGCTCAGCCAGTGTGCATGTTTACTGTAGAATGTTGGGAATTCAGTGATGCATGGAATGTTGGGTGATGGGGGGAGTGAGGAAAGACAGTTAGAGATGGGCTGAGCAGCAGGCAGGCTGCTCCTGGTGGGGTTTGCTATTACATGGAACTAAGGGCTTGACTATTGGCTAACCTACTTCTACATCACCTGTTTACCTGGACTACCTTTCTGATGTACTGGTGTACCATCTTCTGGTGTACCTGAACCAGCAACTGAATAAAGGTACACTTGAACTTTACTTGGCTACCAACGTTTACTTGTGTCACAGGATACAACAGTATTACATCAGACAAACATCTAAATATGCAGGATCACATCAGCGCAGCCACCAAAGGAGCGAACTACCAACTGAGCATTCTGCGGAAACTTAAACCCTATCTACCACAAGAAGACCGAAAACAAGCGGTGCAAGCCCTAGTATTGCCCAGACTGGACTATGGTAGTGCCACACTATGTGGCTTACCTCGATACATGTTCGCCCCTCTAAGAGCCTCCCTCAATGCGGCAGCCAGACTCGTCTCCGGAACAAAAAGAAATACACACATCTCCCCGACCCTAAAATCCTTGAACTGGCTAGCATATAAAGCAAGAATCCAATTAAAAATTGCATGCTTGACACATAAAGCGCTACATTTCAATACCCCCAGATATCTGGCTCAAAAGCTAGAAAAATCAGGCGGCTGCAGACCCTTGCGAAGGGCGCACACCCTGCTTCTGAAACCCCAACGAACCCACAAAAAGAAAACGGGCGCCAGAGCTTTCTCGGTTGTCGCACCTAAGATATGGAACTCTCTACCACCGGACGTTCGCCTAATCTCCTCTACCACCTCCTTCAAAAAAGAAGCAAAATCTTTTCTGCTGACTAAGTTTTTACCGTAAGACAATATATTTGTGCCTATGGAAATGTAACCATATTAACTTCTCTATGACGATTGACCATCTTATTACCGACTATAATTGAGATCAAGCTTTTTTACTCTATGTACTTTCATGTATGTTTCTCATTCACGCATGTGTCTTTTGTTTACCAGTCCAATCGATACACTACTTCTCGTCATGTAAAGCGCTCTGATACCCACTAGGGTCATGTTCGCGCTATAGAAAACTTTATAAATAAATAAATAAATACACCAGTGTTGATGGTGACCAGAAAGGTAGAGACCCTCCTAATAATGCTCTCTGTGAGGTTACAACAGCGTTAAGGGTGAGAGGAAGGCATAGACTCCCTTTATGATTCTCTTCATGACACTACACCAGTGTCAAGGGTGACCAGAAAGGTAGAGACCCTGTTAATGATGCTCCTTGTCACACTGCACTAGTGTCAATGGTGACCTGAAAGGTAGAGGCACGCCTAATGATGCTCCTTGTCACACTACACCAGTATCAAGGGTGACTAGAAAGGTACAGACCCTCCTAATGATGCTCTCTGTGACACTACACCAGTGTCGATGAAGACCAGAAAGGTACAGACCCTCCTAATGTTGCCCTTGTGACACTACACCAGTGTCGATGGAGACCAGAAAGGTACAGACCCTCCTAATGATGCTCTCTGTGACACTACACCAGTGTCGATGGAGACCAGAAAGGTAGAGAGCCCCTTAATGATGCTCTTTGTCACACTGCACTAGTATGGTGACCAGAAAGGGATAGAGCTTCCTACCAATGCTCTTCGTGACACTACACCAGTATCAAGGGTGACTAGAAAGGTACAGACCCTCCTAATGATGCTCTCTGTGACACTACACCAGTGTCGATGGAGACCAGAAAGGTACAGCCCCTTCTAATGATGCTCTTTGTGACACTACACCAGTGTCGATGAAGACCAGAAAGGTACAGACCCTCCTAATGATGCTCTCTGTGACACTACACCAGTGTCGATGGAGAACAGAAAGGTAGAGACCATCCTAATTGTTAGAATTGGGCGTCTCTAGTTGGCACAGGTAGGTACTTGTGACAAATAGGGACCCTCGCCTCTAGTCAGGGTAAAGGGGTACACTCCTAAAATAACCCCTGCTCACCCCCTTGGTAGCTTGGCACGAGCAGACAGGCTTATCTCAGAGGCAGTGTGTAAAGCATTTGTGAACACATACAGTAATCTAGTGACACACTACAGATGGACACCACACAAGGTTTATATCAAAAATAAGTATTCTTTATATAGTTTTAACACAAGACCATAAACGACAAAAATCCACAATACTGTACTCAAAATGGTAGTTTTAGCTTAGTTCAGTTCAGTTCTTAAGATGCGACACTCTAAGTCAATGTACCTTACGATGCGGGACGCTTCCACAACAAGCAATGTTGCAGCGATGGAAATGCGACAAAGTTCTGGTGCAAAGAAATAAAGACGTCAAGTTCTTCCTGATGCGGCACGCTTCTCCGAGGTTGCGAGAAGTCTCGATTCGATGCGTCAACTGCAGCGGCGACACCCTTGTTCAGCGATGCGACGGCAACAGCTTCGGCTGCGACACTCTTCTCCAACGTTGCGAGACGCTTCCGCTCGATGCGACAACTGCAGCGGCGACACCCTTGTTTCGTGATGCGACGGCAGCAGCTCTGACGGCGGCACGCTTCTCCGTGGATGCGAGGCGCTTCTCTTGATGCGGTGCAATGCGACAGCTACAGCGGCGACACCCTCCTTCGGAGTTGCGACGGCAGCGGCTGCGACGGCGACACGCTTCTTCCTCGATGCGAGACTCTTCTCTTGATGCGGTGCAATGCGACAGCTACAGCGGCGACACCCTCCTTTGGAGTTACGACGGCAGCAGCAGCAACGGCGACACGCTTCCTCTTCGTTGCGGGACGCTTCTCTCGATGCGGTGCAATACGACAGCTGCAGCGGCGACACCCTCCTTCGGAGTTGCGACGGCAGCAGCAGCGACGGCGACACGCTTCTTCCTCTTGAGTCGCGCTTCCAGCTCCTTGCGACACGCAGTCCCTTCAGAAGGCCCAAAACAGCAGCAGGCACTTCCAAAGGATTCTTGGGGAGCTGGTGGTTGAAGTCTGTTGTCCCTGAGACTTCAGCAGGAGGCAAGCTCTTTTCTCAAGCCCTTGGAGATACTTTACAAGTTGAATAAAAGTGCACACAAAGTCCTTTCTCCTTCCTTTGGCAGTCAGGCAACCACTGCAGGCAGATCCCTCTAGCTTAGGGATAGTCTTCTCCTCAGTTCCTTCTTGGTTCCGCTCCTCAGCAAAGGTTTCTTCTTGTTTTCCCAAAGTGATCTAATTTCCTAGGGGTCTGGGTCCCCTTTTTATACACAGTTTTCCTTTGTTCTCTGAAGGCAGAGAGGCCTCTGCCTAGTCCAAAACCAGTTCTGGTCAGTCCTGGAGCACTTTGTTTTTCTGACTCCTTCTTTCCTTTGTGAGTGAGGGGCAGAGCCATCAGACGCCCGGCAGGAGGTGGAGCCAGCATTGTGGAAGGCAGGCACAGCCCTATTCAGACCCAGGTGCAACTCCTCCCTCCACTCTGGATGCAGATCTTTCTATTCAGCCCTGTGCTGACTCACCCTGTCTCCTGTAGCCACCCCCAGCCCCTGTCACTCAATCTCCAGACAAGGAATACACAACCTAGCAGAGGCAGGCTTGGAAGTTTAGGCAAGAAAATACCCACTTTCTAAAAGTGGTATTTTCAAACACAGAATGTTAAAACCAACTTCACTAAAAGATGTATTTTATCATTCTGAGTTCAGGCATACTAAATTCGTTTTTCTACCATGTTCCCTGGGTCAGTTCTGACTATAAGGTGTAATAGTCAGTCTGCCCATTCTGGCCTATGGGGAGCAGGTAGCCTTGCAATAGTGAAAAACGAAAATGGCTGTAATTCACTATTAGGACATGCCACACACACCAGGGCATGTCCTACCTTGTACTTACAATGCACCCTGCCCTAGGGCCTACTTTAGGGGTGACCAACATGCAGTAAAGGGAAGGTTTAGGGACTGGTAAGTGGGTGTACTCACCAAGTCGACATGGCAGCCCTAGGCTGCACACAGGCTCTGCAATGGCAGGCCTGAGACACATTTTACAAACCGCTCCTGTGGGTGGCACAATTAGTGCTGCAAGCCCACCAGCGGCATTGGATTTACAAGCCCTGGGCACACTCAGTGCACTGTACTAGGGACTGACAAGTAAACCAATCATCCAATCATGGAGTCACTAATACATAACACAATTTTATCATAGGGAGCACTCGCACTGTGGCACTGAATAGCAGTGGCACAGTGCCCAAAGCATCTAACGCCAGCAAAACGGATCGGTAACATAGGAGGCATCATAACAAAATGGAAGGGAGACCCACGCCAAGGATGCCAGGTCTAACACGAATGATGCTCTTTGTGACACTACACCAGTATCAAGGGTGACTAGAAAGGTACAGACCCTCTTATGATGCTCTCTGTGACACTACACCAGTGTTGATGGAGACCAGAAAGGTACGGACCCACCTAATGATGCTCTTTGTGACACTACACCAGTGTCGATGGAGACCAGAAAGGTACAGACACTCCTAATGATGCTCTTTGTGACACTACACCAGTGTCGATGGAGACCAGAAAGGTACAGACCCTCCTAATGATCATCTCTGTGATGCTGCTCCAGTGTCAATGGTGACCAGAAAGGTAGAGAGCCCCTTAATGATGCTCTTTGTCACACTGCACTAGTATGGTGACCAGAAAGGGATAGAGCCTCCTACTAATGCGCTTTGTGACACTACACCAGTATCAAGGGTGACTAGAAAGGTACAGACCCTCCTAATGATGCTCTCTGTGACACTACACCAGTGTCGATGGAGACCAGAAAGGTACAGCCCCTTCTAATGATGCTCTTTGTGACACTACACCAGTGTCGATGAAGACCAGAAAGGTACAGACCCTCCTAATGATGCTCTCTGTGACACTACACCAGTGTCGATGGAGACCAGAAAGGTAGAGACCATCCTAATGATGCTCTTTGTGACACTACACCAGTATCAAGGGTGACTAGAAAGGTACAGACCCTCCTAATGATGCTCTCTGTGACACTACACCAGTGTCGATGGAGACCAGAAAGGTAGAGACCCTCCTAATGATGCTCTCTGTGACACTACACCTTTATCGATGGAGACCAGAAAGGTACAGACCCTCCTAATGATGCTCTCTGTGACACTACACCAGTGTCGATGGAGACCAGAAAGGTAGAGACCCTCCTAATGATCCTCTCTGTGATGCTGCTCCAGTGTCAAATGTGACACTACACCAGTATCAAGGGTGACTAAAAAGGTACAGACCCTCCTAATGATGCTCTCTGTGACGCTACACCAGTGTCGATGGAGACCAGAAAGGTACAGACCCTCCTAATGATGCTCTTTGTGACACTACACCAGTATCAAGGGTGACTAGAAAAGTACAGACCCTCCTAATGAAGCTCTCTGTGACACTACACCAGTGTCGATGGAGACCAGAAAGGTACAGACCCTCCTAATGATGCTCTTTGTGACACTACACCAGTATCAAGGGTGAATAGAAAGGTACAAACCCTCCTAATGATGCTCTCTGTGACACTACACCAGTGTCGATGGAGACCAGAAAGGTACAGACCCTCCTAATGATGCTCTCTGTGACACTACACCAGTGTCGATGGAGACCAGAAAGGTAGAGACCATCCTAATGATGCTCTTTGTGACACTACACCAGTATCGATGGAGACCAGAAAGGTACAGACCCTCCTAATGATGCTCTCTGTGACACTACACCAGTGTCGATGGAGACCAGAAAGGTTGAGACCATCCTAATGATGCTCTTTGTGACACTACACCAGTATCGATGGAGACCAGAAAGGTACAGACCCTCCTAATGATGCTCTCTGTGACACTACACCAGTGTCGATGGAGACCAGAAAGGTAGAGACCATCCTAATGATGCTCTTTGTGACACTACACCAGTGTCAATGGAGACCAGAAAGGTAGAGCCCCCTTAATGATGCTCTCTGTGACACTACACCAGTGTTGAGGGTGACCAAAAAGGTAGAGATCCTCCTAATGATGCTCTCTATGACACTACGCCAGTGTCGATGGAGACCAGAAAGGTAGAGACCCTCCTTAATGATGCTCTTCGTGACAATACACTAGTCTCAGTGATGGTCAGAAAGGTAGAGACCCTTCTAATGATGCTCTCCGTAACACTACACTAGTGTCGATGGAGACCAGAAAAGCAGAGACTCTACTAGAGACCTAACTAACACGGTGTTTGTTCACTGTTTCAACCCCACTTCCATGAAACTCCCTTATGACCACCTTTGGCAGTCGTCAGTCCCTGAATAGAACAGCCCACTCTGTGGAGGGATACTGAGGGAGGCAAACACTTGGTTGTACTGGCCCAATAGTAGATGTGCACAAGGCTATTCACAAACTGCATTATGTAGAATGTTTTGTAGTACTATAAATGTAGTACAAAATGCTATTCAGAAACATGCGTGCAGAGTTTCCGCATCCACCTCGCCTATATCTATATGTGCGGAGATCTCCTGCCGAACTGCGGAGTCTCCGCACACGTAAGCATATGTTTTAGTAGTAAATGTGGGAGTGACACAGGGGAGTGGCTAGAAAAGGAACAATTCTTGCAACTAAACGGGAGAGGATTAGGTATGAGTAAGGTGGGTTAAAGGTCGGTAAGGGAGGTCTTTTAGGACGGATGAGAACTCACCAACAAAAGAGTGAGGCCCTGATTACGATCTTAGCGGATGGGATACTCCGTCACAAATGTAATGGATATCCCGTCCGCCGGATTATAAGTTCTATAGGCTTTGATGGAATTGTAATACGGCGGACGGGATATCTGTCACGTTTGTGAGGGAGTAACCCTGTCCGTCAAGATCGTAATATGGCCCTAAGTCTATAGCTGTTCACAAACTGCACTTCTATGGTTACTACAGCCACAAATGGACACAATATGGCAATAAGGTAGTCCAGCTCAAAACTGGAGTAAATCTAGCACCATAGAAGGCCAACTACTGGTATTGCAGACCCTACCATAGAAAATAGTGGAGTTAGGGACTTAAACGAAAATCCCATAGGAAATATCAATCAAAAAATTAAAATATAAATACATATAATTAAATGGTAAAACACATATTAAAATGGTACCTATTTCTTCATTTTTAAATGTATTCAAGACAAAATGTTTTTACATTTACTTACTTAACGTGTAAAAGATTGTATACATCAGTTTTAATAATTATTAATGCATAATGAATTATTTTAAAAATCTTTAGGTTAGATTTTTTAATTAAAACATGAGCAATTTTATTTCATAAGCGAATTATTTCCATTTACAAATTAATTCAATACTATACTTTTAATCAGTTTACTCTTTAAATAATTACATAAAAATAACTTTTATTGATATTTACACCAAACATATTTTTACAAACTTTTCCTTGCACTTTAACAAATGGGAGACTCCACAGTTGAGTATAGTGAAAAGTAAATAAGATCATGATACTTGATCAAAATGAGCATGGACCCACATCTGGGCACACCTGTCACAACCAATCAAGCAATCAGGGAGTTGTGAAGCGTGCTACTCACCCGTGAGAGTCTCAAGGAGCTGGTGGGGGGTGGAGCAGCTCCGGGTCAGCCGAAGAGCCAGGTCTGGAGGCCCTTCCTGAAGGTGTGCAGAGTGGGGGCGCGTCTGATGTTGATAGGGAGTTCGTTCCAGGTCTTTGCCACGATGTAGGAGAAGGCTGTTCCGCCCGTTGTGGCTCTGCAGGTACGCGGGGTTTCGGCGAGGGCGAGGCCGGCAGATCGGAGGTTTCTCTTGGGTACGTGGAAGGACATTCTTTCGTTGAGATATTGGGGTCCGGTGTTGTGTAGGCATTTATATGGCGTGGGTGAGTATCTTGAAGGTCACTCTCTTCTCGACGGGGAGCCAGTGGAGGTGTCGCAGGTGTTGGGTGATGTGTTCATGTCGAGGGATGCCGAGGACGAGTCTGGGTGGGGTGTTCTGTATGGTCTGGAGCTTTCGGAGCAGAGATTTGTTGATTCCGGCATAGAGGGCGTTTCCATAGTCCAGTCTGCTGGTTATGAGTGCGTGGGTGACGGTCTTTCTGGATTCGGGGGGGATCCATTTGAAGGTCTTGCGGAGGGTGTGGAAGCAGGTGGAGCCGACGGCTCTGTCGGGTCATGGTGAGGGAGGAGTAGAGTATGATGCTGAGGTTCTGGGCATGGTCCGTGGGGGTGTGGCTACCGAGGGCGGTGGGCCACCAGGTGTTGTCCCATGCAGAGGGGGAGAGTCCGAGGACGAGGACTTCTGTCTTCTCCGAGTTGAGCTTCAGGCAACTGCTGCTCATCCACGATGCGACGTCCTTCATTCCTTCCTGGAAGCTGAGTCTGGTGGTGTGGGGGTCCTTGGTGAGGGAGAGGATGAGCTGGGTGTCGTCGGCATAGGATACTATGCTGAGTCCATGCTGTCTGACGATGGCGGCGAGGGGGCATGTAGATGTTGAAGAGCATGGGGCTGAGCGACGATCCCTGGGGCACTCCGCAGTGGATCTCTGTGGGTTCGGAGAGGAAGGGCATGAGTCTGATTCTTTGGTTTCTGCCGGTAAGGAAGGAGCGGAGCCAGTTGAGGGCGGCTCCCTGTACGCCGGCATCGTGGAGTCTGGCGGTGAGAGTGCAGTGGGAGACGGTGTCTAAGGCTGCAGAGAGGTCAAGCAGGATCAGAGCCGCGGTGGGGCCTTGGTCAAGGAGGGTGCGGATGTCTGTGGCAGCGAGTAGGGCGGTCTCGGTGCTGCGGTTGCTGCGGAATCCAGATTGGGAAGTGTCGAAGATGGAGTTCTCTTCGATGAAGTTCGTTAGTTGGGTGTTGACGATCTTCTTTGTGACTTTGGCCATGAAAGGGAGGAGAGAGATTGGTTGGTAGTTCTTGAGGTCCGTCGGATCTGCTGAGGGCTTCTTGAGGAGGGGCTTGACTTCTGCGCATTTCCAGTCGTCGGGAAATGTGCCTGCTTCGAAGGTGGCCTTGATGGTGCATCGTAGCTAAGGTGCTATGGCGGTGGCAGCTCTGTGGAAGATGTGCGGAGGGCAGGGGTACGTGGGGGCTCCTGAGTGAATGCCTTTCATGGTCGATGCAATGTCTTCAGTGGTGACTGGGGTCCAGGAGGAGATGGTCGGCTGGCTGTCATTGCTGGGGGGAGGAATGGGTTCGGTGTCTGGAGTCTGTTCATTGAAGTTGTCGTAGAGGGATCTTATTTTCAGGTGGAAGTAGGAGCAGAGTTTGTTGCAGAGGTCCTGGGAGGGTGTGATCTCTGTGCTTCGCTGGGGGCTTGGTGAATTCCTGAATGATGCTGAAGAGTTCCTTGGAGTTGCTGGCGTTGGCGTGGATTTTGTTTCGGATGAAGGTCCTTTTGGTGGATCTGATGAGTTGGTGGTATTCCGTAATGGTGTCCTTGTAGGTGGTACGGTCTTCCAAGGTTTTGCTGTTTCTCCATAGCTTCTTGAGACGTCTGCAGGTGTGTCTAGATTCTTGGAGGTCGGCGGTGAACCAGGTGGCCTTCCTGGGGCGCTGTCTGTCGTGGTTGCGGAGGGAGGCGAGCTTGTCTGCGCAGTTGGTGGTCCATCTGTGAAGTTCTTTGGCTGCGGAGTTGGCGTCAGTCGAGGTGGGGGGGATTGTGGATGAGGGTGGAGTTGAGGTGCTCCTCTGTGACTTTGCTCCAGTTCCTTTGCGGAGGGCATGGTGTAGGTTTGGGGGCGGTGGCTTTGTCGAAAGAGAAGTGTACGCAGTGGTGGTCCGTCCAGGGGGGTTGCCTGGTGTGACTGAAGTGGATGTTGTTACTTCCTGCGAAGATGGGGTCAAGGGTGTGTCCTGCCTTGTGGGTGGGGGTTGTGATGAGCTGTTTCAGTCCGAGGTTGGCGAGGTTGTCCAGGAGGGTGGCGGAGTTGGGGTCGCTGAGGTTGTCGAGGTGGAAGTTGAGGTCTTCGATGAGTATGTAGTCCATGGAGGCGATGGCGTGCGGCGCGATGAGGTCGGCGATAGTAGTGGTGAACACGGTTCGAGGTCCGGGGGGGTCTGTAGGCGAGGGTGCCGCATAGGGTCGTTCTGGGGCTGGTCTGGATTTGGAAATGGAGGTGTTCGGTGGTGGATGGGGAGTCGCTCATGCTGGAGGTGGTGAGTCAGAGGGAGCTCTTGTGCGCGATGGCGAGTCCTCCTCCTGAGCGGTTGGGGCGGTCCTTCCTCTGGATCTTGCATCCGTCTGGGATGGCGGTGGCGATGTCGGAGGCGGAGGTGGGGTTGGTCCACGTTTCAGTTAAGAAGGCGACGTCTGGCGAGAGGGTGTCGAGGAGGTCCCAGATCTCTACAGCATGTCTGTGCAGGGAGCGCACGTTGAGGAGGATGCACCTCAGGGCATCGGGGGTGCTTCGCAATGAAGTATGCAAAAAAGTGATAGGTAGGATGCTTGAATTAATCTCAGCCACTGGTAATTACTGGTAATTACTCGGGCCGCAGCTCAGTCACTCATTTTTTTCCCCACAATGCCACCTCAGATTAGACCCAGATTTATGCAAATCAGTCTTCATCCAGCTCCAACAGGAACAGGCCAGCCTACTGATGGCCCCATGTGGGGTGAAACCAGTGTGGGGTTGCTTGTGGTCCCTTCTAGAAGAGGCCTCACCGGGCAGATCATTATGGACTGTTCCCATGAGGAGCAGGGTCGGAGCTGATTTGCATAAGGCGGGTCTTCATCTAGAGTGCCATGGTGGGTGGAAAAAGATGGACTGGAATGCAGCCCCAAGCGACTGCCAGCGGCTGAGATTAATTCAAGCATTCCACCTGTAGGAGAGTAGGATCTGCTTCTTATAGTTACCCCCAGGTTTTGCTGATGTTTCACTGTTTTCGACTTAGTCTGACTGGGATCCTGCTAGTCAGGACCCCAGTCTATCTGCTTTCTCCTCTAAATTGATTGCATGTACTTTAGGTACACTCCAGATTGGATTCTGGGGTACCCTTATAAGTCCCTAGTATATGGTATACTATGTACCCAGGGCATAGGTACCCCAGAGGCCTCCCAGGGGCTGCAGCATGTATTATGCCACCCCTGAGAGACCATTCAAAATGACACCACAGGTCTGCTACTGCAGCCTGTGTAAGGTGGTGCATGCACCCCTTACATAGATATAGGTTCACTATATCTATCCTAATCACTGCACATATAAACCTATCAGTCACCCCTATAGCAGGCCTTATCAATCCTGAAGGCAGGGTGCTGGGTTTTATGTGAGGGTGCCCATGCATGAGCAGAGCCCCTCTGCAGCCATCGGAACCTATATTCCGGGGTTGTTTGTGATGCAGCCAACCATATATACTTAAGTGCATTATAACCTCGCAGTAAATGCTAACTTTAATATGGCTACATGGAAACATGTCGTGTTTGGTGTCAAACACCTTGGAATCATACCTCCACACCAGTAACTGGTGTGGGAGGTATGATTCCACCCTTCTAGAGGGAGAAATATGACAACACCGGTACACCCGGTACCAGCTTCACAGAACCCTGGCATCACAAAATGGATGCTGCCAGCCACAGACACGAGTCTGCCCTCCTGCTGCTGGACGAAACTCCGGCAGGGGAAGGCTTGACAATAGGTTTCCTGTCACAGGGAGGTGTGACCACCTCCCAGACAGGCTTTAGTGTATTGGGGCTGGGTGGGTGCACTCTCAGAGTGCTTTGATGTCTTCACTGGGGGCACTTTTGGTGTCCCTGTGCATAGTCCAGCTCAAACCGGTTGCAGGAGCCATTTGCTCCTGCTCTGGCGCGAAACTGGACAAAGGACATGGGTGTAGCCACCCCTCTGTCCTGACCCTCTCATAGGTGGGTCCCCAGAGTTTGTCCCACCCCTTCCTTGGGTATAAAGTACGAACCCCTGACTACAGGACTTTAGATATTACCTGGACTAAACTCTGCTACAGAAACCAAGTAACCTTCGACGATCTACGCTTTGCTGGACAACTGAAGAATCTCCCTTGGAGTAAAGGAGTTACTCCCCTGCTGAGCAGGCACCTAAACGCATCTGACCGGTTTGCATCTACGAAGCTCCTGAAGGACTCCGAAGATTTCTGCAACACAGAAGGTGGGTTCCCGAGGTCTCCGAGGTCGATCTGCGCTCTCAGCAATTCTGAGACCCGTATCCCTCGTGGGGACCGTGAAACCCGTACCCCTGGGCACCGTGTACATTTGCAGAAGCATCTGCTTTTCGGCGATCCCTGAAGCTGTGCTTTGGGCTACTTGTAGTCCTGACCCCGAGCAGTAATTCCACTGAAGATTTCCGGCCTACACTCCACGAGTGTTCCGTGGGCTGGTATTTTGTGATTCCTCTCGAGGTCCCTTCGCGATCCCTGGTCCGTTGGCCTGTGGGTCCCTGAGAAGGCAACTTTAACTTTCAGTGGGCTTCCCTGGTTGCTCCAGATGTGCCCTGACTCTCCATCGCTTGGTGAGTCCCCAGGACCTTGCTGGTCCTCGCAGAAGCATCTTTCCTCTGACCGCGTGGGTTGCCGTTGCCAAGGCTTGTTGGTGTTCAATCCGGACACTGGCCCCCCAGCACTCGACATCCTTCGTGGGACAGCTCGGATCCGGACTGTGGTCATCGTCGACGTCTCCTGGTCCCCGTGGCTGCAGAGTCAAGCTTCACCTCATCTCACCTGAAGCACCCGACATCGGTGGGCATTCGATTGCTCCGCTCCTGGTCACGTGAAGTGACCCAGACTTTGTCCCCTCTGCTTTCAGGTTCTTCTCATCTCCGATCCAGGCTTGGATCACACCGGACACTTTTCTTCTCCACGGCAGCAGTACTTTTTCGCATTATGCCATTGAAAACGACGAGGGTTTCCGACACCACTTGACCCCTATGGCACCCAGCTCCTCTGGGATAGGTAACACGAGTACCTCGGTACTCTCAAGGGTGCTGGCCTTAGAACCTTCTATGTTTAGCTGGGTTTGCTGAAAGTCCTCTCCTAAGTGTCTTTAATCTTTAAATTTCTAACCGCGACTTTCCCATAGAGTTGTACGGAGCTCGCGTCTGTGTTCCCACACTGCACCCGTCCTCCGTGGGTCCCCTGTGTCACTACCTTGGGTGGTTCCTTGGGGTCCCAGCGATTCTACGTGCTCTAGGCACTGTGTCTAGTCAAGTCATGGTTCTTATACCACTTACTTAGTATATGGTTCGGTCTCCCCCTGGAGCCTGCTGTGTATTGTGCTATTTACTGTCGTTCTAGTGATTTAATATTGTGTGTCTTGTTCTCTAATCTCATAAAGAGGTTAGTAGAGAGTGTTTAGTAATAAATACATATATTTTATATATACCTTGTGTGGTTCTCCTTTCATTTGGTCATTCAGGAGGTTATATACTGGTAAAACAAGCTGCTTTACATTCCTTCGAGACTTAGCCTGAAGGCTGCTCTCCATAGCTACCACTAGGATAGCTTTCAATAAAGGTTGTCTTTAACCTAATCATCAATAAGGGTCGTTTGGACTGGTGCAAGGTGCCCACTTTAATTAGTGGACAGCATATACCAGGCCAACTTCTCACATTGGTGTGCAGCGGTTGGGATTCAAGCTTGCTATTGTTTTACCAGATAATCACATTGAGTGACTAACTGAAAACCACTAAAGGTACTTAGGTACATATAAATCAAGACTAGAATAAAGTAAGTTCTACTGAACTTAGAGTTGGGTAAGTCAAGGGCCTAGCACACCCTTTCTCCAACTCAAGAGAGTTCAGTTCCCACTAGGGTAGGTAGGTGCATACACCACACCACACTAGTATGTCTTCTAGGCCTGAAGCCAGTGGCTCCTTGCCAACTAAGTATGACCATCTCTCATTCCAAGAATTGAGAACCATGTGTACATGTAGGAAACTGAAGACAGGGAAAAACCCAAACACCCAACGTCTCATAGAGACTTTGCTTTTAGATGACCTCAGAAAGACCCCAGGGTCTGATGAGGCAGGAAAAGGGGGTGGGACAGCAGAAGAAGAAAGGACAGGAAGTGAGAACTTCAATGACCTGGACTCTGATGCTGGCCAGGAGGATCAAAATGATTCTAACCTGGACAATCCAAGTCTTCCTGAAGGTGAGGAAGGAAGCCTCAATGGTCCTCTCTTTACCCCACCTGGAAGGGTTAACAGTTTACCAAGAAGATCAAGATCTCCTTCTCTGGAATCTAATCATTCTGGTACATCTGTAGGGAGCTCTGTGTCTCATAAAAGGGAGTCCTCTTATGAGAAGAAGTGCCAACTGCTTGAGTTTGAGAGAGCTAAGCTCAGAATCAAGAGAGAGCAATTGGCCTTAAATAGGGAATCCCTGGAGCTTCAGAGAGCTTCTCAGAAGTTGGCGCTAGAGCCCCATGGTGGCAGCTACAGTGTCCCTAGAGTTAGAGAACATACTCATGACCATAGGAACCTGAACAAGATTGTCCCTCCCTACCAGAGTGGGGATGACATCCACAAATGGATAACTGCACTGGAGAGGGCCTGTAAGGTACTGAGAGTCCCTCAGGAGCAGTGGGCAGCAATCTTGTGGCTCTCCTTTGCAGACAAAGGTAGAGACAAGCTCCTCACTGTAAGAGAAGAGGATGCTGATAATTACAAAGTCCTGAAGAGTGCTCTGATTGATGGGTTTGGCCTAACCACCGAACAATACAGGTTAAAGTTCAGAGACACCCAAAAGGCACAGACTCAGGACTGGGTTGACTTTGTAGATTGTGCTACTAAGGCTCTGGAGGGCAGGTTACTTGGCAGTAAGGTGTGTGATTTCAAAGGATTGTAGAATTTAATCATGAGAGAGCAGATCCTTAATAACTGTCAAAATCAACTGTTGCATCAGTACCTGGTGGACTCTGATCTGACCTCTCCCCAAGAATTGGGTCAGAAGGCAGACAAATGGGTCAGAACCAGGGTGAGGCAGAAGGTTCAGAACCAAGGTGGTGACTCCAAGAAGCAAGATTCTAAAAACTCTGATAAGGGTGGGGAGAAGGGTAAAGACCAGAAGTCTTCTCAAGGGCCCCAAAAATCTGCATCTGGTGGGGAGTCACAATCAAACAAAGGAAAAGGCAAGAAGAAACCATGGTGTCAAATCTGTAAACAGAAGACTCATTGGACAAGTGATTGTACCAAGTCCAAGGACTCAACTCCAACCACCACTGCCCCTAAGGCAACTGTTCCCCCTAGTTCAGCTCCAAGTGGTGGTGTTCCAAATAAGGGTGTAGTAGGGTTAACCCTGGGATCTGAGATGGACTCTGGCCTAGTCAGAGTTCCAACTCAGGCTATGTTGATCTGTGATGGAGGCATGGATATGGCCTCCTTATTTGTAAGCCCCAGTAATCTGGGCAAATACAGACAACAGCCTATAATAAATGGAAAAGAGGCCTTTGCATTCAGGGACACAGGAACAAGTGTCACAATGGTGACAAAAGATCTTGTGGCTCCTGAGCAAATCATACTTGGTGAGATGTACCAAGTGACCAATGCTAGCAATGTCAGGACAGACCATTCCTTGGCAGTTGTTAATTTCACCTGGGGAGGGGTAACTGGCCCTAAGAAGGTTGTGGTAAGTGCAGACCTCCCTGTTGAATGCTTGTTGGGCAATGATTTAGAAACTTCAGCTTGGGCTGAAGTGGAACTCAGGAATCATGCAGAAATGTTGGGTATCCCTGCAGATGTGTTTGCTATGACCAGGTCACAGACAAAAATGTCTAACACTGAACAGGTCCTGGATCCTGGAAAAATGGACCAGGCACCTTCCAAAAGAAGGAGCAGTAGGGGTTAAGGCAGTGTCTTCCCCCCTGCCTCAGAATCCAGATCAGTCTCTTGAGGGAGCTGATCTTAGTCCTGAAGAAGGAACTGACCCAGATGAGCTTGAACCTGATCAGGTTGAGTTCTTGGGGACACGGGGCCCTTCCAGGGCAGATCTGAGCCAGGAGCAGCTGAGCTGCCCCTCTCTTGAACCCCTCAGACAGCAAGCTGCTGCTGAGGCTGCTGGGAGTGCTAGTGGGTCCCATAGGATCTAGTGGGATGATGGACTCCTTTACTCAGAGTGTAGAGACCCCAAGCCTGGAGCCACCAGGAGGTTGGTTATACCTCTGAAGTTTAGGAGCTTCCTATTGACACTAGCACATGATATCCCATTAGCAGGTCACCTAGGCCAAAACAAGACTTGGGACAGAATTGTCCCTCACTTTCATTGGCCTCACATGTCTGAGGACACCAAGGAGTTTTGTCGCTCCTGTGTCACCTGTCAAGCCAGTGGTAAGGCAGGTAGCACTACAAAGGCCCCCTGATACCACTACCTGTGGTGGGGGTTCCCTTTGAGAGGGTAGGGATTTGACATTGTTGGTTCCCTGGATCCTCCAACTGCATCTGGGCACAGATTTATACTGGTGGTGGTGGACCATGCCACTAGGTATCCAGAGGCAATTCCCCTTAGAACTACCACAGCTCCTGTGGTGGCAAGGGCCCTCCTGGGAATCTTTTCCAGGGTGGGTTTTCCTAAGGAGGTAGTATTAGACCGAGATGCAAACTTCATGTCTGGTTACTTAACTGCTATGTGGAAGGAGTGTGGTGTAAATTACAAATGTACCACCCCTTATCACCCACAATGCAATGGTTTAGTTGAAAGGTTCAATAAAACCTTAAAGGGCATGATTAAAGGTCTCCCAGAAAAGCTTAGGCGCAGATGGGACATACTTTTGCCCTGCCTTCTCTTTGCCTACAGAGAGGTTCCACAGAAGGGGGTTGGTTACAGCCCATTTGAGCTTCTGTTTGGACATCCAGTTAGGGGTCCATTGTGTCTAGTGAAGGAGGGATGGGAGTTACCTCTCAAACCCCTAAACAGGATATTGTGGACTATGTACTTGGTCTCCGCTCCAGGATGGCTGAGTACATGAAGAAGGCAACTAAAAACCTTGAGGCTAGCCAGGAATTGCAAAAGGCCTGGCATGACCAAAAGGCTGTGTTGACTGTTTATCGGCCAGGACAGAAAGTATGGGTGTTGGAGCCTGTGGCCCCAGCAGCCCTCCAAGACAAGTGCAGTGGCCCTCATACAATTGTTGAGCAAAAGGGAGAGGTTACCTACCTGGTGGACCTTGGAACTCCCAGGAGCCCCCATAGGGTGTTCCATGTCAACAGACTCAAACCATATGTTGATAGGGCAGACATGGGCTTGCTCATGGCTACTGATGAGGGACAGGAGGAAGAGAGTGATCCACTCCCTGACCTGCTCTCACAGAACCCTGATGATGGTTCAGTAGATGGTGTAGCCTTGGCAGGCAGCCTCACTGACCAGCAGCAAACTGATTGCAGAAAAGTTCTCAACCAGTTTAGACATATGTTTTCACTGACTCCAAGTCAGACTACCTGGTGCACTCATGAAGTGGACACTGGGGACAGTCTGCCTGTTAAAAATAAGATTTACAGGCAACCTGACCATGTCAGGGACTGCATCAGGACTGAAGTCCAGAAGATGTTGGATTTGGGTGTGATTGAACCCTCAGATAGCCCTTGGGCTAGTCCAGTAGTCTTGGTACCTAAACCTCACACCCAGGGTGGTAAGAGAGAGATGAGGTTTTGTGTTGACTACAGAGGTCTCAATGCAGTCACTAGGACTGATGCCCATCCAATCCCTAGGGCAGATGAGCTTATAGATACTTTGGCCTCCGCCAAGTTTCTGAGCACATTTGACCTGACAGCTGGCTACTGGCAGATCAGACTAGCTGAGGATGCAAAAGCCGAAACAGCATTCTCAACCCCTAGTGGGCACTACCAATTTGTGGTGATGCCCTTTGGTTTGAAGAATGCACCTGCCACTTTTCAAAGGTTGGTGAACAAAGTCCTTACAGGCCTGGAAGCCTATAGTGCAGCATATCTAGATGATATTGCTGTCTTTAGCTCCACCTGGGAGGATCACCTGGTCCACCTGCGAAATGTTTTGGAGGCCCTGCAGAAAGCAGGCCTCACTATCAAGGCCACCAAGTGCCAGATACGACAGAGTCAAGTTGTATACCTGGGCCACCTTGTGGGTGGAGGCCAGGTTCAACCATTGCAGAGCAAAATCCAGACCATCATGGATTGGGTTGCTCCAACCACCCAGACTCAGGTCAGAGCTTTCTTGGGCCTGACTGGGTACTATAGGAGGTTTGTCAAAGGGTATGGATCCATAGTGACCTCTTTGAATGACTTAACTTCCAAGAGAATGCCAAAGAAAGTTCAGTGGACAGTTAGCTGTCAAAAGGCATTTGATGACCTGAAGCAGGCCATGTGCACTGCTCCCATTCTGCAAAGTCCTGACTACTCCAAACAATTCATTGTCCAAACAGATGCATCTGAGTTGGGGGTAGGGGCTGTGTTATCACAATTGAATGATGAAGGTCAGGATCAGCCAGTAGCTTTTATTAGCAGAAGGCTGACCCCCAGAGAGAAACGTTGGTCAGCCATTGAGAGGGAAGCCTTTGCTGTGGTTTGGGCTCTGAAGAAGCTGAGGCCATACTTGTTTGGCACTCACTTCATTGTTCAGACAGACCATAAGCCCCTCTTATGGCTAAAACAGATGAAGGGTGAAAACCCCAAACTTTTGAGGTGGTCCATTTCCCTACAGGGGATGGACTATACAGTGGAACATAGACCTGGGAGTAACCATGCCAATGCAGATGGACTCTCCAGATATTTCCACTTAGAACATGAAGACTCAACTGGTCAAGGTTAGTTTAATGTCCTGATGTTTGGGGGGTTGTGTAGGAGAGTAGGATCTGCTTCTTATAGTTACCCCCACTTTTTGCTGATGTTTCAGTTTTCGACTTAGTCTGACTGGGATCCTGCTATTCAGGACCCCACTCTATCTGCTTTCTCCTCTAAATTGATTGCATGTACTTTAGGTACACACCAGATTGGATTCTGGGGTACCCTTATAAGTCCCTAGTATATGGTATACTATGTACCCAGGGCATAGGTACCCCAGAGGCCTCCCAGGGGCTGCGGCATGTATTATGCCACCCCTGAGAGACCATTCAAAATGACACCACAGGTCTGCTACTGCAGCCTGTGTAAGGTGGTGCATGCACCCCTTACATAGATATAGGTTCACTATATCTATCCTAATCACTGCACATATAAACCTATCAGTCACCCCTATAGCAGGCCTTATCAATCCTGAAGGCAGGGTGCTGGGTTTTATGTGAGAGGGTGCCCATGCATGAGCAGAGCCCCTCTGCAGCCTTCGGAACCTATATTCCGGGGTTGTTTGTGATGCAGCCAACCATATATACTTAAGTGCATTATAACCTCATGGTAAATGCTAACTTTAAAATGGCTGCATGGAAACATGTCGTGTTTGGTGTCAAACACCTTGGAATCATACCTCCACACCAGTAACTGGTGTGGGAGGTATGATTCCACCCTCCTAGAGGAGAAATATGACAACACCGGTACACCCGGTACCAGCTTCACAGAACCCTGGCATCACAAAATGGATGCTGCCAGCCACAGACACGAGTCTGTCCTCCTGCTGCTGGACGAAACTCCGGCAGGGGAACGCTTGACAATAGGTTTCCTGTCACAGGGAGGTGTGACCACCTCCCAGACAGGCTTTAGTGTATTGGGGCTGGGTGGGTGCACTCTCAGAGTGCTTTGATGTCTGCACTGGGGGCACTTTTGGTGTCCCTGTGCATAGTCCAGCTCAAACCGGTTGCAGGAGCCATTTGCTCCTGCTCTGGTGTGAAACTGGACAAAGGACATGGGTGTAGCCACCCCTCTGTCCTGACCCTCCCATTGGTGGGTCCCCAGAGTTTGTCCCACCCCTTCCTTGGGTATAAAGTAGGAACCCCTGACTACAGGACTTTAGATATTACCTGGACTAAACTCTGCTACAGAAACCAAGTAACCTTCGACGATCTACGCTTTGCTGGACGACTGAAGAATCTCCCTTGGAGTAAAGGAGTTACTCCCCTGCTGAGCAGGCACCTAAACGCATCTGACCTGTTTGCATCTACAAAGCTCCCGAAGGACTCCGAAGATTTCTGCAACACAGGAGGTGGGTTCCCGAGGTCTCTGAGGTCAATCTGCGCTCTCAGCAATTCTGAGGCCTGTATCCCTCGTGAGGACCGTGAAACCCGTACCCCTGGGCACCGTGTACATTTGCAGAAGCATCTGCTTTTCGGCGATCCCTCAAGCTGTGCTTTGGGCTACTTGTAGTCCTGACCCCGAGCAGTAATTCCACCGAAGATTTCCGGCCTACACTCCACGAGTTTTCCGTGGGCTGGTATTTTGTGATTCCTCTCGAGGTCCCTTCGCGATCCCTGGTCCGTTGGCCTGTGGGTCCCTGAGAAGGCAACTTTAACTTTCAGTGGGCTTCCCTGGTTGCTCCAGACGTGCCCTGACTCTCCATCGCTTGGTGAGTCCCCAGGATCTTGCTGGTCCTCGCAGAAGCATCTTTCCTCTGACCGCGTGGGTTGCCGTTGCCAAGGCTTGCTGGTGTTCAATCCGGACACTGACCCCCCAGCACTCGACATCCTTTGTGGGACAGCTCGGATCCGGACTGTGGTCGTCGTCGAAGTCTCCTGGTCCCCGTGGCTGCAGAGTCAAGCTTCACCTCATCTCACCTGAAGCACCCGACATCGGTGGGCATTCGATTGCTCCGCTCCTGGTCACGTGAAGTGACCCAGACTTTGTCCCCTCTGCTTTCAGGTTCTTCTCATCTCCGATCCAGGCTTGGATCACACCGGACACTTTTCTTCTCCACGGCAGCAGTACTTTTTCGTATTACGCCATTGAAAACGACGAGGGTTTCCGACACCACTTGACCCCTATGCACCCGGCTCCTCTGGGATAGGTAACACGTGTACCTCGGTACTCTCAAGGGTGCTGGCCTTAGAAACTTCTATGTTTAGCTGGGTTTGCTGAAAGTCCTCTGCTAAGTGTCCTTAATCTTTACATTTCTAACCGCGACTTTCCCATAGAGTTGTACGGACCTCGCGTCTGTGTTCCCACACTGCACCCGTCCTCCGTGGGTCCCCTGTGTCACTACCTTGGGTGGTTCCTTGGGGTCCCAGCGATTCTTCGTGCTCTAGGCACTGTGTCTAGTCAAGTCGTGGTTCTTATACCACTTACTTAGTATATGGTTCGGTCTCCCCCTGGAGCCCGCTGTGTATTGTGCTATTTACTGTTGTTCTAGTGATTTAATATTGTGTGTCTTGTTCTCTAATCTCATAAAGAGGTTAGTAGAGAGTGTTTAGTAATAAATACATATATTTTATATATACCTTGTGTGGTTCTCCATTCATTTGGTCATTCAGGAGGTTATATACTGGTAAAACAAGCTGCTTTACATTCCTTCGAGACTTAGCCTGAAGGCTGCTCTCCATAGCTACCACTAGGATAGCTTTCAATAAAGGTGTCTTTAACCTAATCATCAATAAGGGTCGTTTGGACTGGTGCAAGGTGCCCACTTTAATTAGTGGACAGCATATACCAGGCCAACTTCTCACACCACCCATCCCCTTGTTGTTGTTGCAATGATAAACATGCTCAATCTAACACACTGTGCATACATACCATCATAACACAATTCTGTTGACTTTGCATGTTTCTAACTAACATGCTGTGCTCAGGTGAAAACAAATTGTCTTTATATGTTCCCAAACATTGTATCACTTATCCAGACCAACATTCACACAATCTCATGAATGACGTTAGGGCTAACATTATTAAAACCTAATTACAGACACATGTATTAGGTTCAGAAACATCCCAGATTAAATTTTATAAGACTTTCTGTGTTTTAGACTACACACACACAGAGTCTACCTCCTGTCTTCAACTGTGTGCAGAGGTTCTCCTTCGTACGTGCCGTGGACTCTCTGCACTCGGGGCGGAGCTCTCCGCCTACTTCAAATGAAAAGGAAATGACATACAGCAACAGGAAGTCAGGACCAGGAAGTCGCCATCTTATTTTCATTCTGCGCCACTCTCTACCCCGAGAAGCATCCTCCTCCATCCTGCTGCTCGTGACACACTCTTGCCCTGAACATGGCTGAGGGACTTGAAGAGAAGGCCCCCTTCTTTTTCCAAATCCGAATTGAACATCAAAATGGAGCAGCTTGTAGACAAGTACCCTCAGCTTTATGGGGGACCAGAACCCCAGGTAAGCAATGCAGCATGGGGCCAAATCTGGTGGGACATCGCCACATGGAGCAGCGAAGTGTTCACAAATGGCCGGTGATGATGTGCCGCAAGCGATGGGAGAACCTATGTTGCTGGGCCCGTAAAATGGACAGGCACAATGCATCTGTCCTCACCAGCCACACAGACTGCACCCCCGCATGGCACCATTGTACTGGAGGGTCCCGAAACCTGCATAGTTGACTTTCAGCTGGAAGAGTTTGACCAGCAAAGAGATGGTAAGTACATGGCACATAGGTGTATGTGATTTTTTGAGAGTGAAGTCCTGTCATTTGTTCACTGTGAGCTTTGTCATAACCTTACTAATTCTCTTTAACATGTTTTGATGTTGTATGAAAGTTTTCAAAGCTCACATTTAATAACATGCATGCTTATTCTTTGCTAATCTGTTTTTGACATTATGTTAATGCTGACGTTGTTTGCCTTTACCTTGCTTCTTAACCACTATACGTTTGCAATGCTTTATTTTCTAAGTTCACACAATTACGGACTAATGTGTGGAACCTTTGATGTCCAAAAACCTAGACAAGTTCTACCTCCTTTAAAATGCTTTGTAAACTGATGGGAAAAACATCTTCTCAAAGCTAACCAATGTCTGGAACCTGTTGTGAACCTACTTTTGATAGATGAAAAAAGAGTTTTTACATAACTCAACTACGACCTATTCTTTCTCGTACTATGGCTGGAACCACAGCTATATTGTAAATTAGCAATTTTAAAGTCTGCAGATCCACACAACATTTTAGTAGAATAGCACAGGATGGTGAGGAGTATGGTAAAGTCTCCAGATTGTAGGCTACAAATTGTAGATATACATTATTGATCCAATGATTTAACAAAGTGGGTTTTTACATTCTTTTTCAGAAGACCGGGCTGGCCAACCAAGGTCAGAGCAGGACCAGGGGCATGAAGAGACATCCTCAGCTCAAGGGCGGGCATGACCTCTACATACAGACAACGAGGCGACGAAAGCCACCATCAGCAGGGGTAGTGCGCTCACCCGGAGATTTACTCGATCTGCATCCAAGTGACTCCGGGAGGAAACTGAAGAGACACTTGTGGGGGGCAGTGTATGTGGGCACCACCAGCCAGGAGGAGGGAGTTGGTGTTCTCCTCCTAGTGTCATAAACTCCCAAAGCCAGACTCCATTTTGAGCATGTTAAGTTCGCCTGCCTACCTTTGATCCACATTTAGCACGTCATTATCTTTCGCCTAACTTGTGAAAGTGTCAAATTATCTAAACTATGGGTTTGCTAACACATAAGGTGACACAAGTCTGCTACAAGCTTCATGAGAGCTGCCATTTAAGTTCGGACAATGGATGTGTAAAATAAACATGTAGTCCGAATTGACTTGTGTCCATCATGCTGATTCATACCGGTTATAACTCGGATTAATGAAAAGTCCCCCAATGTAGGGTAAAACTCAGTGGTCAACCCTATATAAACCATAAGAATTGACCACTGACTTAGAGAGGTCTTCACCCCAGATTATCACAAGGGGTCCTGCCAGATTTTCACAGCATTTATTCTTATGCTGAGAGCCGATAGAGAGAGAGGAGAGAAGCTGAGCCCAGCTGATGTGCTTTCCCTCTGAGAAAACACTCTCCCCGGCTGAAGTCTGATAACAACAGCTGATCTGTTGTGAACAGGTATGCAGCGCGCTGACATCCAAGAAACTCTAGAGGCAAGTTAACTAGTCCATGCTCTTATAGTGCATGCATAGAAGTAGTCTTTAGGGTGTTAGGCTGCTAGGAATATTGTAATTATGCTAGAACTGTTCATATTATTTTCATTACTTGTAAAATGCATGAGTGCTGCTTTAATTATATTCTGTGTGGTTAGTTATCATGTACTAAGCAACAGGATGAGACTGTTGAAATAAACACTTTTAAACATATTTAGTCTCTTTTCGTAGTACAATATTTGTGTGTGCTATTCTAAAGAAGAAAGGTGGGTTTGAATTGCCACTGCATTCCTGAAACCTTTACAGGACTGTTCGTCACCAGAAAGCACAGACATCACACCAGCAGGAGTTGTGTGGGGCTACAATAACCTGGACTTCCCCGCTCAAGCACTAGTGCACTGACCTCAGTCCAGGCACCCAAAGACAAGTCTTGTAGACCTGGGCCAGAGCCCTAATTTATGCAATATGGTGCCCAACGTCGGACATCCAGATTGTTTGGATCTTTGAGTAGGCTTTGAGTTTGACCACACAAGAGAATCATCATTACAAGTATACAGAGACATCTGTAGTAATCATGGTAACCTTCTACTGTCGGTAAGACAAGCTTGACTCTTAAAAAGCTTATTCCACATCTGTGATTTTCTATGTTTTTGACTCTCTCGTTTTGCTGAATCCATTTGATTAAAACGGTGGCTCTTCCAATTGTGTTAGGAGTAAATCTTACTGAGAGGCAGTCACATACCGCCTCAAGAATAGAGGTGTTTCCAATGCAGGGGGGAGTTATATTTGTTATAGCTGCACATGTAGTGTAAGCTTTTGAAACATTTTACTCATGGGTGGAGTTTGAGGCTATAGACACTGCCTCAGGGAAGTTTCAGGTTTATAAACCAGCAGAACCGCCTGCACATTATAGAGCATACTACAATCTGTAAATCTCTTTATCTTACCAAGAACAGCAGAATTGGTTTGCTGGTGAGTTACCAAACACATGCAGGAATGTTAGATTGGGTCTTCTGAGTAATGAAGGGGCTACATGGCCAATATTAGGTGGGTATAAAAATCTTTCCACTGAGATCCTACCACTTGCTGACATTGTAGGACTCTTAAATTATACACGCTCATTGTACAGGACACTCATACAATATGTGGTATGAACCATGAACGCTATACCAGCTCTTACAGGACGAGTAGTGCAGGAGCAGACTGCTGTACAAGCAATCAGTCCACAGACAAAAAACACTATTGTTGCAGGGATTCTGCTCACAAACAGAACTATGTCTGGAACCACAGAACATCAGTATGTAGGGACTGAGTCACCATACAACATCAGTACCTATGGGCCCAAATTCGACTAGCTAATAGTGCCTCACTCTCCCTCTTAACCTTTCCAGAGAGACAAGTGATTTGGCATCCCAGAACACAACACTCTTGATCCTTTCAGGGATCGTGGTAGCAGGCCGTCACCTTTCGTTCTCTCACTCATGCATGTCCACAATAAATGAAAAAGAGACACGAAGGAAGCTTACAATATTTATCGAAACTATTGTGGTCTATTATGAAGCAATTGGGCTTCTATCAGAAAGCATATGCAAGTCAACAATGTGATTAGCATAATTAGGAGACCATATACAATAACAAGCCCTGTCATATTACTTGACAGACTTGCCTAGGCCTTCCTTCACTATGGAAAACAGTGATATATAATAGATCTATAGGATTAGGGGCAAACCCCGTGCCTGACATACATAGATAGTTGTTCTACATCTCAGCTGGTGCAGATCTCTCCTCTCGGGATTTTTGCTCTGCGAGAATGTCTTCGCTCTCTGTGTTTTCAAAACAACAAGTCCTGGGTTATTTGATAAAACTTACGTGGTAAAAAGCAGCTGCTGGATTTCTCTATTATGTCTACGTACTAGTGTCCGACCACAGAGAATAACAGGTAACAGCGTTGTTTGACCTTGCATGAGATGTTCCCATTAAATCCCAGTAGAAGAACAAAATCCAAAAACATGTGCAGCCTATTTGTAAAATTACAATGTGGCACAAAAGCAAGTGTGATATTTTGTAACATGTGCAAAGCAAATGTGGCCTACTACATGCACAGTAGGGAAAACGACAATGAGCTCCAGAAGGAACACATCACACTGTCATTGAAAAGATGCCCACGAAGCGTGATGAAATTGCCTTCTGAGTTGCTCACAAGACCAACCAGTTGAAAGTTTTTACCCTCACACAACACCCCAAGACAAGCAGTGAATACTGACTCTGTGTCTTCCCCTTTCGAACGGTGACACCTGAAGAAGAGCATAACACCTGGGGAAATATTTGCATGTATTTACACAACACGCAAGGCGCATCCTCACTAGCAGTTCTCTCTAAAGCATTAAAACAAGTACAAAATGAGCACAGGGCTGCACTGGCTCTGGACTTAGGAATGAAATGAAAGGGAAACATTTGTACAGTTCCCTCAATCATCCTAAGCTACATTAAGGGAGAAGTGTCAGAGGCCTGCAGCAGTCCCAGTTCAGGAGCGTGAATGAAATGAATTTGTACTTGTAAAGCGCACTGATACCCTGGGGCTTCCTGGCGCTGTACGCATACCGCTGTGGAACCCTTCCTGGCTTTTCCCTGTGAAATGTCCACTCCTGGGCACCCCCAAGGTGAAGCCAGGCATCCCAGCGCTGGTGGGGCCGTTGTGGAGATTAAGCAAGCTATTGCCCAGAGTTGCAGAGTGGGACCCATGATTAGAATAGGCACCGAGGCGAGAATTATCAGGTCCGAGGAAGTTGAGCCCAAGACCCGCCGAGGCGGGAATTGAACCCTGGTCCCGGGCCAGATCTCTGCATCAGGGTCTGCCGCTCTAACCATTGAGCCACACTTCTCCACACAATGGGACATAATGAGAATAATATCTGACGATTATGCCTCTGTGGGCTGTGATGCTTTAGGTACGCAGGCAGACAAACCACATTTAAAACCAAAAAGTGATGTTGAGAGTTCCAGCAAGGAAAAACCTGTCCCTGAAGCTGAAGGCAAAAAGAAACAGAGGGGGAGAGAGAAAAGACAGAATGGATCTCCTGTAACTCAGGAGCCCAGCTGGAATAATTATAACTTGGGGGACCGCATTAAAATTAAAAAACCCAGAACTGTATCAGTATTCTGATAGTTCCTGTTCTTTTCAGGACTCGCAAAGTAAACGAACAGAGAGGAGGTCGGACTGAGCAGTGAAGAAAAGAAGAATATAGCAAGCAGAAAGGTGAAACAGACTGAAGTCAGTGTAAAGAGGAAACAAAAAGATTCGGACCCTTAAACTCATTTTAAAAAGGAGAAAGTGGCAGGACTTTCAAATAGCAGCTACAGGTACTTCTGTGGGACAGTACTTGGGCTTCTAGACAGCGCAGCAGAAGTAACAATGGTGCGTCAGACTCCCTAGAGGTTTCTGGCGGTGAGTCCAACTGATGAGTTCATACAGATTGAGACTCCAGAAAAACATGTAAATCCTCCCGTTAGGGTTTATAATTTAGAGATACAAATTGGGGGGGATACACTGCACACAATTAAAGCAGTCTTCTAGCCCTATTTATCTGAAAATGATGACATAATTTTAGCATAACATGACTGGCCCATGGTGTTTCTTAGGCTAGCATACAGAGAGGAGGAAATAGCAGTAGCCATTTCCTTCATAGTACCTGAGGATATCGGGGAAATCTATTCAAGAGAGTGGGCTGCCAAACAAGCTTCATCTTTATACAGAAACTAAGCGGGTGGTATAAACACTCTATTCCACGTCATTCCTTTATGCTGTGAACTCCAAGTACAGGCTCAATATCCCACGAGGTCAGAAGCAAAGCGCAATATAAAAGCAATACTAAATCAACTACAATATCAGGGCATTATAGCACCTTGTCTTTTGCCAAGGAACACTCCTCTGTATCCCATTTTACAACCGATGGATCCTTTGTCTTGTGTTCCCCTGTGATTTAATGTCACAGTCAATTTGGAAGACAATCTGCACCACCATGGGTAGCATTCCAATAGCATAGATATATCACGGTGCAATAACCATTTTGATGTCTTTTACCCTACTCCGCACAGATAACTGGATCTGAGGCCACCTACTAAAGTCTGTGTGAGCCTTGGACACGGGGTATGCATTATCTTATACCACCCTGATTTGCCATCTATTAAGAAGAATCCTCAGCTATTGCATGCCCTCTGTGTCCCCGATTGACTAGTATGGGATAGGAAACCTCCACAATTAGCCACAGAAGTCTGGTATAGCCACCTATTCTAGGAGATACATTTCAGGCTTAAGCCAAATTTGTCAAGTGCTTTGAACAGGCATCCCCACTGCACCTGATCAAAGGCCTTTTCAGCACTGGGGGAGATGGCCAAACCTTCCTCCTGCAATCCTTGGACTCCCATAGGAGCTATGGTTTCTGGAAGAGCGTCCGGGGATGAGTCCCGTCTGGTAAGAGTTGCTAAGTGATGGAAAGATTCTATGTAATCTGGCAGCTAGGACTTTGGCCAACATTTTGATGCTGACATTTATGAGGACGATATGCCTCTAACTCCTGCATGCAAACGGATCTTCTTTTGTCCAATGTAGGCCCCGAGAAACCCCGTGATTTCTGGTTCCATAAAGGCTTTATACAGTATTGGGGCTAATTAAGCTTTGTATGTTTGGAAGAATTCACTGGATAAACCAACCTCACCTGGTGATTTGCAAGTCAGGATCCCTGCAATGGAGTTTTTGATCCCTTCTAGCGTGATTTCGGCACTAAGTAGGGTTTCACTCTTCATTGCAGTGGGACGGAAGGTAAAGAAAGTTCAGAGACTCCTCTCCGTAGCTAGATTTTTCTCCTGAAACGAGTCAAATACTTTCTCATAGAAGGGGAAAAATGCTCCGATATATCTGCAGGATGTGTAAGGACCTTGCTTGTGACATCACAAATCTCTGAAGTAGCCAATTGGGCTTCCCTCTGATTCAATTAATAGGCCAGCTGTTATATTCTAATACGTACAGAAAGTTGCTGGTGTGTTTCTCCAGTTTGGACTAAAGGGTGAAATCCCTGGGGGACAGGGTCCTGGTGGTGGCAGTTGCTGAGGGATGCTGTTGGATGTCGACATGTGGGCTTAATAGACATCCAACTCTCATGGAACAGTCGGTATTGTAGTGGACTCATTACCAGGAGCCAGGACACCCTTTTCGGTCATAATGTCGCTTTCTGAGTTTCACCAATTCGTTTTCAGCAGGTGAGGTGACGTGTGCATTATTAGCAAACTTCTCTTTTTCCAAACACCAGTGTAGGTGGGGGTAGCATTAGAGTTATATTACTTCGTTAGGGAGAATATAGCATCTTCCAATTTCCTACGTTCAGAAGAGTCTTTCCTCCTGGGTATAGGAGAGTCCCTCATAAGGAGGCCCCGCCAGGTTGCTTTACCGCTGCCCAAAATGTTTGCGTTGAAGCAACAGACTGTCATTCTCCACCCTACATAGGTGGACTAATGAATTTAGGAGATGCTTCTCATCACAGAGCCTCTACTTGGAAGACTGCTTTCTCCAGTGTGGACCATGGGGGTGTTGTATGTCCCAAATGGATATCAAGCTGAATCGGGCAATTATCTGATAAGCCCTGGTAAGATACCAGTCTGGAATGGAAACTGGAGTAACAACCGCTGTACAAGAAAGTAGTCTCTATGCGAGATGAAAATGACCCGAAGAATAAAAAGTATAGTATTTGTCTGATGGATGTGATAGATACCATAAATCTACCAAAGTAGATCACTCATGACATCTTGTAATAGTACCATTTCTGCTGCATTACATTTGTCTAGTGGTCTTGACCAGTCAATAATCGGATCTATAGCAACGTTCCAATCTCCGCTAAATATGACCGACGCCTTGCCTAATACAATAGTCTGGATAATTGTTCAAGGAATGTGGCCTTGCTGAAATTATGGTCATAGACTGATCCCAATACTACGTTTAGACCGGCCATCTTTATTTTCATTCAGTGTCACTTGCCCCAGGAACGGTCCATGTGGAAGGGTCTTGCTTGTGTATCAAGATCGCTAATCCACATTTTCTTGCAAAGTTAGCAGCCTGTGTCTGGCTAACATTCTCAGGGTCTATGCGACAACTACTGACCTCCCTTGCCACCCAATTCTGTTCCAATTTGTCAGCGTCCCTCAGTGAGAAGTATGTTTCTTGTATCAGAGCTGCGTCAGTCTTCTTTCGGTTTGGATAATGCAGAATTTTTTTCCTCCTAACAAAGCTAGTCAGACCATTCACATTCATGAAAAGAATACCCGCATTTCACCGAGCAGGAAATGTAGCAGTGGTTGTGCAGGAGAAGGATCAAGTGCACTGAGGAGGGAGACAGCTGTTTGAGGGGGTAACAAGCAATCACCAGGGGTGTTTCCTGTAATAACACAAGAGAGTTTGCAGGTATCAAATACTGACTATGGCTACTGTTGCTAGAGTAGTAGGGTGTGGTGCGTGAAACAGTGTAATACACTCTAATTAAAGGGCGAGTAGGTCACAAAACCAAAACAACAAACTATGAAACCTTTCAAATGCAAGCCTAACCCCATCTCAAGACCACCAAGGGGAGCCCAGGACAATGAGAAATGGTATCACACTTCATATCAGAGACTAAGAAACTGATATGCAGAGTCCCACAGGGATCGTTCCTCAGCCCCACACTTTTCAACATATATATGACACTGCTCGCCAACATCATCCGATCACAAGACATCACAGTCATCTCCTAAGCCGATGACAGCCAACTCATCCTCTCTCTGACGGACAAAACAACCACCGCCAGAACCAACTTCACCAACTGCATGACCATGGTAGTAGACTGGATGCGACCCACTGCCTGAAACTCAACTCCGACAAGAAGGAAGTGTGGTCTTCAGCAACAAGCCCTTACCATGGGACTCCACCTAGTGGCCATCGGAGCTAGGAACCAACACCCACACCCACAGACCATGCAAGAAATCTAGGGATCATCCTAGACAACAAGCTCAACATGAAGGCTCTAGTTAATGCAGTGTGCACCTCCTGTTTCCATATCCTGCGCATGCTTCGAACGATCTTCAAACTGTTGCCTCAGAAACCAGATAGAACATCATGCAAGCACTCATTGCCAGCAGGCTGGACTATGGCAACACTTTCTACGCTGAAATCTCCAAACAACTCCTACACGGACTCCAGGCCATCCAGAACACCGCTCCAAGACTCATACTCAACCTGCCAAGTCTCTATTATGGTCTGTGTAACCCGCACCTTCCCAGAGAGACTGGTTGCAAGTGATGGCACTACAAGTTAAACTTCTAGATTTTTGGGAGATTACCATGTTCAAGCTGGAAAAATGGGAAACCTCCAACTTATGTTGATCCTACTGAGTGGAGAAAATTATTGATGAACATCCCAATGACATAGTCAACGAAATTGACCCACCGACCCCTCAGCTTAGCCCCTTTTACCTTCTGACATTGGTTGGGCTTCTAGCCCTTACTTGGCTACCTCTTATCCCCTTTCATACCCCTTCTGTATATCTGAAAGAGTTATTTCATCTCTTCTGTCAAAGCTATGATTTTTATCCAATTAATTTCCTGTAGAGTTGCCACCATTTTGGAGAAAAATACTACCTATTTCTGCCTGTTTTGGGGTTCGGAAGGGCCATAGGCTGAAACTCGAATAACAGTGTGTGATATCCTCTGCATTACTTTTTATCATAAAAATTCCGCCTCTGTTTTTTAAAAAGCCTTTAGGAACAGTCTAGGCAGCATGAGAATTCTTTTCATGTGTTTTAGCCTTGCATTGGTGGCTTTCAGTTTATACTCCAAACAGCAAAAATACCGGATTTAAATTATATTGTTGACTTTCTTACTTGCTGTGGCATGATAATACTAGCCAGACTTGTAAAATACTGGCCAGACCTGTAAAATGCTGGCAAAACCTGTAAATTATTGGTCAGACATGTAAAATATTGGCCAGGAGGCAAACCCAGTTAGATAAATTATAATTCTCTTATTTGTTCCAAGCATAAAGCGAGTGGCCAACTACAAAAAAAAACTGAACTTAAGTGCTAAGGACTGAAGCTACACATTTAACACAACCACTATTTAGCTAAACAGCATAAGAGCTAGCCACAACCAAAGTACTGAGCACAGGTGTTGCTGTGAACTATAGACCTGTGTGCACAGTGATCTTGCTAACTATAGAGTCACAGTCACAATGTCCTGTTAATCACAGAGGTGTGGGCACAGTATACATGCCAACACTACTCATTCAGGTGGGAGGCTTGTAGCGTTTTAGCTTTCTCCCATTCAAAACTTCCTCTACTCCAAATAAAGTTAATGAAGAAATAAAATCTCATGATTGTGTCCCCAAATCCCCTTCCTAGGTGCTCTCAAATGTTGACATGTGTGGCACAGGTGGTTTCATTAACCACAGTCATGGGCACAGTTGTCCTGTCAACCTTTAAGCTAAAGCCGCCAATGGGCATCGTCATGGGCATTACGGTCTACAAAGGTGTGAGCATGGTGGTCTAGTGAGTCATAGAGCTATGGGCATTGCTAGCACTGCCTTAAAACACACTTGGGCCTAATTACTAGACTATGGTGACATAGCTTTACTCAGATTTTCCAGGACTGACCCAGTTTTGGAACAATGCTGTGCAGACCCGGCTCCTTTCTCCGATTCACATACATGTCCCAGTTAGGAAACCATACAAGTCAGCGCTCCTACTTCGGAGGGAAACTCATGATTTTTGTAATGAAAAAATATATAATTTTATCCCGTCTCCTAAAATATCCTTTTCTCCATTAAAAGAAAACAGGAAAATTAAAGTCCCCCAATTTTTGCTTTCAAATCACCCTTACTTTTTAGGTCTCCCCTAAGACAGCACATGCACATGTTGCAGGACATATTGTCAGCTTAAAGAGGGCTTACAGCCGGCCCATTGCTTACAATTGGTTTGGTTTCATTGTAACCCTCACTTTCCTGCTTCTTATTCATTAGTGTGTGTGGGCTTTCCTTCCTCTTCTTCTGTTTGTCCATCCCCGGGAGCATGACGCATTTTGGTGCCATTCCACTGCTCGCTTTTTCAGGTGCTACTTTTTTTCCATGCTTTGATTTCACCCCCCCCACCCATGCGCTGTGTTGTTTCTGCCTCACTTCCCCCTATTCCTTCCGCCAAATCTGCGACCCCCGTGTTGCTTCCCTCCCTTGCGTTGCTTCCCCTAGTGTTGTTTACCCCTCACCATTGCCCCCGTGTTGCTTCCCCCACCCGTTTTGAGAAAACACACAAAACGATCTAGTGCATTTTATTCCTTTTAGTTACTGATGCATCTCAGATTCAATGACAGGACCGAAGGCTCAGATTATGCTTCTCTTTGTTACTTCAAAATCACAGAAGCAAATCAAAATAGTTTAAAACACCCGTTACATTTCCCATCATAACTCCCATGATGTCATAGTCCCAGCCGCCAGTACCATGGTCTCCGCCCTCAAAATCAAGTCAAGATAAGTGCCTCCTATTTAACTCCTTGATGTTTTTTATATTTTTGTATTTGTATTTATTGTATGGATTAACTGATATTGTTTGAATTATACTGCCCAAGCGTGTGGCTCACTGTTGGGATGGAGACGTACCGTGCATGATGGCAGACGTGCACCCCTAGCCTGAGTGCCCCAGCTGCATGGATATATAGTGCTCTGGTAATGATGTTTGGTCACGGGTGAACATGGATCATGCATATTTGCCATGCCCTAAGCCGGTAAGGCGGTCAGGTTAGACCGTGAGGGGTGGACCAATGCTGCCCTCATGAAAGTAGAGGGTGACTGCCCATACCTGGAGTTAAGTGACACGAGTACCGTAGACGCAGCATACCCGTTTTGTGTTCAGTGGAATCATTAGTGTGAACATGCCTTTTTATCTCTGTCACTGAAGTGTGCCTTACTCACCCACTTACCCTGTGTAATGAACCCACCTTTTGCCGGCATTCTGCTGTGTGCAGTGCCGGACAGCTTTTGATACTTGGTGTGCTCCTGGAATGCATGTGTGTGCTTGTGTGTGGTATATCACATGGAGGCCTGTGGGTTCCATTTTGGAAGCCAAGGAGCTGGAGAAACTGGACAGGTGAAGACTGTAACCCCACAGACAGGAGATTTGTACTGCTGAATTCCTGAGGGCTGGGGTGCGACGCACACACTGAATGAAGAGGAGCAGGGTATTCTCTGTGCACATCAATGGTCTCTTTGATTTTATGAAGAGTTACTGGTCAGTGGGGGTGGGTAGACTGATAAGGCTGGCACTGTGGACCAGAGAATCTTGATAGAGAGAAAGCCTTCGGCCTTTGAACCTTTATGGGGCATATTTTAGTGGAGGCTGACAGCCAGGTGTAATCTCCAGCTACTTCCATTGCCTATGTTGTGGGTCAATCAAAACTGGCACTGCTCCTGCTATTGCAGACTGTCCCTTTTCCAAGGAGCAGTGCAGAGGAGAGAGCACGTCAAAGATGCTGACACCCTGTTAGACCTGTCAGCCCTAGGGTGGTCTTGCCCTGTTTTTTTCCCTTTTTCGCCTCATTTTTGCCACCATATTTTTTACTGGACCTAGGTCTCCGGGCGCCTTACCACTGCCAACCAGTGCTGAGGTGCAGGTGCTCTCTCACCCAAGATGGCTGCCACAGGCCCCTGCTACTGCGGAGTGGCCTTGCACACATACACCTACTAGTAGCCAGGGTCAGGCTGGGACATAGGGATACAGTATCCATCCCGTCCCGCCTCTGGGCCACATAGCCAGACATGGTGGAAGGTTCCAGAACCTTCCGGGCTGTGGGAGGAGTTATGTTTTGCCGCCTTTAGGAGGGTCACCTGACCTAGGGGTATAAGAGGTTTGGAGGGAAATCTTTTAGCCAGTTGGGGCACCACTGATCCTGGGAGAACCTCTGCCGGAGTACAGGCTTTAGGGCCTAGGGGGGAGACCTACACTACTGTTACTGACAAGGCTAAGGCACTGCTGTAATAAGTTAGCTGAGGAACGCCCACCACCCACTGACCTTGCCCAGCGTGAGGGGACCCAGGGAACCATCTTCAGCGTGCTGGGAAGTACCATCCAGCACCCCAAGTACCACCAACTCATTCCCTCCCCCATAAGGAGAAACCCCAAGAAGCAACCAACAAAGAACTACCGCAAGCAACCTGAAACTGCAAGGCCTGACAGACCAGCAAGGCCAGAAACCTGAACTGCCAAACTGGGGATCACCAGGTAAAGCGCCGTGCCCTGAAGCGCTAGACCTTCACCCCCATCCACTCCTAGCTGACGCAGTGCTGCCCTGCTGCTGGGCTGCCCAAAGCCCTTCTGTATCCGCCCCTGCCAGCCTGCTGCAAGTGCGCCCCCGCGCTGTGCCTCCAAGTGGGAGGAATCGGCCCCTCAAGCCACTGACCGTGTGGCTGGACTCTGCCTTTGCGGACGTCGCCGCGTGTGGGGAGCTGCGGAGGTAGCGTGACCTCCCCCGAGGCCGGGGTGGTGAGGTGCGCCGTCCGCGCCCTCACCGAAGGTCCGGAGTTGCCGTGAATCACCGCCGGGCCCGGGGCTCACGCGAAAGAAGTTGCGGCCTGGAAATCACCGCCGCGGCCCAGGAGGAAGATCGAGGCCATCGGCCCCCGCCGACGCCGTTGCCAGGGGACCGGGGACGCCGACCGCGTCATGGGCCGCGCCCCCGGAAAGGCCGCACAGCGATTGGACGCCGGCTCCCGCCGTGCCCCCAGCGCCGGCGGAAGCCGTGGAGGAGCACCGCGTCAGGAGAGGGAGGCGGGAAGCCGGCCGAGGAGGACTGCCGGCTCCCGCTCCCTTCCCCGCATAGCCCAGCTGACTACGGGGGCCAGAGGAGAGTGATACCGGCCCCCCCAACGACCCGCAATTCCGGCCGGAAGGCCGTGGAACTCAGTCCGGGCCCCGCCCTGCCAAACACGGGCCGGCCCAGGGAGGAGCCCGTCGCTTAGAAGAGCGACCACCGCGAGTACTGCAGGTGAGCCCAGGAGGCCCCTAGGGCCCACAGAAACGCCCCTAGGGGCCGGGGGCCAACATTAACTCGCTATTTGTAAAGGGGGAAACCAACAGTAACTATCCCCACGAGGCGAGGCCCCGGAGAGGAGTGGGCCTGGCCTGAATTAACCCCTGAGAGACACAGAAGCCCTAATTAACAGGGAAGCCCCCGAGAGAAGGACATGTAGAGGGGTTCCCTAAGCTATTCACCAGCCTAATTGTTATGCCGGCGTTAATTACTGTTTAGGCCTGATGCATATCCGCACTAATGAAATGTCTTTGCCTAGTGTAAAGGTGCTTAACTGAATTGAGCTGAAGTGTACACCGCCAAGAGTTGAAGTGTTTTATGTTACAGGTGTACCGGATTTGCGACGCCCACTGTACAAGATGTGGGTGCACCTAGATTAACGCAGGCCCTGTTTTAGAGGTAATGCGAAATGTCAATTTACAAGAGATTGAGTATTCATGAGGTGAACTGCATGTTTTAGGCCCATGTTTTATTCCTGCACCCTGTGATCATTATTGGTGCTAAGTGTTAGGAGATGATTCCTGCGGCCTTTTAGTGGCCTACAATGTTGATGAGCTATGGTGCTTTAATGAGATGACGCACTAATTGAGTACTTCAAAGAGTTGAAATGTTGCCCTGAATTATTCTGCCTCATCCGATGCTGCATTGATTTATATAAAAGAACTTGTTTCTAATCCACAGGCCTGGTGTGGTGTCACATTATTGCGTCCGCATTACTGAGTCAGAGCGAGTGTGTGCTGCACAACTGCCTTACACATTGCCTTCGGGTGCCTTTCCGCCTCGCGCCATGCTACCGTGCCGGAATCGGTAACCCCGGTTCCAACACACCCCCAACACAAATTTCAAAGGCCAGACACTAAATCACATATGCGTCTGGATTTGGACTATAAAGGTGGGAGCATGAGTCCTACACTTTGTTCAACAGCACAGTCTTGTCAGGAGAGGGAAGATAGCCATGACTTCTTGTTGCTGAAAGCAGGACAGGGGACCAAGATATCCCTGCTGTGAGAGGGGCCTTTATCCAGGAAGTCAAGATCACTTGCCCTAAGCCTAGAGCACCAGCCTTCTGCATGCCTGCCAAGACCAGAGTATCTTGTGAGGAGAAGAGTGCATAAAGTCCGCCTGTGTGCCAAGGACAGTAGGCCCCGTGAGGAGGAGGAGAATGATTTGAGGAAACGAAGCCCAGTGGGGATCCATTCAAGATGATCTTGGTGAGTGAAGTGTTAGACGTTCAGGCCGTCGTCCCTGTGCGCACCAAGTTGATTGACCCCCGTGTGCCAGGAGGGGGTGGGGACTTCAAATTTGGACCATCTCCCTTGTGTGTGCCAAGTCGGTTTACCCCGATGTGTGCCAGGAGGGGGGCCACTGTGACAGTTGGACCGTTGTCCGAGTATGCACTGGAGTCAACCTCCCTTTGTGTGCCGTGATGTGGGGCCACTGTAAGGCAAGACTGCTGTCTGCGTGCAGGCTCGGTGAGCGTGGAGCAAGGTCGGTCACTCTGACTCGTTGTGCCAAGGGAACTGCTGGGAACACTTACTGATCTCTGGAAGAGCCGAGTGCGGACGTCCAACATCAGCACAGGTGCTCGGAGTTTGAGGAGGCCTATGCAACATTGGGCAAAGACCGCAAGAGGTCTTGGGCCCTCAGTGTGTTGAGACTGGGGCCTGCGTTGGAGTGTCCCAGTCCTCTGGATCTGCCGGCTGCCTTTGGGTTGAGTAAGACTGTTGGAAACCATCAGGCCTACAGGAGACTTGCATGAGCTTAGCAGCCGAGCGCTGCTGACTTTACTCTCAAGGTAAAACATAAATTTGATTTGTGTGGGGCTAGCATGGTCCGTATTTGGGAGTCATGTCCAGGATCGAATGGGGAATGATAGCCCCCCTTTGATGGGATATTGGGCACATGTAGATTCTGCCCAGGGCGATGCTAGCGCGTCAACCTTTAGAGGCTTTGGAGGTTATTTCTGCTTTGTGTGTTACATTAAAATACTTTTTTCATAAATGCAGGTATTTGGCTGGACAATCACTGTATTGTTGTTGCAGTTTGTACTTTGGGTTGTGAGCCTGTGTAAGTGCTGCACCTACCTCCCCCTGAAGAGCCTTGGACTGCTCAACTCACGTCACCACTGAGAGTCAATTGCCGAATGGGTTAGTATTTGGTCCAGTTACTCAGGACCCAAGTAGGTAGAGCCGTAGGACATCAGGAGTAAAAGGCCTCAACCACCACGGTTCGGCCAGTAGCTCCTACTTGCCCCGTTGCCCCTGACACTTGCGCCACTAGAAATTTCTTGCCTGGCAGTCGGGTGGTCTCAACCGCGGTCCCCGACTTTGCAAGGTTTTATTTGCCCACTGGGTGCGCAGTCAGTTTAATTGTTTGTGACCACGATTGTGGCCATTTTGTGGAGTTTGGGTTGGGACTACGCTCATAGGGCTTGGTCTCAAAAGCGTAGTCCTCTTTCTATGCCCATGTCCATGGGCGCACTTGCACGCCCTCCAGACCCGCACTGATCAAACACCTAAGGCAAGAAATGCTGCTGCTCGCTGTTGAAACAACAGGAGTGTGAGCGAACCTATGAGGTTCAGAGAAGTTAACCCAGCAAATTTTCAAAAATAATTTCCCCCATTGCCGCCCTGCCTGATAGACGTCTTCAAGAGATGCAATAACTCAGTACAGGTTTGCCCTGAGGAGCAAATAATAAATAATCAGACTTCTGTCCCGAAGCCTTCTTTTGGGGTGGCTCCCTCCTACGTACCCTTCGTGGGATTTGGCACTGTCTTTAACTGGCCTTCAGTTGATAATGGCAGAGTCCGAACCATTTAACATTCAGGAATATGAAGAATACTATTTGGGAGATGGGTTGCTTGAAGCCCTGACAGTTCAGTCTAGCATTCCATGCATTGTCAGTGTCACTGCTCTCCCCCGCGCAGCTACACCATTAAGGCTATGACCTTGAGCCCCTTCCAGGTAGGTGTCCGAGGCCCTCCTCCACCCGCTGGCTCCTGCCTGAGCCTCATCCCTGGTGGTCTAGTGGAAGAGCATCCTGCTCTTCTGCTATTCCACTCTGTCCTGTTGTCCTTGCTTTTTCGCTGTCTGCCCTTTCACTTGTCTGCCTCTTTTGTGTGCCTTTTTCTCTGTTTCTCTTTTGTGCCTCTTCTCTTGTGTGCCTTTTTCTCTCTTTTCTCTTTTTCTTTTGTGCCTTTTTTCTGTGCATCTTCGCTCCCTGCCTATCTACCCGCCGCTGGTGCCCCTGCGACCCCTCCCCCCAGCGTGTTGCTTCTGCTCCCGCCTCCCAGCTGATCGCCCTCCCCCCAACCCCTACTTAATGGCGGCCGTTGTGCAGCCGCGCCGCTGGCGCGCCAAAGGCAAACCCGTCTGCGCCTGTCCGCGACCAGTGTCAGGGACCCTGGTCCCCCAACCCCCCGCCACTATGACCCCAGCACTCTCCACGCACTCAACCCCAGACGCAACAACAATTGCCAGCTCTCGATGCCGAGCAACAACCAAGGCCTGATCTCCTGTCGACACTGCTGCCTCACCTTCACCCACCTCCAGACCCCAACAGCAACCCCAGCCCACCGGACGCCACCACATGCACACCACTGAGCTGCATCCTCCTCAACGTACACTCCCTGCACAAACACGCTGTAAAAATCTGGGACCTCCTCAACACTCACACGCCTGACAGAGACCTGGACCAACACCAGCTCCGCACCCGATATCGCAACCGCCATCCCCGACGGATACAAGATCCTGAGAAAAGACCGCCCCAACGGCCTAGGAGGAGGCCTCACCATCATCCACAAAAGCTCCCCTCGATTGACTACCACCAACTCGGACGACGCCTCGCCCCCCATGGAACACATACGCTTCCAGATCCAGTCCAACCCCAGAACGACGTTCCGCGGAGCACTTGCCTACAGACCACCTGGAGCCTGCACCCCCTTCAACAATGTCATTGCCAACCTCATCGCACCCCACGCCCTTGCCTCCACAGACGACATACTACTCGGAGACCTGAACTTCCACCTGGACAACCACAGTGACCCCAACACCACTACCCTCCTAGAGAACCTCACCAACACAGGACTGAAGCAACTTGTCTCCGCCCCCACTCACACAGCAGGATACACCATCGACCCCATCTTTGCTGGAGGAAACAACATTCTCTTCAGCCACACCACGGAAGTGCTCTGGACCGACCTCCACTGCATCCATTTCTCCTTTACGAAACCCACCGCACACAAGCACACGCGCCGCCTCCAACGCAGAATCTGGAACAAAGTCTCCTAAGAACACCTCACCACCGCCCTCACCTGCACTCCACCCCCAATTACGTCAGACGCCAACACAGCGGCAAGCAACCTCCACCAATGGATTGCCAACTGTGGCAACACTCTTGCCCCCCTCCAGAACACCACGATGCGATACAACAAGAAAGCCAACTGGTTCACCACAACTCTTCAAGAATCCAAGCACTCCTGCCGACGACTGGAATAGACGTGGAGAAACAGCAAATCCCTGGAAGCACGCTCCGCATACAAAACAGCCATCACAGCACACCACCAACTCATCAAATCCACAAAGAAGAACTTCCTCCAAGACTGAATCCTCTCCAACGCCCACAACTCCAAGAAACTCTTCGGCATCATACAGGAATTCGCCAAACCCATCAGCGAAACAACCAACCTCCCCCTCCCAAGACCTCTGCAACAGACTCAGCTCCTTCTTTCACCTCTACGACAACTTTGACGACCAAGACCCCTGCACCGCCCCAACCCCGACCCCCAACGACGCCACCCAACAGACCCTTCTCACCTGGACCCCTCTCACGACAGAAAACACCATAAAGACCATGAAGAGCATCCACTCCGACCACCTTCTGACCCCTGCCCGCCGCACATCTTCCACAGGGCCGCCACTGCCAGCGCACCCGAGCTACTTCAAACTATCAACTGCTCCCTCGAGACAGCCACACTCCCTGACAACTGGAAGCATGTCAAAGTCAACCCCCTCCTAAAGAAGCCCTCCGCAGACACGACGGACCTCAAGAACTTCAGGCCCATCTCACTGCTTCCATTTGCAGCCAAAGTCATCGAAAAGGCCGTCATCACCCAGCTATCACACTTCAGAGAAACCAACAACGTCCTAGACACCTCTCAATCCGGATTCCGCAGCAACCACAGCACCAAGACCGCCCTCCTCGCTGCCACCGACGACATCCGCGCCCTCCTCGACCAAGGCCATACGGCAGCCCTCATCCTCCTGGACCTATCAGCAGCCTTCAACACCGTTTCCCACCGCACATTAGCCACAAGGCTCCACGACGCCGGCATCCAAGGAAAGGCCTTAGACTGGCTACAATCATTCCTCTCTGGCAGAACAGAGAGAATAAGACTCCTGCCTTTCCTCTCAGAACCGACAGAGATCAGATACGGAGTACCCCAAGGATCCTCCCTCAACCCCACACTCTTCAAAGTCTACATGGCCCCCCTCGCAACCATCATCAGAAACCACGTGCTCAACATCGTCACCTACGCCGATGACACCCAGTTCATCCACTCCCTCACCAAGGATCCCGACATCACCAGGCACAATTTCCAAGAAGGGATGAAAGCCGTCGCGACCTGGATGAAGAACAGCTGCCTGAAACTCAACTCGGAGAAAACAGAGGTCCTCATCCTCGGCTCCACCCCCTCTGCATGGGACGACACCTGGTGGCCCACCGGCCTCGGAAACCCACCCACCCCAATGGACCATGCATGCAACCTTTGCATCATACTGGACTCATCACTCACCATGAATCGCCAGATCAATGCCGTCTCCTCCCCATGCTTCAACACCCTTCGTGTACTATGCAAGACATTCAAGTGGATCCCCCCTGACTCCAGGAAAACCATCACTCATGCACTCATCACCAGCAGACTAGACTACAGCAACATCCTCTATGCCAGACTCAACAAAAATCTCCTCCGCAAACTCCAGACTATCCGGAACACCGCAGCCAGACTAATCCTCGATATCCCACGGCACAACCACATCACCCAACACCTCCACTGGCTCCCCGTCGAAAGAAGAATAACTTCCAAGCTGCTCACGCACGCCTACAAGACCCTCCACAACACCAAACACCAATACCTCAATGACTGAATCTCCTTCCAAGCCCCCAAGAGAAACCTCCGCTCAGCCGACCTCTCCCTAGCCACTGTCCCACGCTCATACAGGACCAGAGCAGGTGGAAGATCCTTCTCCTACCTCGCAGCCAAGACCTGGAATGAACTCCCCCTTCACCTCTGATGGAGCCCTACACTGCACCAATTCAGGAAGGACCTCAAGGCCTGGCTCTCCAAGTGACCCTGACGGAGCGGCCCACACCCACCCCCAGCGCCTTGAGACCCTCACGGGTGAGTATTGCACTCTACAAATCCCTGAGTGATTGATTGATGCATTGAGCCTTGGCTGTAGCTCTCAAACCATTTACACATCAGTTGCATGCCAAAGATGGCCTCAGACAACAAGCCAGATAAAGCCAAATCAAATAAATGGCCTCTTACGGAGGCTATTGAGAAACTGTCAAAAACCTATTTGACGGGCCATGGTTATAGTGCATCTAAACCTCCGCAAGCCATGCCTGGCTCAGAGTCCCTAGTAAGGATGGATAATACTGATGATGATTCAGATCACTCTGACCAATCAGATTCCTCCCACAAACCTCTTTCTTCCAGCCAAGGAAAGCAGATGAGAGGATTACAGGAAAAACCCTCTAAAGCTATACCCAGGGGACAGCCAAGCGCACTTTCAATTGACCCAGATGATATCATTCACCCAAGATCCTCAGATTGGGTTCCAATGCCAGCTGAGGCAGAATATGTACAGGTCCGGCTCAGAAAGAGTTTTGAAAAGAGGTGGCAACCACCTTTGGGCAGAATACCCTCGACCAGCCTTACCAGGAAAGGTAGCTAGAATGCTGATGTAGATCCGAACATGGTCACCTTTATGAATACGTTTTCATGGGACCTGAAAAAGGTATTGACAGGCCCTGGCGAGCATGCCAGGACAACCTATTGGGTTTGTCCGGTCCCGGACCAAGATTCTTGAATTAGCTGACCAAGATAAGGAGAAAGGCTTGTTCATCGATAGCTCTCCTGTGTCAGCTGAGTTCTGCAAAGCATCCTTTTAATGGATACTTAAAAAATGTGGGCACTGATTACGTATGCAGTCTGATTACGTATTACTAAAATATATACTTTGAAAGCACATTTTATCTTAAACACTAAGGCCCAGATTTACTAAGAAATCCCCCAACACAGCGCAGCAAGTAAAGTTGCTGTGCTGCGTTGCATGAACGGGAGAGAGCAGACCAGTGCCATACCTACTAAGATGTGGTGCGGTTCGGCTCTCTCCATGCGCTGGTGCACATTCGCTGGTCTACACCAATGCAGGCACGTCTGAGCGATAGTGCAAGTGTGTCTGCGCTGTGGTAAGCATAGTTTTTGTACAGGAAGGGGTACCATCCTGTTCAAAAACTTTGTTTTACAGCATTTCCCTCTTTGCGCGTGTGCTGAAGAGTGCAGCACACGCGCAAAGAAGGAAAAAATGAGGAGAAATGAAAACATTCTCTTTGTTACATCTGCTTAAAGGAGGCTCGGGATTTTGAAGCAAATCCCGGTCTACAATTCTATGTAGATAGGGATTTGCATCAAAAAGTCATGGGTGGCTGCATGGGAGCGCACATGCACCACCCATGGAACGCCCCGTAGGTGCAAAGTAACGCAAGACAGGGCATTGTGCAGCTTTTCGTTACTTTTGGTTACAATCCAACGCAAATTATCCTTTGCGTTGAATGTAGATACCAACACAACACTTTGCATCAGGTTTGTGTTAAAAAAGTAACAAAGTTATTGTAAACCTGGGCCTAATTCATTTTATTACAGCCTGTTTTCAGCTTGGTGTATTACAATTTTAAAATACTGACATACTCCCAGTGCTCTCTGTCATAGACAGGACCCTCGTAGCAATACAAAAACAAAAGTCATTATTCCGCAATGACCCAAACAGGATTCAATTCTGTGACTCTGGTCACACAAACAGATATCTGCAGTGATCACATTAACCAACTGAGGTTTCATAACGTAAGAGTGCTTTTCCCACTGATTAATTTGCATTTATTTTTCATTTAAAGTGTGCGTGTTATTTTGTATGCACTTAACTTGGTGCGAAAAAAACCCAACAAAAGCTACATAATATTTTGTTCTTTTTTTGCGGGTCTGTGACACTGCCACCACACTCACTGATCTCCACCTCCATTGCACTTAGGATCACAGTTCCGATGTTTTTTTATGCATTATAAGGCTGCATGTAACTGAAGACAGCAAAGGAAATGCACCAAATAAACAAGGTCACGCTTCAAGGTCATTATCATTTAGAAGTATTTACTGAGATATTTGCGCTCCCCTAGGAATGCTGCCACAAACCCCCTGGGGGGCGCGCCCCATAGTTTGAAGACCTCTGTTCTAGTGACAGTTAAGGGTTTCAGACTTGAGTTTTATGGTACCTCAATTAAACAGCAAGCTTTTATCAACTCAGAAATTCAGGAATTGTTAAACAAAGAGGCAATATGTTCTCAGAGTCTCCTCCCAGGGGCTACTGCAGCAACATAATCTTGGGAAAGAAGAAAGGTGGAGGTTACAGGTTAGTATTAAGCCTGCAAGATTTCAATGACTGGATTTTGTACAGGCGTTTCAAAATGGAGGGGATCGGTCTGTTAAGAGACCTACTCAAGGAGCAAGATTGGATGGTCAGGTTAGATGTCAAGGGTGCTTATCTAGCCATCCCAATTTTTGCACCTCAGTTCCAACACCGAGCTCAGTCTTAAGAGTTCACCATTATTCCATTCGGCCTTTCATCAGCTCCTTGGTGAGTCACCAAGATGATGAAACCAGTGGTAGAGACGCGCCGAGCCAAAGGGGAATGGTTAATAATCTATTCAGAAGACATGATTACCATAGAGCAAAAACAGAACTAAGTGGCACTTCGTCTGTGGTGGTCGATTCATTTGTTATAGGAGTTAGGGTTTGTGATCAACATGACACAATTGGTGTTGACCTCAACCCAATGTATGGCATTTCTGTGTTTCCAGGTGGATTCACTCAAAGCCCAGTTGCAGCTACTGATGCAGAGGATGAAGGACATCAAGAGAGAGCTGAGATTAGCCTTGACCAATCAGAACTTGTAGTTGCCTTATAGCTGAGACTTCTAGAATAACTGTTGCATACTGCTGCAGATTGACAACATATCAACAGTTTGTTGCATCAAGTTAGGAAGGACGAAGTCAAGGATATTAGTGGAAATAGCCAAGGACACCTGGCATTTGCCTGGAGCATTACATTTTGGTGATGGCAGATTACATGCTAGGACAGCGCACTGTCATAGCGGACTGGAATTCCAAGCATCTGAGGGACTCCAGCATCCTCAGGTGTTTCAGTCCCTCAATCGGTTGTGGGGCCCATCCACTGTGGGCCTTTTTGCATCCTGGTTAAAAAAGACAACTGGAGGATTACGTCAGCTGGAAACCAGGACCAGAAGCTTTGATAGCAAACTTCCCAGTTTTCAGTGTAGCCATTATGGTGCTGTGGAATTCATAATGACAGACTCCCAGCACCATATACTCTTAATGGCATTACTACACTTACAATGTCTAAGAATTGGTTTAGACACTGTAGGGGTACAGGGCTCATGCACCTGTACCCTCACCACTGGTATAGTGCACCCAGCTTGAGGGGTGGCTGACCTATGCCAGGGCAGTGGCTTATAGGCATGGCACACAGGGATGTGTGCCATGTCGACTCTTCACTTTGTTCTGCACCAAAACACGCAGCCTGCAATGGCAGTGTGTGTAAAGGTACAGGGCCTCTAAGGGTGGCACAATAAGTGCTGCAGCCCTTAGAGGCCTTCCCTGGCCACAGTGCCCTTGGTACCTATGGTACCTTTTACAAGGGACTGACATGTGGCCAGAGAGGTGCCAATTGGGGGTACAAGGTATAGTTTTGGGAAAGAACACAGGCCCTGGGAACCTGATTGGCCGGGACCCAGGGCACATCAAGTCAAAGTGCATCAGTAGTCAGGCAAAAAGTGGGAGGGTTACTGCAACAGAAACCCAGCTTCCTACATGGGCCGTCTTGGGCCGGCCAGTCATGCACACTTAGCATGTTTTCCACCCATAGCCTGGGTGGAGAACATGCACAGGCTCCCAGTCCCCATCTGAGCGCCAAACCACGGTGCTCAGACCAATCATGACGCTGCTAACAGCAGCGTTGTGATTGGCTTAGGGGAGCCTGTATGCTTCCCGCTTCCGTTCCGGCCAGACGCGGAGAAACGACAGAGGAGAGACGCGGTGATGAGGTACGTTTATTTTAATTTTTCTACACCCCCCCCACGCCTTGCCCAGCCACTCCCGATCTGTGCCAGCTGCCACTGGCTTTGAGAGTTGTTGGCAATGCCTCGAATTTCTACATTCAGCAAGAATGGTGCTTCAATACTCATAGACAATATTATTCAGCCTGTCAGAGATGGGAGTGTTGGTGCAATGAACAAAGTGTGGAACTCCTTGGGGGAGACTTGCACCTGCCGGTACATTTTTTGTCACAGTTGGCCATGTATGGTCTGGCTTACAGGTCTGTACATAATTTCAGATCTGTTATTTTGGCAGAACATATCCCAGTAGAAGGTAAACGTATTGGGGAGCATTTATTAGTGTAAGCTGGTGAGGGGAATTAGACTCTCCAATCCTCCCAAACCCAGATATTACACATGATGGAATGTCAACATAGTATTAAAGTTCCCAGAGATATGGACGGACAATTTTAAATTGTCTAGGGAGCAATTATCCATAAAATTGACAATGTTATGGTGTCTAATTTTGTGCAGTAGAGTATCAGATGTGCGATTCTTACACTTAACAGGTGGGGTTATCTCCTCAAAGGGGGTTAATTTCAGATTTCCAAATGAACAATGACACATTCTAGGTGTATTTCAAATCTAGGGTTTCCAGAATATCCTAAATTATGTATGGTACAATGTTTACAAGCATATGAATATTTTTCCAGAGAATTTACACAGGATTCTACAGGTCAGTTACTTATTGCTCTTCAAAAGCCTTACAGACCAGTGACTTCAGCCACCCTATCCAGGTGGGTAAGGCTGCTTGCGTCCAAAGCTGGTATTGATGGCACCAAGTTTGGAAAACATTCAGCGAGAGGGTCTATGGCCTTAAAAGCCTATTCACTAGGTTTTAGGTCAGAAGACTTTACGAGGGCCACTGATTGGTCTTCTGATTCAACTTTTAAGTCGTTTTTTGGCAAGCCCATTGTGGATGTTGCTTCTGTTGCTGTGGGTTAGCTTTAAACAAGCGTAATCTGAGCCTCCGGTCCTGCCACAGAATAAATAATTGTCTAGGTATAGCATCAAGACTTTCCAATTCTATTAAGGACACGGACTCGAGGATTATCTCACCAATAGACCGTTATTAATTTAAGTGCTTATTAATACTTGAATATGATTTTCAATTAATATGTTTGTTCGCCCTCCATTTTTTGGTCTGGGGTTAGGCAAGACCTTTTGATTTTACTAAACTTATATGTGGAATATACTTACTTAAAAGGGTCTTTCAGCCAGCTCTCTTCATCCATTGGTCTGTTGTTGTGCCATTCACATTTTACTTCTGCACACTACAGCATACAGCATGGGGCAATGGCTCAGTCCACTTCAGTCACTGGTGAGCTTCACTTTGAGTGACTGCATTTTGCTCTTTTACAATCAGCACATCCACACAAAAGCTAGTTCCCTTCAGTGCCAGTGTTTCTGTCTTTACTTTATAATTACTTTAGTGTTGCCTTTGTGTTTAGAGCCTGATATCATAGCAGGGACTTTTGATGCACCTCCCAGTCATATCACTTCGTGACTCCTGCCAAAGGTCTTATAAATTGCTTTTGGAGTGCCTTTTGTTTATCTGACCACTCCTATTTCACAGCATAACAGATTATGTCCATTTCAAACGGTACTGTACTAAATTACGCCTTCTTTCTTTATTGCCTTCTTTTTTGCTTTTACTTTTTTCTATTTTCTTGTATTTGTTTTTTCTTTCCTTCTTTCTTGCCTTCTATCTTTTTGTTTCCTTCCTACTTTCTTCCCTTTCTTACCTTTGTTTCTTTATTACTTGCCTTCTTTTTTGCTTTTGTTCTTTCTCTCCTTTTCTTTCCTTTGTTCCTTCTTTCTTGCCTTCTTTCTATACTCCTTTTTCTATCCTTCTTTCTTCTTACATTCTTTATTTCTTGTCTTCTTTCTTTTTGTCTTGCCTTCTCTTTATTTCCTTCTGTCCTGTTTTCTTTCTTTGCTTCTTTCTGTTTTTCTTTTCTATCTTGCCTTCTTTCTTTTGCTCTTTCTTTCTTGCCTTCTTTCCTGCCATTTTTGCACCATGCCTTATTTCTCAAAGGCAAGAGGCTAGCAGCCAATGACAGACAGATTGGCTTTTTTTTAGGTCTGTGTTAGTCAAGACCATTTGTTTATACTAAAGTTATGTATATAACACAATTACTAATAGGGGTTTTCAGCCAGACTTGATCCATTGATCTGTGATTACGTCATTCATTTTGTCAAGGAACAATGCATCAGCCCACTTCAGACACTGGCTGCTTTCTCTACGAGTTACAGCATGTTGCTCTGCTACAGGGAGCACATCCACACACAAAGTAACTCCCTTTAGTGCTAGGGAGCTGTAGAAACTGGCTGTCTATATAGTGTACTAAAATGAAGTACACTGTGCAGAGAGTCCAGTGAATCCTCAATAGGTAAGCCGAGGTAAAAGCAGATAATTCTAATGCTCTTTTTGTGGTAGTGTGGACGAGCAGTTAGGCTTATCAGAGGGTAGTGCTAAGCATTTGTTGCACTCACAGAGGCAATAAATGAGACACACACTCAAGATTAAATCCAAGACTGAGTTATAAAAATAATGTTGGTTTTGTATGTAACTTTTAAGACCAATAACACAGTTCTAAGGTAAGTACTTTCGGAGTTATGATTTTTCAAAGTTCAGAAAATATATAACTTTTGTGCGCAATCACGTACCATTGAAAACAATGGGGAAAAAGAAGAAAAATGCATATAAAATCAAGCAATGCTTTCACGAAGTTCACCTTTTTGTTTTAGGTCGATGTCAGGACCAGGTCCAAAGTCCCAGCAGGAGACGTTTGGGATTGTCCTGGATCGGGCGGGAGCAGAGTGCTGAGTGTCTTGGCGGCTGGTGCGCAAAGACGAAGGGGGCCACTTGAAAACACACTGCACAGGAGGACTTAAAGGTAAGTCCGGTGAGTCTCCTTGGAAAGAGGAGGTTGCAAGGGCTTGTGGACCACGGGAGCACAGCTGGTTAGTTGGTGTCAGGGCCGGGTGCAGAGCGAACAGGTCAGCCGGGCGTTGTGCATCTTGAGGTCCTCGCGGTCAGGAGCAGGCAACTTGGAGAGGTGATCTCTGGACAGCTGGGTCACTCAGGAAGTGGGTCTCGGGTGTCTCAACATCTGTCAACGGGTGCTTGCTTCTAGTGTTTTGGGAGTCTGGCGTGGACTCTTCTTCTTGGTGTTTGCTGTTCGGGGTCCGGTACCCCAGGTTTTGGTGAGCCGCGGATCAGGGAGGTCCTGCTGACTCCAAACTTGGTGTGGAGTCAGATCTGAACCTCCGGAGCTGTTGTACCTTTTCTTGCTTAAGTTCTGCATTGAGGTCGTCAGGGAGCAGCAAGTCGACAAACCAGACTCCATGGGATCGGGGCCTATGGGGTGCAGGGGAGTAATACCTTCACTACAAAGGAGCTTCTCAGCGATTTTTTGGAGGCTGGAGTTGCTCTGGGGTTCTTGGAGTCCTTTCAGGTTCAGGATGACACAACAGGCAATGATTGTCGAGTCCTGAAGGCAGCAGGCAGGGTTTGGCGCCTTTTTCTTCTGCAGCAGGGCTTCAGTTCTCATGAGGCAGGTCTTCTTTGTCTTGGTCTTCTCTTATCCATAAAATCTGATGTTCCGGTCTCAGGGTGCCACCTAAATACTGAATTTAGGAGCATTACAAAGGGACATAGGTGGTAGCCAATGGGCCTCTTACCTTTAGGGTGTCTACACTCTCTAGTGACCACTTCCTGTGGGAAGGGGCACTACCCTAGCCCTGATAGGTTGTTTTCCACCATTCCAAGATGGTGGAATTTCAGGAGAGGGGTTCACATCGCCTGCCCTAGGGGTGGTGCAAGCTAAGTGGGAACTCTCCTCCTAATCTAACGAATTTTCCCGCCTTTCCTCTCACCAAAAGTGGAGCAGGAAAGGAAGCTTGGCTTCCCCCATATCTGGAGGTTCCTGGGTTGGATTTCAAAGGCGGCATCGCCTTTGCAGCTTCCCGCCCAGGAAGGCCACCCTGTCCTGGAGGAAGTGTGAAGCACCTCCACCCACAGCAGGCATTGTTGCTGTCCTCTGAGAGCACTGGCTCTCACCCCATGAGGTCACAAACATCTCTGGTGGTGGCAGACTGGCGAAAACAAGTCAGGGACCACACCAGTGCTTGAAAGGTTTCAGGGGACCCTCTAAAAGGGTCTCCTGGGTGAATATATTAATAAATTCAACACTGGCATCAGTGAGGATTTATTAAGACAAGATGTTTGGTACCAAACATCTTAGAAATCAGTGAAGCCATCATGGAGCTAAGAAACCTGTGTTGACAAGTATCCAGCCCATGCACTCACTTTGGCTTCCCTGTTCACTTAAAACATCTCAGAACAGACTGGACATTGCAGGGGGACATCTGCTCATGGTGATATTCCCTCACATAGGATATAGTGCACTCTGCCTTAGGGCTAAAGGCCTGCAGTAGGGGTAACTTACCTATATCTTATGCAGTGTATGGGTGGCATAGCACACATGGCTATGTGCCATGTCTACTCTGGATTTCCGTGCACCAAGATATGCAGCCTGCAATGGCAGAGTGCATAGCCCTGGTGAGGGGTCCTTGGGATAGCACTACAAGTGCTGCAGCCCCATAGGGCCCTATTCAGTACCCATGCCCCAGGTACCAGGGGTACCATTTACTAGGGACTTTCAGGGGTAGCTGAAGGGGTGCCAATCATGGTACAGTGTTTGGGGAAAGAGATCTGGCACTGGGAACCTGGTTAGCAGGGATCCAGTGCACTTACAGTTCGAAATCACATCAGGTGAGAAATGGCGGATAACCATGGAAAAAGAGGCACTTTCCTACAGGACCACCATGGTAATGTACTTTTTGAGACTAAAAACATTTTTGCCTTTCAGTATATGTTTTATGTTACAATGAAGAGGTCCCAGCATCCTCTCGAGCAATAAAGTTTGTAAAAACCATGACAAAACAAAAATTGCTGAAAGGCTGGAGACCAATGCCAGGCGTGTTGGCTTTGCCAATGCTTGTTAATCGTATGAGTATTAGTAATTGATACAATTGCTTGGAGGCAGCAGTTGCATTTAAGTTTCTATTTCAGGGAACGAACAGAAGCAGGAGTAATGATGGTGGTGGTTCGATGAGTAGTCATGGCAGATGAAAATCCTCAATCCAGCTCAGTGGCTGTCAATCAGACACCAGCAGATGTCAACAGAAATTCAACATGGAACTGACTTTTGTTACATAGAATTTGAAACTTTATCTTATAACTCGAAGATGAATTTGAAAACAAAGAGGAAGCAAGATGCAGGTTGTAGTATTTGGAGGACTACATTATGACTAGTTAATGTTTAGATGGGAAATGTAGTTTTGTATCAGAAATGTTTTGATTGGCTGCTGTTTTTACACTAAAGAAAGAAGCCTAATCCTCGCCTCTGTGTCCTTAATAGAATTGTACATTTTTTGACACTGTAGCTCAAAAACATTAAGTTGTCTCACCTTACGCTATTGGCAGTTTGTTCTACCATTCTGCCTTTTTGGAAGTGCTTTTGCCTTTTTAGAAGTGATTTCATTTGAATTCATTAGGGGCTATTTTAGAGTATAAAAGTTCATCATACTGAAAGCAATCCCCTTAGCCTCCTTTTACTTATGTATTTATGCAGGGCTTTAAGTGGGATGAAAAAATCTGGGGGGGGGGGGTCTCTGAAAGGGGCGTGGCCAATGTAATTAAGAGCGTGGCTTAAAAACACGTAAGCTAAAAATCTGCGCTTAGCATAGTGTCCCGCTCGACTTGTATTTTGCTGTTTCTGTCTTTGCATCCGGATATATGATACAACAAGTAACATCTTACCTACAAGTCAGGACTATTGGCTTTGTCAATGGTTGTTAGTTGCATAAGATAAATAAGCAGCAACTATGGCTTGTATATATATTGAAAAAGCTTTCAATTAAAGCCCTGGTGACACCACGACAACGTCGCTACTCCTGAGTTTAAAAAAAAGAAGGGAAATCCAGAGAGAAAATGTCTCTCTTTAAAGGATTTCCCTTCCCCCTACACGCTCACCTGGCATGACGTCATGCCGTAACCTCTCCACTAGTGAGAAGTGAGCAGTGTGAGCAGCGCACATCGAAGTGCCTGCCACCACTGCAGTCCGGAAAAAAACGGACCACCTGTGCCAGGGCGCAAAACAGAGCCCGATAGAGAACCGTTTCAAGGCCCCCTTTAAAAAACTGCCGGTGCTCAGCACCGGTGAGACCCGGCCCACTTAAAGCCCTGCATTTATGCATATTTACATAGCGCCGACATTACCCAAAGGTACCACAGCGCTTTACAGTACACATATGTCATTCGATAGAAATTAAAGAGGGTTCTTTAAGTAGCGGCGAAGAAAGCACCAGTTCAAGATCAGAAGTAGTAACGTATTTATTTAGTTAAATACAAAGGCTCACTGACAGACAGCAAGACGCGTGACTGATCAGGAAGGCAGCTGGTAGAAGAATCACTAACATTCCATGATGCACTATAAATACATATGAGGGATTCCAAGTGAGGTCACAATGTCACAGCCATCAGGGTAACAGTGGGGTGCATACAAACTTTACGGCAACTTTATTCTACCACTAAAAGGTACAACAGTTCTGAATGACTAATATTACCAAAAATAGTTAAAGGTCTAGAATTACAAAATAGTAAATCATTACACAAAAGCAAAATGTGGAAGTATAAACAGCACTGGGGAGGCCGATAAGTCTGGCTTATGTAGGCAGCCATGGTGCATGCAAATCGCAGTTTTAAATCCCTGCCCTTGCACCATCACACTGAAGTCTGAAGCCAGACCTATTGGCTTTGTGCTTTGGTTGCGATTGCGAAGATCTGTCCTCCTAGGTCCTAGCGCACGTGGTATTGTTAACCATAGAGCTTTCTTCTTTAACATAGAGTCGTCGCTGACCCATACCTGGTGGCCATGATGGGACGGTGAAACATCTGCAGGCCTTGGCCTGTCGCGACCCTCATGACGTACCCAGGCACGGGGTTTCATATTTATTCCCATGTAGCGGTACACTCTGTAGTGCCTGATTTAGATATGGCCGCCTCGGCTAGTTACACATGCGCAGACTGAAGCCTGCGCCGTCTGTAACTTCACCGGACGGCGTCCGCGCGCGTCTTGCGTCACGCGTGTCTGTGCGTGTAGGGTGCGCGGGAAAGAGACCGGTATCCGGGACAGGCTTGGGAGACCGGGGAGCGGCGCGGGAGCTTTGTGGGCCGGTAAGTGGGCCCGTGGATGGAGCGGGCGGCAGTGGGTCTGCAGATGAGGAGAGGTCCATGGAGGAGGGGAGAGGTCCATGGAGGAGGGGAGAGGTCCATGGAGGCGGGGAGAGGTCCATGGAGGCGGGGAGAGGTCCATGGAGGCGGGGAGAGGTCCATGGAGGCGGGGGGAGGTCAATGGAGGAGGGGAGGTCAATGGAGGAGGGGAGGTCAATGGAGGAGGGGAGAGGTCCATGGAAGCTGGGTAGAGGTCCATGGAAGCTGGGTAGAGGTCCATGGAAGCTGGGTAGAGGTCCATGGAAGCTGGGTAGAGGTCCATGGAAGCTGGGTAGAGGTCCAGGGAAGCTGGGTAGAGGTCCAGGGAAGCTGGGTAGAGGTCCAGGGAAGCTGGGTAGAGGTCCATGAAACCTGGGTAGAGGTCCATGAAACCTGGGTAGAGGTCCATGAAACCTGGGTAGAGGTCCATGAAACCTGGGTAGAGGTCCATGAAACCTGGGTAGAGGTCCATGAAACCTGGGTAGAGGTCCATGGAAGCTGGGTAGAGGTCCATGGAAGCTGGGTAGAGGTCCATGGAAGCTGGGTAGAGGTCCATGGAAGCTGGGTAGAGGTCCATGGAAGCTGGGTAGAGGTCCATGGAAGCTGGGTAGAGGTCCATGGAAGCTGGGTAGAGGTCCATGGAAGCTGGGTAGAGGTCCATGGAAGCTGGGTAGAGGTCCATGGAAGCTGGGTAGAGGTCCATGGAAGCTGGGTAGAGGTGCATGGAAGCTGGGTAGAGGTCCATGGAAGCTGGGTAGAGGTCCATGGAAGCTGGGTAGAGGTCCAGGGAAGCTGGGTAGAGGTCCATGAAACCTGGGTAGAGGTCCATGAAACCTGGGTAGAGGTCCATGAAACCTGGGTAGAGGTCCATGAAACCTGGGTAGAGGTCCATGAAACCTGGGTAGAGGTCCATGGAACCTGGGTAGAGGTCCATGGAAGCTGGGTAGAGGTCCATGGAAGCTGGGTAGAGGTCCATGGAAGCTGGGTAGAGGTCCATGGAAGCTGGGTAGAGGTCCATGGAAGCTGGGTAGAGGTCCATGGAAGCTGGGTAGAGGTCCATGGAAGCTGGGTAGAGGTCCATGGAAGCTGGGTAGAGGTCCATGGAAGCTGGGTAGAGGTCCATGGAAGCTGGGTAGAGGTCCATGGAAGCTGGGTAGAGGTCCATGGAAGCTGGGTAGAGGTCCATGTAGGCAGGGGAGGTCCATGGAGGCAGGGGAGAGGTCCATGGAGGCAGGGGAGAGGTCCATGGAGGCAGGGGAGAGGTCCATGGAGGCAGGGGAGAGGTCCATGGAGGCAGGGGAGAGGTCCATGGAGGCAGGGGAGAGGTCCGTGGAGGCAGGGCAAGAGGTCCGTGGAGGCAGGGCAAGAGGTCCGTGGAGGCAGGGCAAGAGGTCCGTGGAGGCAGGGCAAGAGGTCCGTGGAGGCAGGGCAAGAGGTCCGTGGAGGCAGGGCAAGAGGTCCGTGGAGGCAGGGCAAGAGGTCCGTGGAGGCAGGGCAAGAGGTCCGTGGAGGCAGGGCAAGAGGTCCGTGGAGGCAGGGCAAGAGGTCCGTGGAGGCAGGGCAAGAGGTCCGTGGAGGCAGGGGAAGAGGTCCGTGGAGGCAGGGGAAGAGGTCCGTGGAAGCTGGGTAGAGGTCCCCCGTGGAGGAGGAGGGGGAAGAGGTCCCCCGTGGAGGAGGAGGGGGAAGAGGTCCCCCGTGGAGGAGGAGGGGGAAGAGGTCCCCCGTGGAGGAGGAGGGGGAAGAGGTCCCCCGTGGAGGAGGAGGGGGAAGAGGTCCCCCGTGGAGGTCCAAGGTGGCAGGGGAGGTCTGTGGAAGCCCAAGGTGGCAGGGGAGGTCCGTGGAAGCTGGGGAGAGGTGCCCAAGGGGGCTGGGGAGAGGTGCCCAAGGAGGCTGAGGAGAGGAGGCTGCATAGGCTATGAATTTTGACATGTATAATTGTTTTTTGTTTTTGTTAACTTTTCCTCTGTGGTGCTACTCAAGGTGTCACGGAATAGTTTATATTTCCAGCCTTCATCTTTGAATATTGTTAGATGTATTCCCATAATCGCTACAAGACTTGTTTATTAAAATCCACTTTGAGGATTCTGGCTTTGGGGCGATATAGCGGGCATTAGACGTCAGCAATCACTAGCTCTCAAAAGCAGTGGTCTGGAGACATTGGCACAAAAGCAGCTTATGGGACCTTAAATAACAGGAGGGAGAAAGTAGAGAAAAATGGAGTGTCACTAGGTCCCATTAGCAATCCCTACAAGCTGATGAGCCAGTTGATGGTCTCTTTGCACAAGTCTAGGAAAGATGAACACTCAAGGTGTCACAGATGTGGAGTGGAGCTTGTGGATATAGACACATGATCCCAAAAGTATTTTGGTCCAACAGAAGTCGTAAGTGGGCGAAGTCAGCGTAGCATAACTTTACCTTACGAAATAGGTTTTAAGGACATTTCTCAGACAGCTGTTTTTTTAGGTCGAGCATTCGAGACCTCTTGTATATACTTTAGTATATACTTATATGTGTATGTACTTTGTGGGCTCTGGAGATCAGCCCTAGGACTTGTCTGCTTCCGCTTAGGGACTCTTTTTCTGTTCAACTGCCTCTATTTAACTGTCTTGATAGAAAACGACCAGTAGGGGTCAGAAAATACCAGAATTGCTTTCTGCTTGTTCAACTGCCTTTATTTAACTGTCTTGATAGAAAACGACCAGCAGAGGTCAGTAAAATACCAGAATTGCTTTCTGCTTGTTCAACTGCCTCTATTTAACTTTTTTGATAGAAAACGACCAGCAGAGGCCAGTAAAATACCAGAATCACTTTAGCATTCTCTAGATTCCAGTCCACAAGCACCCGTAGACAATATTTTTTTCAAATCTTGTATTTTCAGTGATATGACCACCGAAGGCCCTGATTTTATATTAAAAACAGAGCTTTGGGCTACACCATTTCCAGCTGGAAGGCAATATTTCTCTCCATGTGTTCCCATACCTGGTGTGTCACGCTGTTTGGTGCTTACTTTCCCTCCATGTTAAAGAACAGTAGATGTTTCAGCACCAAGGCTAATGTGCTGCATAGCTAAATACATATAAGGTTCCAAAGACGAGACCGATTGCATTGCAAATGCTTGTTTTAAGGCTTGAATGCCGGTATTATAGGTTTCAAGATCATCCGTTCTTGTGTGGCCACCACTTTGGATTAGGAGTTTTGGAATCTATTTTCAAGTAGGTAGAGAGAGTGTGTGCCAAGTGCTGGTACAGCCAGTGAACTTCACCCTGGTGCATCAGTGTGTGTTGGGAGAAACACTGGATAGATGAATGCACAGCTTGCAGTGGCGAGCACCCAATAAGCCTGTCTGTTGCATTGATTTCAAATAATGCTGATACTCGTAGATTACATCTTGGCTATGAAGAACAGTATCTCTGGCCGGTGGTGGTTCAGTGAACTTTAAATAAAGGCTGTTTGGACAGAAGGCCCTGCTGGCACCTCGACTCTGGTCAGCCTCACCATACCGCATTTATTTTCCTGTAAGTCTATTGAGTTGTGATTCTCATGCATTCTATGACTGTTCTGTTTAGTAGCGTTCTAGACTCTCATAAACTTTGGTAAATTCAATGTATAGTAGAACCCGTTGTCGAGAGAGGCTGGAGCCTAGTCACCAGCCTATTGGTGGGCTGGCAGCTGGAAATTAGTTGCAGGAGACAGTCTTTTTTTCTTTGCTCCTCTGTGCTGCATGCTGGAATCCAATTGGTCTCTTAACTGGAATGATTCTGTCCTTCAAACATCGTGGTAAATTTGCAAGGAGAGTTCAAGTTTTTTAGATAGGTCAACCTTCTGAATTTCATAGATGCCCCCCCCTGTTACAGTGTGCTTATTATTTTTTTTCTATTGAATACACACTGCCACCTTTTAGATAAATAATTTCCACCTGGACGTCCGATGAAACACTCTGCACCTCCCTTAAGGAAGGCTTTGACCAGATACTTGTATATTCTTGACTGCGTTGATGTGACCCTCAATGCTAGGATTACTGAGCCACCCCAGCTGCTGAACCCTGCGAGGAAGAAGAGTCGACAGACTGCACTGTATGAGACGGACGTGGCCCTGACCACCTGTATCAAACTCAAAGACAAATTGACACCTTTACGGTGAGGACATGCTTTAGAAAGACAGTGCCCCAGATCAGTAAATTGTCTGACTGGCTTCCTGTGACGACCAAGAAACAAAAACACGTAATCAGTAGGACTGTGAGGGAGCCTGCAGCAGTGACGTCTGGCGGGCCAACTAGTTCTGTCTACTTGTATATCATTTCACCTCACTTCTTGCAGTCTGACAGGGCAGAGTGGGGTTGTTTTGGTTGTGGGCAAGTGTGGCTCTAAAGTTGCATGATTCTGTCCGCACTAAAGTACACAAGTAATGGATAGAATGCTTGAATTAATCTCAGCCACTGGTCACTCGGGTCGCATCCCAGTCCATTATTTTGCACACCATGCCACTTCAGTTTTGACCCAGCCATATGCAAATCAGTCTTGACCCTCCTCCAATGGGAACAGTCCAGCCAAACGTACTGTTAGAAAGACAGTGCTCCAGATCAGAAGACTGTCAAAAAAACAAGAACCCATAACCACTAGGATTTAGGATTGTTGGGGAGCCAACTGCGATGATGCATGACTGGCGAACCTGCTCTGTTATTTGTATTTCACCTCACTCCTGGCAGTCTGGCATTTGATTTGGTAGGCTGCATTTGTCTTGGTTGGGAGAGAGTGTGCCTCTGAAGGTGCAGCATTGTCGTGAATGTCCCAAAATACAGCTCAGTTCGAAAGGACTGTAACCAGTAGGTGGCCGCATTCAGTCAGCCCAGCATGACCAACATTCTTATCTCCTTGTTGTTAGAAATGGGGGTCTCTAGTTGGCAATGGCTGGCCACTGTCCAAGTAGGGACCCTTCATCCTAAGTCAGAGTGAGAGGGCTACCCTCTTTAATACCCCTGCTCAACCCTGTGGTAACGTAGCACGAGCAGGTAGGCTTATCTCAGAGGCAGGGTGTGAAGCATTTATGACCATACACAGTAACACAGTGAGGAACACTACAAAGGGACACCACACAAGTAGTTATAAAAAATAAGTATCTTTATATAAAGGCAGATTTATCACAAGACCAATAACTGTAAAAGCCACAATACTGTCAAAGATAGGATAGCTGTTGAAGGACTGTCAAAGATAGTTCAAAGGTTGCAAGAGTAAGGTTCAAATTCAAAGCAGGGGTCTCTGCGCCCCTTTCTCGTTCAGAGGTTGCAAAAATAAGGTTCAAATTCAAGGCAGTGGTCTCTGCGACCCTTTCTCTCATAAGACTGTCAAAAATAGGATGGCTGTTGAAGGACTGTCAAAAAATAGTTCAAAGGTTGCAAAAATAAGGTTCAAATTCAAGGCAGTGGTCTCTGCGACCCTTTCTCCCACAAAGTACCTGGGTTTAGTAGCAAAACCAACAAAATGTCGCAAAGAAGTGGTAGCGATGATTTTCCTCACGCGAGGCCGGCGATGCGTTAAAATCCTTGCCGCAAGGGAGGATGATGCGCCGATCTGCTGATGCGTGCGGGAGACGATGCGACCAACTTCTGCACGCTAGGCCGCCGATGCGCTGAGACCTTGCCGCGAGGGCGAAGGTGATGCGACGATCCTGTTGCGTGTGCGGAGACAATGCGACAAACTTCTGCACGCTAGGCCGCCGATGCGATGACTTTCTTGCCGCGAGGGAGAAGTCGATGCGACGAGCCTGTTGCGTTGTGCGATCGTGTTGCGATGCGAAGAAATGGCGCTCTGCGAGGGAGCGACGAAATCCGGTGCGATGCGATGAAAATGGCGGACGCACGGCGTCCGCAATGCGATGTCTTGAAGCAATGATTCTGTAGGGGTTGCGAGCGCTCGCCGACAGCCGCGCGATGATTTTTCCAGCGCGTCTCGGCTGCAGCGGCTCGCAAACTTGCGTTAGCGACGATTTCCAGCACTCTTTTCTCTGAAGCAAAACTAGAGGCCCTAGAACTCACAGGAGCCTCATCAGCAGATAGCAATCCTCGCAGGGAGGAAGCAGGAGGTTGGTGGTGGAGTCAGATGTGCCTGAGACTCCAGCAGGAGGCTAGCTCTTTTCCTAGCCCTTGGGTAATTGCTGTAACAAAAAATAAAAGTTCTCTCAAAAGTCCTTTTCTCTCTTCAAGGTCCAGTGGTCACTGCTGCAGGCCAGTGCAAGAAAAACACACAAGCACAAGGACAGTCACTTCCTGCAGATTCCTCCAGTGGCACGGACAGAGTTTCCTCTCCAGATCCAAAAGCAATACAAAAGTAGGGGTTTGAGCACAGATATTTATACCCCAAAAACCTTTGATCCTTGAAGCTACCAGTCCCTGAACCTAGCCAGAACCAGTTCTGCTCAGGCCTGGGGCACTTTGTTTACCAGGCTGCATCCTTCCTTTCAGAAAGAGGGGGTCTGCTAACAGACACACAGTGGGAGGTGGAGCCAGCATTCACCTTGCCAGGCACAGCCCTATTCAGATCAAGGAGCCACCCCTCCCCACACTCTAAATCCAGATCTCTCTATTCAACCCAGGTCTGACTCAGCCTGTCCTGCCCCTCTAAAACCAGACAGCCAATACACATAACGGCAGAGCACACTGGAAGGCTTAGGCAAGAAAATACCTACTTTCTAAAAGTGGTATTTTCAAACACAGAATATAAAAATAAACTTCACTAAAAGGTGTATTTTAATATTCTGAGCTCAGGCATACTAAATTCGTTTTTCTACCATGTTCCTGGGGTCAGTTAGGACTATAGCATGTAATAGTCAAACTGCCCATTCTAGCCTATGAGGAACAGGTAGCCGTACAGTAGTGAAAAACGAAATGGTGCATAATTCACTACCAGGACATGCTACACACACCAAGGCATGTCCTGCCTTACACATACAAGGCACCCTACCATAGGGGTGACTTACAGGATGCCAAGGGGAAGGTTCAGGGGCTGGGAAGTGGGTGCACTTCACAGCCAAGATGGCAGTTCTGGACTGCACACAGACACTGCAGTGGCAGGTCTGAGACACACTTTACAAGCTGCTTCTGTGGGTGGCGCAAACCAGCGCTGCATGCCCACCAGCAGCATTTGGTTTACCAGCCCTGGGCACACACAGGCCACACTACTAGGGACTAACAGGTAAACCAAATAAGCCAATAAGGGATATACCAATTCACATGACATATTTACAAAGGGAGAGCATATGCACTTTAGCACTGAACAGCAGTGGTAAAGTGCCCAGAGTCATAAAACCAACAGAAACAGGTCAGCAAAAATACAGGAGGCATGCAAAAAGTTTAGGGGTGACCCTGCAAAAAGGGCCATTTCCAACACTTGTCCTCCTGGACCTGTGTGCAGCCTTCAGTACCTTCCACTACCACTGTGCTTGCTACTCTTTCTTTCTTGGATATCACTAGCACAACAGTTAAATGTTTAATCTGTCTGTTTGTTAGTGCCTGTCGCTCTAATCTCCGTCAATCAGTCCTCCTGGCTGCCTCTTGCTTTCCCTTTCTACCACTTCACATACGATTTCCTCCTTTTAATTTAACATATCACCTATGTGGATGATTTCTGTCAATTTTCTCTTTTCTTTCTTTCCTTCACGCCGAATCTTCATAATATCCACAGCTAGATGCATTTTAAGGAACATGGTCAACCACAACCAGACGCCATTGTTACCTCTGTCACATACCTCCAGCTCCTATCAAACCAAAATGGTGCATTTCTGAATTTGTAAAATCCCTGGCTACACAAACCAAACACGAACCACAGGCAGCCTATAATTGTACGTGGGTAACTGAAAAACAGTAATGTTGTGAGTGACATCATACATAGACAGCTCTGCCTTCGTTGTGAAAATCCACTCAGTTGTGTAGTTGTCTATAATTTGGCTCTTTATGGCTGTCCTTGAGAGCCAGGAGTGTGAATGCTGTATTCTAATTCCGTGTATTCAATGCCACTGTGTGGTGTTACATCACAAATGGACGTACTGGCTTGCAGGTTGTTCCAAAGCTTTACCCAGGTTTTCAGAGTCCTGAATGAAATGGTGGCTGGCAATCTCATTAGGCCTTTTCGGTCTGTCTGGTCTCCGTAGACTCTCTGGAGTTGGAATAACAAGGGCAGCACTCTGCCTCATTGCATTGCCTGCCGGCCATGGGTCTCTGCTGTGGTACAGACTTATCTCTCAGGGAGCCTGTCAGTGGGGCCACAACTCTTTCCTCCTAGGTGAGCAGAAAGCATAACTTCGGAAGGGATCGGGAAGAAGGCATGTGCCAGGATAATTTTTTAAATATTTGGTATAGACAGGAATTGAACAGATGGTGTTGTGGGTGGCAGGACTATAAAATGGGGTGCGGAGGGGGATGCAAGTGAGGCCATGTGGTGTATGGCTCCTGTCAGTCCTCTCATGATTAACTCTCCCCCTGCAGAGGTGATGGATAGGGGCTAATGAAATGTTAGGGGCGTACATAACCTAAATAATACATGTGTAACTGAATAAAGGAGCTGTTCTTAACCTATGTGCTAACAGAGCAAGTCATAGACAACTGGATATTCGCTCTCGGTATCTATTTGATGTTGCTCTGAACCCCTCTGTGTAAACCTTCGCAGTTACTCCGTTATTCAGCTATCATTCTACCTGTTAGATTGAGAACCATTGTTTCCAAAGAAACCTTTATATTAATATCCTTCAGGAGACCTCCCAGCCACTAATTCTCATTAAAGCCTGGTTTGTTAACTATCCCCTTCTAATCAGACTTGCGAAGGATGATCAGTGAAATGTTTTTTTCTGCACCTTTTGATTTGTCGTTAGAACACCACACATTCTATGAGTTGATGGGATGTCCTTTTACCTGCTATTTATGTAGTGAAACATTATGTTCAGTTGTGTCCTTTAAAAGCATGTATCAAAGTGTGAGAAATTCTTGTCTTTTTCTCACAAGGCTCCTGACAGTCAGTCGTTTGTGTCAGAGCTTGTGCTGCGGTTTGGGGGAGATGTGTGCACTACTTAATGAACTGGCTTCAGTCTTCAAACTATTATTTTCCACAAGTCTTTACCAAAGATTTTTTTTTTTTTTTACTTCTTTTGAAAGAGATTTAATAACCACTTGTTAAATTTTATCCATAGCTTGAACTCAGTCTGTTTTGCGACAGCTGCACTGCAAGCTGCAGGGCATACCAGGAAATTGCGTAGGAATATCTGGTTCGCAGCATAACAGTACAATACAAGGTTTTCAGTGCATTTGTAGGAACTTAGAACATCCTGCATCTGCCTGCATGAAGAGATCCGGATGCGTTCCAGCAAAATTGTCTTTCTCCAGTAACGGGGCGGATGTGACAAAAGCTTTTTTTGGATACTTGTGGTCAATGCTGAAGGCATTCAGTGAACATTTTAGTGTTTCACTTTTGAGCTGAAATCAACAGATGGTCCTCGAGGGAACGTTGCCTGATGTCAGTCAATCACTTGTGGTATTAATCCTAAATTGCTGTGGAAGCCAACTCTGACTGGACAGACTCGTTCAGAATTACTCTTCACCAGTTTCTCACTACGTGAACTTGTGCCTGTCGGGGTACCTCTGTTTCGGGGCTTCTGCCCCTTTTCCCTACTCCTTCACACCATCACATTGGCTTCACCCACCGTTTTTGGCTTTGATGCTTTTTCCCTCCAGAGGCTGGCTGATCTGTGCTGTTGGGTCCCGACAGCCATTGTTGCGCTGGGCCCTTATTTCTTATGAAAAATTGAAGGAGGGTAAAATAGGCAAATCGCTTCTTGGTTAAACCCCATTTCCTGCAAATTTTCCTGAACTCTGAGGACGAAAGTCAAGCTGGGCAGCTGGTGCTCCCCTTCCTGAGTGAAATTGTGTGGTGCTGTTATATGACTGCTTTTACGGTGGACTTAGCAGTGTAGTCCCTCAGGAAGATTGTTTTCTGTGTTAAATGGTGCTGGAGTTTGAGGTAGATCATATAGTGAACAAGGCTAAGAAATCCCTGTTGAAGCTGGTTGGATTTGTGAGTAGGGTTGAGGATGATGGATTGTTGAGAAAAGAGTGAAAAGAAGAAGGTAGCACACCCTGTCAGATATCTGTTAAACCTGCACAGAAATATTCCCCTCTTTAACGCCCTTAACTAAACTAACTCCTGTCACTTGTACTACTAGCAGTGTTGTGGGGAAGTGCCATGCAGGCATATATGATGGACAGAGAAGGGAGTGCATTTGGGGTTTCTACTTGTATACCTTAGAAACACACCTCTAACAAAAATAGTGTGTGAGGGGGACGTGCTTAAGATAATTCAGTATTGTAGATTTAAAGAAATGCATCGCCCGATGTTGAATTAGAAAATAAAATATCCAGGGCTTAAGGTATCGTGCCCAGTTGTATAGCCTTTATGTACAACATCGTACAGCTTAACTAAAAGCCAAGAGTATAACTTTCACCTTTCAACCATTGCTATGAATGTGTCCCGATTAATGGGATGGTTTGTAAAACCCCACCCTATCGCAATGCTTAGCTTAGTGGTGTTTAGGTGTTAGTCGCTAGGAGTAGCTCTTCACCCTGCCAGGGAACAGACGTTCCACCTCCTCCAACTCCACAGCTGTACCAGATCTCAAGGTGTAGCCCATAAGCAGTGTAGTGTGTTATGGAACTAGCACATCCACCTGTGACATGTTATTATGTCATCCAACCTACCCCTGCTGCATGTGTCATATGTACATCCTAGTTCCATCACACACTACACCGCTTATGGGCTACACCTTGAGATTTGGTGTAGCTGTGGAGTTGGAGGGGGTGGTACGTCTGCAGGTTTGGCGGTCCTGCTGCGGCTAGTCACTTTTCCTTTCTCATCTATGAGAACCTTCCATCTCTGAAGGTTACCATGAGGCAGCAAACTGCTGTCACATAAGAAAGAGAATTGGGTTAGTCTGCCACTGTTTATTTTATATATAATTCAACATCTTGTCCTCCAGCCCTTTCCAGCCTTAGTTGTGCGCTTAATTGTGAGGTGGGCTAGTGTTTCATTTTTTAAAATAAAGATCTGGACAGTAGATAAATTGTAATACATTGTTACAGTGTGATGACTGAGTCTGTCTTGTATATGCCATCTTGGTGCAGATTAGAGTTGATGGAGAGGTAAGGTAGCATGTGAGTGGGAAACAGCAGGCTTCATGTGGGTGAGCCGCTTGTGTCCAGGTTCCGGGAGCTCCCTCTTGCCTCTGGTAGCTCCCCTCCAAGCTACTAAAGGCTGCATCCTCTACCAGTTCAGCGTAGCCAGTTCATTGAGATTGTTGTCTGTGTCCTCTCCTTGTCCAAAAGTGTTGGCAGATGTGCATTGGGGAGTTGCAAGTAGCGGAGCCTAACCGTAGTGTTCGATCTTTGTATGGAACATCGGAGGACATCATCCCTTGAGGAACTGCTGTCTACAGTGTGTTTGGCACTGAATCCAAAAACTGCAATTTTTGTCTAAAAGCCTGTTCAGTCTTGCATCACTTCCCTAGCAGCAGAAGATTTAGCTTCCCACTTGGGAGTTTGCTAATTCGCAGGATTTAAAAATATAGAACTTTTGCTGCAAAAGCTACTTACTACCTACAGGAGTGGCTGAAAATGGATCTGACCAGTCTGCAGCAGCTCCAAGAGTGCTGGGTCCAGGGCAGATTTTCAGGGTATCCACATAAAACACATTCACTTGTAGTGAATATAAATGGCAATCGTTTGCACAGTGGTTAATTGTCCTGAAAATGTTGCGTGGATAAGGTTCCCTCCTAGAGAAACGGTGGGCATCACTAAGTGGACCCAGCAAACTACTGCTCATTTTGAAACTATAGTTATTTTACCTTTCCTTTTTAGGTCGAGCATTCGAGACCTCTTGTATATACTTTAGTATATACTTTAGTATATACTTATGTGTATGTACTTTGTGGGCTCTGGAGATCAGCCCTAGGACTAGTCTGCTTCCGCTTAGGGACTTTCTTTTTTGTTCAACTGCCTCTATTTAACTGTCTTGATAGAAAACGACAAGTAGAGGTCAGTAAAATACCAGAATTGCTTTCTGCTGAGGGACTTTCTTTTTTTAATTTTTCTGGCAACTGCCTCTATTTAACTTTCTTGATATCAAACGACCAGCAGAGGTCAGTAAAA